>CAWUFW010014347.1:0-387500 GCA_963921515.1 Calotriton arnoldi | reverse complement strand
GAAACATGAACCAACTGCACAAAGGCAGTACCCAATAAAGCAAGAAGCTAAAAAACAGGTCAGGGAGATTTTAGATCAACTTGAATATCAAGGGGTGATTGAAACATGCACCTCCTCAATGAACAATCCTTTGTTTCCGGTCTCCAAACCAGACAATACTTATCATCTAGTCTTGGATTACAGACACCTAAACACTTGTTCTAAAACTTTTGCAGTGCAAAATGCACATAGCACAGCATTAATGAATAACATTGTGCGTAAAAAATATAAAACAACATTAGACATCTCAAATGGTTTCTTTTGTCAAAACATAGCACTTGAAAGCAGGTACTTAACTGCATTCTCCATAATGGGGACCCAGCGTCACTTTTGTCGACTCCCAGAAGGGTTCAAGAACAGCCCAGGTTTATTCTCAGCGAGGGTAACGGAGTTACTACAAATTTATGACAATGAGGCATTGTCCTATGTCGATGACATATATCTGACAGACGATGACCTGGACAAACACTTGAACAGGGTGAGCACCATTATACTGGGTTTCGCCTCTGAGGGCTATAAGTTCAACTTTAAAAAGTCCAGAATTGCCCATCTCAATGTCCTATTTCTAGGATATGAGCTTTCAAGTGAAGGCAAGAGCTTGGCAGCTAACTTTTTAGAAAAGTGTGCGCTGCTCCAACCTCCAAAGGCAGCTAAAAAACTTACAATCCATCCTGGGTTTCCTAAATTTTGGAAGAACATACATACTAAATTATGCAGAAAGGGTTAAACCTCTACGCATTAATGAAACCTGATTTTCGATCAGAAACTGGACACAAGAACACACAGAAATCTTGCGTTCACTACAGGCTAACATGTTAGCAACAAATCACTTACAAACACGCGTGAGTCAACGCAATTTGGTGATCCGAATAATTTTGGGTCAATGTGGATTCACATACTTAACCTTCAATGAGGGTGACAAAATCCCAATTGCATACAAATCCCATTTGTACACACAAGCGGAAATGCGCTTCAGTTCAACTGAAAAAATTCTAACAGCAGTTCAAACCGCTGTAGCAAAAGAAAGAGCCTTAGCCCAAGGGAAACGCATTATTGTCGTAACACCAGTACCGGCTTTAGAAGCGGTCACAAAAGCGAGCATTCCAAATGCTAAAGCATTACATCCAAGATGGATACAATGGGTTAATTCTCTTGCTGCAACAGATGTTGAATATGTTTTTGATCCCGATTTAAAAACACAAGCATTCCTGCAATATGAACAAGAATGTCCTCTGCCTACTGAAATTCTGCCTCTCGATCAGTACAAATTTATAATTTACACTGACGGATCCGCACAACCCGCAATAGGGGGTAAGCAAGCTTACAGTGCAGCGTGTGCTATCGTTAAAGGTCGCATGCGAGATGGCATCTTCAGACCTATAGTCACAAAAACACAATCTCTAGGGGATTGTACAGCTCAGCGAGCTGAACTACAAGCATACAAACTGGCACTTGAAAGTACAGATCGAGAATTCCCCATACTAATAGTGTGCGATTCCTTTTACTGTGTTCAGTCGTATAATGAATATATACAAAACTGGCTTGAAAATGGTTTCAAAGATGCGAAAGGTGGCACAATAAAGCACAAATTGCTTTGGGAACAAGTAGTTCAGTTGAAAAGCGAACTACCAAAGGCTCACGTGATTCACACACTGAGTCATCAACGTGATAGCGTTCACGTTGCAGGGAATTCATTGGCTGATGAAGCCGCAAATGGGGCTGTGCAGACGGCTTCCGTAGCTGCGATCACTCGTTCAAAAACTAAAATAGACGGTGAGATAATGTTGGCTGTCAATGCTTCAAGCAAAGGCAGCAGTGCAGCGTTACCAAAAAAGTTTCCACTCAAGTACTCTTATGTAATTGATGCGAACAACGTTCCTTTTGCTCGAATCCCTGGAGTGGGGGATAGGGTAATTCCAAACATGGAACGTAGAACAGCCTTGATTTATGAAACACATTTGGGGGAGGGTCTGTGACATCAAGGGATCTCTAAAACTATTTTGACGTTGAAAGAGATGTACTGGTGGCCTGGGATGAATACAGAAATTCACATATTCATCAACAACTGCTTAGACTGTAAATTACAGCGAGAGAGCCACCAGACACCATGCTGCGAATGCGGCAACCCAGTACAGACACCATTGCTAGACAGCATTAGACTATCTTCGCGCCTCGTCCTACTGGACAAAGGCATTCCCACAAATACTGAATCTAGGTTCCTATGGTTATGGCCACAGCGCTCAGCTGACAGCTCGAACTGTTATAAAAGATTTGCGAGTCTTTATCGGCACATACGCAATAGGCACGCTACATTCTGACCAGGGTCCTGCGTTTAGCTCTCGGGCTTACAAAGAGGCCATGGCCAGTCTGGGCGTTGCATTGCGGTACTCCTCTCCATTCCATCCTGAGGGAAATTTGGATGTGGAAAGGAAAAACCGGGACATAAAGCAGTCTATAACAGCTAGGGTATTAGGTTCGGGTGATGGGTGGGTCAAACACCTTAGTGGGGTTCAACGTGCATTGAATAATCTGCCAAGAAGTTCTCTAGGGGGGGGGGGTCACTCCATATGAGATCCTATTTGGGACAAGAATGTGGGTACCAGACCTTTAACACTTAGGCACAGTGGTGGAAAATAAACCCTTTGATATCAAAGATCGTTTGACTGTTTTACAGGACTTAAACAAATTAAGAACGAAACAAAGCAACGTATTCCTACAGTCAACCACCACTGGGGATCAACCGGCTGTCCCAGCAAGGCCTGTCTGGATTCCAAAAGTTGGGGATCTAGTCAGAGAAAAGATTGCGGACAAGAAGGAATTTGGCCCTTCTTACAGACAACCAGTACCTGTCCTAGCAGTTCAAGGAACAAGAACAGTACTTCTGCCGCCCCTTGCTGGAAGAAAGGAGAAAAGATTTGTGTCCATCGACCTCATCAAACTACAGTATGTGGCCAATACTAAATAGTAGGCCTCGTGGACTCCGACCTAGTAGCAGACACACTCCTCTCGCTACTATCCAAGAGGTTCAGACTGAAAGACTGATAACTATCGAGAATTCAGCTGTAACAGATGGAGGACTAAGCAATAACGCTATTGAACTCATCCCTCTTCAACATCAAGTAACAGTTCGTCCAAATACACCTGTCTACACCAACGTGGCAAGTGATGAACTGGTTCCAGTGATTTCAACAAATCCTGAGTCAATTCCAACAATTGACATAACTGCTTCTGGCTATTTCATTAACTTTGATACGTTCTCAGAAGATCCGAGTGAACCTGAAACGACGCCAGCATCATTGAAATTCAAGCAGCAAATACAAGACTTTCTTCAATTTGTGAAAAAGACTTATTTGGTTTCTCCATGGATTGAACTCTGGATTACATCTGGACTTTGCTTTCCTGCTCTGGCTAGCTTTGGTAACAACTGTAAGCGTGCTTATAAATGGCAGATACATCCATGTGAACACTGAAGGAAAGGACGTGAACGTACTTTTGAAACCTCATAAATCTTCCCATCGTGAAGCAAGAGACTTGTCATCAGTGAACATCACAGCTGTTCCTATACAGGATGGTAGTGTGGGACAAAACAGATTTTGAAATCTTCGGCCCGACGGAAGAATTGAACATTCCACATTTGTTTAAAATTTCACTAAGTGATCTAATTACGTCCAGTACCTATTCGGATGATTGGGACTTTGAGACTGTAAACGACAATGTTTGACCTAGAAAAATCTGCTGCATTTTCTAAAAATGAATATTTAGAGGGTTCATCAGACTATGAACAACTGTATTGTTATAACCACTATGGTCATCATTATTTGCATAAATCTGCATATCCAAGAAATGTGTTTATGTTTAACCAATGGGAACATTGTCCTACACCACCATACGGTAGTTCAAAAACATTTGCTAACAAGTTTCCATATTTTTCAGGTTACAACACATCTGATCCAGAAATGTTTTACTATAAAAATGTAAACCGGACAGGATTGAAAATTATGTTAAATACAAAACAGATTTATTCTGTGTTTTTTAATGACCAACTGTCTAGACAGGGTTTCGACTTTTGGAAAGACAATAGACACCAAAACAGTCTGGGGTACTAAAGATTGGCAAGTGCAAGGGATAGAAGCTTTATTTAGAGCCTGCATCATCCCTGAACAAATAATGTTTTTGAATGAAACTGTCCAACAAACATCTTGTCTTGGATTAGCCAAGATCAAAGAGATGAACAAACCTTCTGTACCAACACCTGCAAGTGATAACGATACACAAGCAGTGGTGACAGTTGACAATATACTACAAATCAACAGATCTAATCCTGATTGGAAAAAATGGTTGATCTGGCCCACAGACACGAATAACTGTCAGGAAAGATTCCTGAATAAAACTCAGGGCTTTACTATAAATAGGCCAGACCCAAGATACGTCCAAAGACAACATCCGGGGGTAGTAACAACATACAGTGTAGGAAAATTATGCCTCGATTGGCTGCATAAGTCTACACTACAGGATGTGAAACAACACTTAACCTTACTTAAAGAGGACGCAGACCTTAGGGAATTCTTGCTTGGACCAGGAAAACCGCGTCAAAAGCGTTTCATATATGCCGGCATTTATGCTGCTTATAATGAAGCTTGGAAAGTATCACAGATAGAGGCTGCAGAACGAATACGTGAACTTGATCGTATTAATTTAGAGGAAACACTCTGTGGTCGACAATGGGTTAACAACTTTGCCCTCCAGAATATATTCATTGGATGGCATTGTATCCTCTGCTATCGACATACTAGAACAAGATTTGGCGATGTTACAACAAGGCCAGTCTCAATTACGTTCTATTATGTTATTAAGCTGGACGCTGCAATCTTTGCGAGCCGGCTATGTGCCTTGGCGTTTCATCAACACAACGGCTCTGTTTGCAGAATACAATCTCACTGATAAACAGATCGAACTGGCACAAAGAGGAGCAAAGTATACAGTGCTGAGCATTGAAAAACTGGACACGTTACCGTTCACAGTGGCAGAAAAACCAGCTACAGAATGGCTTATTCATGGCAAAATAACATTACCTGTGAGTACTTTTCAGTTTCAGTATTGCCTCAGACAAATGCAAGCAGGCAAATATGAAAGGTTGGGTAAGGAATACATTAAGACATCGTGGGATTTACCGTATACATATAGATGTTGGAGTGGGGATCGTGAAGTGTTTTTGAGCGGTTCAAACTGTAAACTTGCACTGAGTGGTTCACTTATATGTCAAGACATTTCCTTGCACGTGGCTTGTAATGGTTCAGTGGAAAATTTGTCTTGCCATCAGCAGGGTACTCCAGCTGCTGTGATTAATCCAACGTTTGGACAACTTTCTAATGGGAGTTACCTTATGTTGAATGATCAGAGTTGCTGTGGCATGCTGCCAGGCATCCCATATCTAGTAACGGTCAACTCCAGGGTCACTTGCTGTATGCAAGTATTGTTTCCCCAATGGACACAGTCAGGGAGTCGCCTCTATGGCCTTCGCTGAACGTCTCTTTTATAAGATTTGATACTTTAAGCAGAATGAAAGCCATGCTTTTACAGCAAACAGTGCCTTTGACCTCGGCCAAAGAAACCTATGATCTACAAATAGCAAGGACTTCGGCTGAGATACAGACTTTAATACGTACAAACTGCCCTATACATTTCGTAGAAATGATATCACGTATCTTCAACATGTCTGATACAACAGGAATTGTACATGTATTTAAGAGCATCTGCTCCGGTCTGTTAGCACCTTTCCAGGCAATACTCGGAATCATCCCGAACTTTGCACATTCGGTGTTTGCTGGCATACCATTAATTCTAGCACTTGTTGCCGGAATTCTATTTCTCTTTCTGCTATTGCGCTATGGCCAGCCTATTCGCAGACATCACTCCGAGCGAAATGGAGAAAGCTCTCCTTGAACGAAAGTGCTGTGAGCAAATAGTAAAGCTTTTGGGCATGACTCGTCTACGGGACCTTAATACAACTTGGTTCCTGTCATTCAGACCAATCTGGCAAGATTGCATCTTACCTGTTCTACGATGCCTGCTATGCGGTGAAGAAGGCGTGTTGGACACCTGTCTAACATTTCCATCAGCAACGCCAACGGATGTCGATACTCTGCTGGTCCCGATAACAGCCTATGCTCTGTGTTGTCCCCAGAGGCTTCCTATCCTGATGTCAGCATTCATTGAGATCTCACAGACGCTTCCGGCTGCTGCTGAGGTACGAGAAAGAACTCCAGGCACACAGGTAACAACGGACGCAGAACATTGCTGAGGCAACTTATGCTGGAAGCGATGCTTCCCATCTCTGTGCAATTGATCTACTACACGAGGTGTTCCAACTGACGCCGACTACAGTGGATGATGTTTTGTCTATAGAAATGGATGATCTCATGTTTACACCAGACCCGTGAACTGACTGATTCAGCATACAGTGTTCCAGAGATGCAGTAACAATTTGGCCTTCATTTTCAAAACAACTTGGAACTCTACCAAAATTGAACTTTTTTTTTTCTTCCCATTTTTTGAACGAAAATGGCACATCAATCTGCTTAAAGTAGAACTAGCCTTATAGTACAGACTTTGCTGTACTTCCATGGACACTTAGTCATCTTGTGTGTCTAAAACAGTTCATTCACATGACATGAAATGACTGATTTTTGAGTAACTTATCGATCATTTTTTGTCACATGTAAATATTACTGCTTATTTCATTCCAATTGCATTTATTTTTCGAACTTTATGCCTGAAATGAAAAGCAATGCTTCATATGTACAGTACCTTTTGCATTCTAATAGGTTTTTTATATGCCTTTTTTAAATGGTTTTATGAACAATTTTAGCAATATGCGGTACTCCATTTTAATGTTTAGCATTTTAAATGTTTAGCATTTTAGTATTATCGTACACACGAAAGAGGAGTGGGTGTTGTATTCCTCTTAGGGTATCCATAAACGGGCTTTCCAATATCATGTCCTTATATAGGCACAATTCGCCCTGCCCTTATATAGGCATAAAATCCCAGCCCTTATTTAGGCATTAAACCATGCACTCCAAATACAGGCATGGTCTCGGACATCCGTCCACCCTAACGTCACAACGAGTTCATGAAGAACAGACCCTTAGGCTGCGGGAGTTTCCCTAGCCCAGGACTATTGATTTCTTCAAGGCCTCATATTATGCATGAACCATTATTCCTTAGGGGTTCATTCATGACGTCTTTTGCTGTCCGACTCACGTCAATACTAACATTCTTAGGTGCTCTCAGGTATAAATATACCTTCCCTAGCCCCTGTAAACCAGAGGAGACCTCGACTTCAGAGGAGCCCATTTCCCGGCCTGACGCACTGAGAAGACGCTGTCATCCCTGCACGCAGAGTGTCCAGCTTCCAGTGATCTGACTTCCCTTGCGGGGTGTTGGAGTTCGAGTCTGGCAAAGAGATTCCTACCTCTCTCATTCTTCAGGTGTGGAGCTGACAAGAACCTAGAGGGACTCTTGGCATACTAGGCATACTAGGCTTAACATACTCTTAGTATACCATAGTAAGGAATACTTCACCTACTTCATACCTCGCCCTACACCTAGGTTAGGTACATTGGGGTAGAACTAGATTAGAAACGCATCGTATGAGTACTCGCATTTTTAGTCTGTGTTATTTATGTAACAGCATATGTACTAAAAGATAATGCGAACGCAGTATTATTTATTTCTACTGCTCACACTGTACATTATTTATCTCGCATACTGTCTTGTGATCGTAACAGCACATTTTACTTACACCAGAAACAAGACTGTTCAATAAATCCTTTATTGAAACGCCCGTCTATTTCTTTCTGTGTAACTTTGAGGAAAACTAAGTATGCACGACTGAGCTGAGTGAAATAGTTATCTATTGTTTCCACGACTCTGGGACACGTTCTGATTCTAAAGGGAAACACAGTGGTCATGTTTTGCGGCTGCCAGAAACTACTCCCTTCTTGTTGTCAAGGAGTTTCTAGTGGCCTCTGAGCTAGCTGGCACAAGTAATTAAGTTTAATATACTCGATAGGGACATACTGACCTAAGTCCTATGTCAAACCTATAGGATATATTATTCCAATGCGCAGAGCCTATTAGGGAAATAGGAGCTACACTACATTTTCTTGTCACTCCCACCTTAAATAAAAAAACAAAAAAAACAAAAATTAAGAATTCGCGGTTCACGACCTGTCTTTTCAGGCTCGCTTATAAGTAACAATCAGTTGGGTGATAGGTTTCAGTTATCTTAGCGCCATGAAACCGCCTCGGTGTACGTGCGCTTTAGAAATTTACATAACATGCTTTGTTTACATTAAAATACTCCTTTTTTTCATAAAAGCAAGAATTTTTGCTGGACAATGATCTTATTGTAGTAAGTTTGTACTTTGAGACTTGACCATGTGTTTACTTAACACCTAACTCCCCCTCAAACAGTCTTGGACTGCTCGACCTGCACCAACACAGGGTCAAGTGCTGAAAGGGGTAGTATTTGACCCAGCTACTCAGGACCCATAGCAGGTCAGGCTCCTGAACATCAGGAGTAAACTGCCTCAAACCCCATGGTTGGGCCCAGTAGCTCCTGCTTGCCCCATCGCCCTCTAAAAGGGGTTTTGACATTTTCTTTCCTGATATGTTTAGTCTTGTCCAGGTGGTACAAGGCTATCCTAAGAAGGTCTAGAGTGTGAAGGGGTTTTTCAGCATGCGTCTTTGGCTGATGGAAAAACCCCGGCAGCTGGATGTTTTTTTCATACAAAAGTGCGATATGACCTTGTGCAGGAACTGTAGGTTCGTATGACCACGGTATGTTTTGACTTTACAGTAGGGTTTCTGAAGTGTGGGTATTTTGCATACCTTGTGTAGTGATGTGATTGCTATTAAGAATGCAGTTTTTAGTACTAAAAATGTTTGCCCTCCTTGATGTAGCAGTTCAAAGGTTTCCTTCATTAGTTGTACGAGCACCAAGTTTAGATTCCACATGGGTGTGGGTGCACATCTGAGTGGTGCTATTTATGTACCCCCTTTTGTAAACAAAGTTGGCATATAGGTGGACCTTAAGCGAAGTGTAGATGAGGTGTTAGTCTAGCATGTAGGTTAGATATCTAGTGACTGTAGTGTCCTGTGTCCATGGGAACTTTTGTTCCACCAGCGGACATCTCTCTTCAGCTTTGTTGCATAGTATTTCCTTGTGCTTGGTCTTTTAGCTTCCTGCAGGACATACATGGTTCTCTTTGGGAGTCCCAGATTACCAAATTCTAAGTCTTCATGAGCTAGGCTGCTAGACTAAAGCAGGTTGGTACTGGCTGATATACATGTACCCTTTGCATTAACAGCAGGTCCTATGATGCTGGTAGTTTTATTTTCACCATAAAATCTCCATTAAGTATGAGAACCATGCTAGTCTTGCCCATTGTGAAAGTCTTGGGTGACTGCTTGATCTTGTTCATCACCAGCAATATCAATGGTATTGTGGGAAAAACGTATGCAAATTCATGTGACCAGTGTATTGATAGGGCATTCCCTCTGGATAGGTAGCAGGGTGCCTGGACACAAAGGCACTTGGCATTTTCTGGGGTTGCAAATAAGTCTAATTCTGGTGTGCCCTATTGTTGAAAAATCCTTTCCAATGCTTGTTGTCCCTTTTAATTTAGTTACTTTTCTGTTGACAGTATTCTCACCTTGCAGGGGAGCCGGTCACATGTGAAGGCGGTTGGTGGACCCCAGTTTGCTTCCCATGCTCCCGACCTAGTGTTCGTGGCAAAGAGATGGGCAGATACGACATTAGGACCCGACTTAAGAGTAGCAATTTGTGATGAGTACGACATCTTTAGAGTAGATAGGCAACTGAAACGTGGAGGTGGGATTGTGAATGTCTATTGCAACCACCTAAAGGCCACGTTCAAGCCCGCAACTCAGCTGTACGGTGAGGCTCTGATGTTCAACTTTAAACCTAACAACATTACCTCCTTAAATGGTATCTTGGTGTATCGTCTGCCTGGTCCATGGGATAGATTCATCAGATCCTTACAGACTTACACCGAGTCATGCATGGAATTCCCCAACTTTACTCTATTGGGGATTTCAATTTTCATTTAGAGCTAGTTAGGAATAAAGACACAGACTATCTTGTCGACTGCCTTTGCAGTTTCAGCCTCACTTCAATAATCAATTTACCAACTCATCAGGCCAATCACACTCTGGACGGAGCCTTCACCAACAACTCTGACCTAAGCTTCGATAAAGTCTTACCACTAACGTGGTCAGATCATAATGCTGTCTTTCTTAATCCTTCAGTTCCCAGCAATAGGTCTTGCCCATCCAACTCCTCTAATTCTTTTAAATTTAGCCCTTGGCAGAAAATTGAGAGAAAGGAGCTCGACAACATTCTTTAAAGCTCTAGCCCTACACTAGGTAGTAATATAGAGGCTGCAACTATTAATCTTAATAGTTGGATTGACTTTGCAGTTACCTTATTGGCCCCTGAAATACAATGACTAATCACAGAAAGAAGTCATCTGCTCCTTGGTATTCCTCCGAACTAAAAAAAAATAAAAAAATAAAAAATGTAGAGCTCAAGAACATAGGTTGGGAAAAGACTACTGTCCTGATGAAAAAAATATAAAACCTTTATTAGGAAGTATAAGGCCTTAATAGTCTCTGAAAAAACAAAATACTTCACTGAAATAATTATCACTGCCAAAGAGTCCGCTAAGGAACTTTAAGACAGTTACCACTCTCCCGAATTGTAACAGCAAGGTTTTAATCACGATCAATCTTTCTGCAACAAGTTTGCTGAGCTTTGTCAGGCAAAGGTTAACATCATCTTTGATAAATTTTCTTTAAATCTTGTGGTCCATTCCGGGGAAATCCATTCATTTGCTTCTATAGTTTCAGAAGCCTCGCTAGACATCACTGATTTGTCTCTTAATGTTTTCACCAATTTCACCCCTCTCGGTTGAAAGAGTGGTAAAATTTGAGACACAGGTCAGGCTCTCTATCCGATTCATGTCCGCCTTGTGTCTTACAGATGGTCTCCTGTATGATCTCAGTCCAACTTACTAAGTTCTTAAATAATACAGGCCACTTTCCGGTAGTCTGGGAGAAGGCCTCGGTACTTCCACTGTTGGGAGAAAACCCTCTCCGAACCCAGGTGTTATGAAGAATTATCGGCCTATTTCTTGTCTTCCACTGCCTGCTAAGATACTAGAAAAGGTTATGAATGAGGATATTAGGTCCTTTCTTGATGACAATCATCTCCTGGATGCATCACAGTATGGCTTCAGACCAAATCATTCCAAGGAGTCAGCTTTGGTTGCTGCCACCGAGGAGATCAGGATGTTAGTAGATGGGGGAAGGAGGGCAGCGCTGATTCGGCTCAATCTCTCTGCCGCATTTGACACGGTTAATCACTCTTTGCTTGTCAATCGGCTTGACAGAATCGGTATTAAAGAGCAGCTCTTGCCATCCTTCGCTCTTTTTTAATCCCACGGAGAGCAAGTAGTTGCTTTTGAAGAAGATTTCATCTCTGCACCATTCTCTCTTCCGTGCGAGGTGCGCCAGGGCCCATCGTTAAGCCCCGAGCTTTTCAACATCCATGTCACTCCCTTTAGCCAAACTCATCCGCTCCCATGGCTTTTCTGTTGTATCTTACTCCGACGATACTCAAAATATAATGTCAGTCCCATCTATTGTCGACGAGGTAACCACCAAGTTTAACTGCCTGGCGCAAATTGCAACATGGATGCAGCAAAACTGTTTAAAATTGAAAACCAAGAAGACGGAGGTGGTCCTTTTTTTTTTAGAAATACCAAATCTAATATTGGCCCACTTACAACACCTGTACAGAAAGCTAAGTACGTAGGGGTGTTTTTGATAGTAAACTTTGCTTTTCTGAGCAAATTAATCAGGTTACGTCTTCCTGCTTCTATCTGCTCAGGATCCTGAAAAAGATCTTTCCCTGCATTTTTCTTGATCTGCAGAAAATGGTTATAGTGGCTTTTGTCATGTCAAGAATAGACTATTGCAACGCTCTGTATAGGGGCATTCAGAAGCATCTGCTGCTCAAGCACCAATCTTTGCAGAATGCGGCAGCAAGGCTGCTTTTAAAAATCCCTAAATTCAGTTCTGCCTCTCAAAGCATTTTCGGCCTTCACTGGTTGCCTATCTGCTAGAGGATCAAATTTAAAGCCCTTTGCTTGGTCCATAAGGCGCTTCACAAGACCAGCCCTCTACATCATCCAAAAATCTTTTCTTGGCATGTGCCCAGCCGTGACCTTCGGTCCAGCTCAGCAAAACTGATGGTCATTCCAAGAAATCAATTAAGCAAGATGGGGAGGTAGGAGTTTCTCCTGCTCTGCCTGTAAACTATGGAATTACATGCCCCTCTCTAAGATCCCAATCCAATCTGAAACATTTCAGGAAAACATTCAAACCTTGTTTTTTTCCTCTTTCTAAATAGGTTTCAACCTTCGGGATTCTTTGAGGACTTTAGCTCAAAGGCACCGTTTGGCATTCACGCGCTTATAAGTTTTTACATTGTTTTATTTCCCATTTGTTTGAGACAGGCTGTTTATCTGCTTAGCTTGTCCACCTCTACATTTTGAATACCGATGGGTAAATTGCTATCATGGTTGTGTCTCTGAATGTCCCATCTCCCAATGTCTTAGGCTAATTTGAAAGTACATATGACTTTGTTCCCCTTTGCTGGAGGTAAAACTGTAGTTGTATTGTCAGTCCTTAGCTTGGTCTAGGACGCCCAGGAAGGTATTGACTCGCTTTGCGATGGCAAGAGGGTTTTGAGATGAAAATAAGCTAGCAATTGTTCTGCCTCTAGCTGCACCCCATACTTTCCTGCAACTCTTTATCAGAGCGCTATACATTGCAATGTAATTGGGGGTGAAGGCCTTGAAGGGTAGGATTAGATGCCTTCCTCTGGCAAACTGGTGTTGAGGTCTTGCCATAGTGACTCTGCTCACAAGACCCTGAAAACCCCCCTGACCATATATATTTTCCTCCTCGAAGAAGACTTCCTATTCTTTCTCCTGGTGGTCCAGTGTAGTTGGAGTCTTTAACTTGACTTGCTCCTCTTCGTGTCCCATGTCCTCAACTGGTCTCAAAAGGTTATGATATTCTTTCAGGGATTCGTCGAATTCCCTCTTCCTTTGGAGGATCACTGCCATTTCGGGCCTAAAGAGGTTTTATTCGGTCTATCCTCTAGCACTTAGCAGAGTTGGTGTGCTATGCTTCCCTTCTTTCTCCCAGTCTCGTTCGCCTCTCAGCATCTAACCAGTGTCTGGTAGACTTTATCCTACAGTGTCTTTGTGTCCAGATCATTGAAGTTCTTATTTTTTTTACCTCCTTTCGCTCCTCGAGGGCATCTTCACGGCTCTGGAGTCTGAATGCTTCATTTCGAACCCGCTTTGCTTTTGAGGTGATACCTGAAAACATTTCTTAAGTGCTCCTTCGCGAAGTATTCTTCAGTAGCTCTTTCTGGTTCAACAATGCCTTCCTTGATGCCAGATCATTCTCCCTGCTCTGCCTTGGTTTCCTGAATGTTTTCTTCATCGATGAAAAGTCTGAGGTAATTGAGCAAAACCTGATCTTTAATTCTGTGTGTGCATCATGGCGTGACGACTGCTTTTCCCTGACCCGGAGTGTCTTTGGCTGGAACTTGGCACTGTGATACCTCTGCATACAGAGATTGCAGACCTTCTGCCTATTTCTGTGAATACTTTTGGAGGCATTTGGGCAGTACCTTAACAGTGTTTCCCATTTCCCTCAACTATTCAAGATCCCCCAAATGCACATTCTTCGACTTGCAATCGAATCCTCTGCTAGACGCGCCTGCGTATCTTTGTGATAGCCAGTGGTTATCAGTCAATCAACTGTTCTTTCCATATTTTTGTCTTTTCGCTATCTTCCAGCAGTTCTGCTTGCTAATCCATTGACTATTCCCCGAGTTTCTACGACAGTCATGGAGCTGTGTCTTCCGCTTCCAGACCCAACAGTGGAAAAAAGAAATCTGGAGATGGTTATGCTCATGTTTGTCATCACAAGGGGATGTACATACCAACAAATGGTGGGGGTGGAAGAACAAGAAAGAGAAAGATTCCAGAAAACCACTAGATGGCGAAATAATGCTTAGCATGTCAATCCAGAAAAGAGTATCCGTGAAACCCTTTGGTGGCTAAAGTTTAAGATCTCTGTACATACAATTCTCAGTGAGCATGCCATTTCATCAGCTCTTTATAGAAATGCAACAATCTAGAACTTCATTATCAAAGAGAGTCTCATTGCTATAGACCAGATCATTACGTTGGTCAGACAATCGAGCTCTTCCTTTCCTCATCTCTAAACTGCTGCTTCCAAAAACAGGACAAACTAAACCCATCAAAACCTGGAAAAGACTGCTAAAAAACACATGTCCATCCAATCCGCTCTCATCAGCTTTAAAATATTGTTCAGAATGAGAATGTCCTCAACTCCACTGACTCCCTCACAGTCTAGGGGGCAGCTAGAGGCAGAACAATTGCCGCCTTATTTACTTCTTAAAACCCTCTTGTCATTGCAAAAAAAGAGTCAATACCTCTACAATGAATCAACCCGAAACATCACAAATATCTTAGCATGCTGCAACATAAAATCCAGGAGGGAGAGACTTTGTGCATCTTGGTACTAAAAAGACTTAGCCAGTATAAGATCAACAAGGAACATGCATTATGGGAAAAATCAAACTCCTGAAGCTCTCCTAGTTCTAAAGAAAAAGAAAAGAATAACGAAGACCCCTTTCTCCTAATGAATACCACTCTGAAGATGATCCACCAACTAAAACCCCCCTTCCAAACCATACAACTATGTGCAAACCCAATCGCCCAACCTAAAACGTCTAGCACAGCACACATGGTTGAATTATTTGCTTATAAAGCATGCTCATCATTGATTGCCAAGAAAATTGTAAAGATGCACAATAATCTAAATATCTCCACCTATCTAAATATCTCCAACTCATTCTCACTTCTACATACACCTAAAAGGTCAGTTACCGAATTATCATCCTCATTCACTGAATAGAGAATCACTCCTTACGTTCATCTAAACTAACAAACCCATCCTCCGACTTGAAGAACCCACTGCCAGTTACTCTATACCAACTCGGTTTCTAAAACACTGCATCTCTAATTCTTAAGAGTAAACACCTCTGATGAGGGTATGATTTCCATCAGCACTGACCAGGGCAGTGTCTTCCTTACTCATAGCCAATAGGTACTGGTAATGTGAGCTCTATTGGCTTTGTCAATGTCTTTTAGACAGGTTGTATAGAAGCACGAAAAAAGCACTATGACGCAGCCAGCGCTGGCCACGTCATAGCACTTTTTTGTCTAGCAGGAGGGGCGGGAGTAGCAACAATGCAGGGGGTGGGAAAAACAACACAGGTGGGGGTGAAGGGCAGGTGGGAAAAGGGTATAAAAACAGCTACGATGCAGCCAGCGGTATCCACATCATAGCGCTTTGTTTTTATTATGGTGGTTGGGACAACGGGATTATGGGGCAACACACGAAAAACGGTTGGGAGGGAAGAAGCCAACGCAACTATAGGAGGGAGTAGACCGGGGAAAAACCAAACACGAACGAGGGTGGGTGGTGGATAGATGACATATGAGGGTGTGGTGGGTGGGAGGTGAAGAAACTGACAGGTCAGAGGATGGGAGCTAACGGAACCAACGTGTACCTATGGGAAAAGAAGCAACATGGATGGGGATATAGGAGCCTGCCTGGAAAAAGAAAAAAAAACACACACAGCGTTAGAGAAAGATTAAAAAAAAGTCGCTCAAAAATGGGAGCAGTGGAAGGAAAAGTACTTGTCCCATGCGTCAGGGGAGGGCCAAACACAGGAAGAGGACAGGAAACAGACATGCCATGACAAACTAGAACAAAGTAAATGGGTGCAACACTGAAGCTACCCAAAGGTAAGTTATGGGTGGGCTATAAGCCAACTTTGTGAAAACAAAATGTCTCGAAAAGACTGCGCATGTGCAGATTTTGCAGTACACCATCTGGTAGTATTCCTTTACCCTTTCAACACAAATACTGTATGGGCAAGAGTTTTCGCTGGTTAGTACCTTTTTAACACCTGAATACAGTAATCAGTAAGTAAGAGGTGCTTCATCAACCTGCACAAGAGGGAAGGAGGAGGCAGAAGTGTCTGCCACTGCATGGCACAGGTGGTTCTTCTTTAGTGACTTGTCATTTTCTGACACCTTTTTGCTTTGATCATGGCAGAGACTGCCCAATGAAACTAATGGTAATACTATCAGATTAAATGAGTGTTGTTGCCGAGTCAACCTAATGACGTGCCACTGAACTTAAAAAAAATAATAATAATAATACACCTACAGGTATTGTCTGCACACAACTGGGAGCAGTATGTCATTGTGCAAATGTGAGTACTGCCCTGTGATTGCGGCAAAGGTGTCTGAAGTTGTTTGATGCAGGATGTGGAGGTCACTAGAAGAGTGTTAAATTGCTTGTTACTCAGCTCATGGCATGCATTTCATGAATCTAATAGGGGTGAAAGACTGAGTGGACCTGTCAAGATTCAAACCTATACCCTGTGGAGGTTAAACAATGCTCCCTGCAATACATTTCTCAGTTTATAGAGCCACCAGACCCAATTGTGGTGTAGCATATCGGCAGTTCTTGCGGCTAAGAAGTGAGCTAATGATTTAGTGATGGGTTTGTTAATGGGTTAGAGTCAAGTGGTAGTCGTGGCAAGCAAGTAAATTTGGACAGATTTTTTCCACCTTTATATCCCTTGCTATCAACCACTAATGGATTTGGTTTCTGGAGTGAAATACAATTAGACACCTTAAACTATTAACCTTTCATCTTAAAAGACGTGACCTTAAAAGTTAGTTGAATCATTGGCCTTCAGTTTGAGAGACAGACTTTAAACAGAAGGCAAACTAATCATGCTCATCAAGAGCCTTACCAAGGCAATCTGTCTGTCCTCTGGAACACCAGGCTCAGCAAATGTTGGGAGTCGTGTGGACCCATTCAAACAAGGCGTTGTTACGCCTGAAATAGACTCCTTTTCCAGCAGTGGTTTAGCGACAAAAACATGCATCTATAAATCAATGATGATAGTAAGTACTGCAAAACCCTATGGAACGTAAGATTCGGTTTACCTTTGGATTCATTCTTGCCTTAAAAAACGGTCTTTATTAAATTACTTCCTGATTAAGTACTCCTCTGCAAAATGCTTAATTTACTATTGTTTTCATGTCAGCCTCTTAATGTACACAGACCCCTGTGCATGCACACAAGTATGGAGTTTGCTGTGTGAATGACTCATACAGAAAGACAACTAACCAGATGAAACTACTTCCTATGGATCTTATAACATACGTTGCAATATAAATGTGTAGAATACAAATCATTAGGTTCTGAACCACAAGTGAAAATAAATGACAACTGTGATCCTTTTGAGTGACCCTCCTTTCAACAAGTTGTGACTACAAGCCCAGAAAGATAGCAAGTATGTAGCCAAGAAATAGGTGGGACTTAATTAAACAAACAAATGCATGGCTTGTACTGCTACATTTTGTTGTGTGTAAATTGTTGTATTGTATTTGGCTGCCTGAACAGGCATACAGTAATCGCACGGCGGTCGCTTTAATAAACAATTACATGTACTGGTCACATTTTCTTTTTTTGTTTTATTTTCGCCAACCCCATGATATTTAGCTTGGTATTCAAATTCACCAGCTTGTTTCTCTTTTGTCAGCTGTCCTAAATGTTAGACGAAAAACTAGCAATACCAATTAACACTGCGACAACTAACAAATGTAAAATGGGGCCGTTTTTAATTTGGTGCCCAGGCATATTTTCTGCCCCAAACCAACCCTAGTAACTGTCTCATTGTAGAGGTATACGGCTTAACCCCAAAGCATCTGATTTTTTTCATCCCACAAATAACCTGATCCAGCCATCCAGAATAAGTGAATTGTTGGCGTTAAATATGAACAGAAAAGCAACCCAGGAAAATAAACACATGAGCTTCAGAAAACCCAAATGTATGACTGAGACAATCGGTACAAAAAGCAGGATAGTGTCGACTAACTGGTGGAAAGAAGAGATTGAAGTGAATTGTCTTCTATCCAAAATAATGAACTCAATGATTTGTTGAAATTAACTTGAGACATATTTCGAAGAAGATCGCCCTGTCGAATTTGAAAGTGCAGAACGCAATGAACATAGTTTTTCACCTATAGCCCCCACCAAACTGCAACCGGTAAACACCTTGTACGCCAAGCAGCATCTTAAAAACTGTGCTGATGCCAAAGAGTCCAGATGTGTAACAAGAATAAAAATCTTTCAACAATATTTCACTCCTGGTAAAAAAAAACAAAATTGAAATACCTTTTGCTTATCAACTACTGGAATACATCAACACCTATTTAGACACCTCAATTGCGTTTCAGATCTTAATGCAGCACAGAGAAGGCAACCCTTCAAATAGTAGATAACATCCTAAGACTCATGGATGAGAAACACTTACTGAGGCAACTGCATTCACCAGTTACCGTTGACAGTATCAGCCACAAATCCTTTAGAATTGTCTTACCATCTAAAACTGTGATAAAGTCTACATTTTAAACTGGTTTCATTCATTTCACTCTGGCAGAACGCCGGCGATTCAAATCATGCATTTAAATCTGCAACCTATCCAGTAAAATTAGAATTTCAAGGTTCAGTCCTCTGGCCCTGTATACAGAACCTCTTCAAAAGATGCCCCAAGACAAGAAAACCTCCTTATGGCAATACGCAGACTACACTCTGCTGCGTCTCAGTCTCCAACTGTGCAAACATGACATCCCTAAAGAACTTGCTAGAGAAACTACAACATTTTAATATTTGCCTTTCCCCTAAAATTGAACCTGAAAAAATGTAATTTTCTATTACACTTCAAACAACCTACCCAGGCCAAAATGGCTGGACAGCATTCTTGCAGTGGGCCTTATACCCCCAGTATGGCCACTTTCCAAAGGTCTTTAATTTATCATTCATACCAACCAAGTGATGATATCTGGTGGAGGTCGGAACTCCCGGGGCGAAAATGATCTTATGCTGAAACCTCCATTCTTCCAAAAGACAAAAAAACGTACAACAGAGCTTTCTCTGGCACCGCACCCAGAATCTGGAACTCGCTAACGCCAAACAGAAGAATACTGTCCCATTCACAATTCAAGGAGGAGGCCAAGATCTTCCTAATGGGTAAATTCCTTACTTAACTCTCCATCATTCGCCTTGCGTCTGTCCATTGACTCTTCATCCGTCCCCATCGGTTTTACAACTCAGAAGAGCCCTCTATGACTTACGGAACAAAGCGCTCGGAGGATCTGCACAATCTTTTCCAGGTTCCTCTGCTCGGTATGCCACTGAGGCGAGCACTCAGCTAAACTTTGAACTATGAGTCCTTCAATGCTTAAAAAGTAAATTTATATTTTGACATGATCGGTCAGTCTAAGATACTTTGTAAGCACAGAGATCTTTTACTGCCACTGTTTGTGTACATTGTCTTCATTCGTAAGTTTTTGATGCTTGCTACTGACACAATCGGGATCCCTATATCTCTGTTGAGCGCTCTGACACACTTTCGAGTCACGTTCGTGCTATATACAAACACTAAATAAATAACCAGCAGTAGAAGTGCTAAAGTGTCTGCACACGTCAATAAGATGGTGAAAAATGTTATCTGCTTCATCTTTTAAAGGAAATTCAGAACTTTCATCCGCCAGAAGATTTCAGGACTCGTTCTCTCACACTTTGGTATCAAAATGAGATTCTATGGTACCTGGTCTGCCCAAAAGCATAACTTCACTACTCAAGGCCATCATCCAAGCAGCTGCTAATACTACAAAAATCTGACAACATTACTCCCAACTTTAAAAAAAAAAAAAAAGCAAAAAACCTACACTGGCTTCCACCAGAGGCTCGCTTCTCTTTCAAAATTGCCTGCATCAATCAATCAGATGTCTTGTAAAGCGCAACTACTCACCCATAAGGGTCTCAAGGTGCTACCCAATAAGGATCTCCACACAGATTCCTCTCCATCCGAAAACCAAACTTCACACCATTGGAGGCAAAAATATAATAAAAGGAAGAAAAGAAAACGAGCCTCTAACTTGAAATTCCTAACACACAAGAAAACAAGACTGCAAACAAAGTTTTCTATTACCTCGCCCCAGACTGTGGAAACCGATGCACTAGATTCTCAAACTAAACCCACATCTACTTTCCTTCTGCAGGAACATCAAATCTGTCCTATTCAAAATGTATTTTCGTAATTAATGCCTTCCCTCTCCAATTACTTTCTTTCATACCGTACTCAATTATTTTTGCCCTAATGCAGTACTACATTTGACAATCTCCCTGTTCGAGTGTCTCTACCACTCTTCTAGTCCGAAGGTGTTTTTTTGTGTGATTTTTTTTTTGTTAACAGACCTAACCCGGTATGACTTTGCTACACTTATACCTTTGAAATCTCCACTCTTTTAGCACTTCTACCACTCTATTATATTCCTACCTCTCTGCCTATTTGCAATATTTAAAAGTACTGCCGTTATATTTGGCTGCCTTGATATATTCCAAATGTACCACTTTATGTTCTATGTAAAGTACTCTGATGCCATTGCGGCCAAGTCAATATTCTAATAATGCAGAAAATAAAAATATAAAGGGTTTTAAATGTAATACTTTACTCTGCAAGAAGCCAGTGATGAAATTTCAGGGTAGGTCTCACATAAGGGCTTCTTCACAGGTTTAGGCAATGTCTTTCTGACCTTTTCTTGTAACCCAGAAATCCCAAAACTATGGATTTCTAATAATTATCAGTTCCAGCATGTGCTTGTTATAACCAAGAAGGTAAAAATCAAAACAGCTGTAATATTAAAAGGGAATCTCGACTAAATCCACACGTTCCAAAAATTACGAACACTGAAAAACACTTTAGATTTTTGTGCGACTAACAACGGGCATTGGGGGGCAGACTACCACAGCGAGGAGTTCCCCCTCCCCCCAGGGGGTTTTGGGAGAGTGGAGCAGTCCAGCGACTGTCATTTTGTGCTTTGGGCTATTATAACATAACCCACAGTAGCTCAAAGGATATATAGGGGCTGGGGCTCCCAGCCACCATTAAAGAAACAAATGACCTGGTCCTTATTGCAGAACTTTTGGTGGTGGTGAGTTCTGGACCAACCTAGGGTCTCCGTAGGCTGCATATCTAGAAAGGTGTTCTTGCTGCGCCCAGTTACTTCTGCTGCCACAACTCAGACACTGCCTTGCTGGTGGTGAACGGCAAGAGTTGGCAGAGGCGAGAGTGATTATGCGCTCCTGGCAAATAATGTGTATGAGAACAGGAACGAGCAGAACTGGCCAGGCAGCTGGGAGGAGCCACAACCTTCTCAAACAGCACAGAACTAGTAGGGCCTTTCCCCAGCTGGGCCCAGCTTTTATTTGCACAAAAGAATACGTATACCATTGCTACTCTGAAGGCCAAAGCAGTGTGGTGTAAGGAATAGAAGTCCCCCTAAACAAGAAAAAGGAAGCGGGGAGGGACGAATACAAGATGTGGCGAGCCTCTTCGCTGCGTGGGAATCCCTCTTTTTGAAATACCTATGCAAGGTTTTGGAGTAAGTGGCAATAACACAACTGTGCCAACAGCAAAAATCGAGAAGCGTGACAAGTGTGAGCCTCACCACGACATCATGCTGAACACGGAAATACAGTGGAATCCGGACTCCAGGCTGGAGAAAAATGTTAATAGCCTAACAAGGCATACGGCTTCCGAAAGATGATCGGGGGCAGCATCCTGGATGGCACAACTAAATTGTATTCAGAAGCAAGAATGTTTTTGTCCCAATTGCATCTGCTCCCTGCGGCATGCAAGTGCATGGGTGTCTGTCTGGCTCTATGCGTGAACGAGGCGGTATTGGTCAAAGGACGGAGTCTGTGTATATGACATGATTTTGTGCATTCTGTGTTAAACTGGTGGATGCATAACAGACTTTTATGTAACTTGGGAGGCGTTGAAGAGGTTTTCTAATAACCGAAACCTTTTTACCTGGTCATAATTTTAAAAACACTACATATTAATGATTGTTTTATTGTTTGTAAGTTCTATGGAATCAACTTACCGAAATAAACTTACTACAGTAATAACCTAAATTAGTATCATGCCAAAGTAGAAAGGTACACAGTCGATTGACCTGTTGGATAGTTTCAGACTTCTTTAGTTCCCATGTTTGTAGATGCATGCAAACAGTTTACTAAAAATGTTGAAACATTAACGCAGGTCTTATTTATTTTCTCAAAAATAATGTCCGTGCTTTTAATAGCGTTTTGGGACCTACGTCCAAACGGCAAGTAAAATTTACAACGGACGCAAGACATTAGACTTTAGATTAAGAGTGGAGTTTACTTGCACGTGACCATAACAAAGTGAGGGAACCTTTTGGGAACCGAAAAAAAAAATACTCTAGGAATTTATAGCAAGACTAAATCAGCAGTGCAAGCTACACTACAGGTGGGAAGCAGTCGTTTGAATTAGTAAATTATTTCCTCTCACCATAATTTATAGAAGTCCTGGTCAATGTCAAAATCCAAAAGATGAAGCTCAAGAGGAAAACTTTTCATCACTAACCAACATATCACAAAATATTTCAAAGCAAAAAAATCATACGTTTTGCCTTTCAACACGTTAATGGGTAAAGCAAAGCTATTATGGGTAAGAAAAGGTAAATTAAATACATAATTTTAACTCACACGACTAGATCGAATCCGTTGAGCCCAAAACCTTAACATTGCCACCACTGCACCATGATGTTAAAAGGATTTTCTTGTTAAAGTAAGCACACAACACCAGAAGCCATACAGTACTCGCTCCTGAAACCTGTTCCGGTGATTAGAACATTTCCTGCGAGTGAAGAAAACTAAAGTGATAAAAAAAAAAAACACAAAAAGGAGGCCGGATCTATTTTCCGGATCCGGAAAAACACACAAAAGGGGATGCCTAGGAGCAATGGCATTAAGTCAAACAGGAAGCTAAAGTACATGTGCAGATGCCAAACACTGCATCACAGATGGCGTGTTAGATCCCGATTTCTCTGGACAAAAAAGCCAACAATGTTGTTGTGGTTTTATTATTAACCAAGAAAGGAAAGCATTCTAGTTCTGAAATATAGGAAACGGGACATCCGATTTAATGCAAGAACAAGATACAATTCCAGACGTAGGTTGATGAAATCAAAGGTTTAAAGGTTACCATAAGTCATGGAAATTTCCCTTCTGTGCATATAGTTTTCTTAATTTTGCGCCAGAGTAGTTAGAACTGCAAACCTGAAAGAGTACAAACTCCCAGCACTTAAATGTTCACTTAACAGGTCTCCAAGTACAATCCGCCTTGCATTTCCCAGCTAGGAAACTCATATGCAAAGTCCTTAACCAGGTTTCATTTGGAGTTCACCAAACCAAAGACACCACAATTGTTTTAAACTAGATATTATTGGAAATTCAGCAAACCGAGCCAAAGCATCCCGCCTACAGAATGTACAGGAATTGTAAACTATATTTGAATTACATTGCCTCCTGCAGTATTAATAAGGCTTCATGTTTTCCGTTTTTACTGATTTTTACAGATAAATACAGACAGAAAATCTTTTTCCTGTCTGCATTTGTTTTAAAAACGCAAAAATACAGAAAATTATATTACTTGTGAGTGACTCTCCTTGTTGTCCTTCATGAACTCCAGATCACCTGCTAAGCAGATAGACACCATGGCGATTTAAAAACAGGATGAGATTCGCTTAAATACAGGCATATGTTAACATATATTTGTATATAATGCTAATATTTACCTGTCATAGTAGTTTTTTGTTATATTTGCCTCCTGCTTAATTTGCTAAAACGCGACGGGCATCGAAGTCTGAGTGCATGTTTATCAGTTAAATAATTGTGGGAATATACCATTTTACAACTCCATTTATTCTCAAAACAAAATAAATATGGATAAATACCAATATTATGGGCAAAAGATAAATATGGATAAGTACAGACAGACATGTTAAAAAACGATATACCTAATTATTAATGCCCGCATTCGATAACAGCTATCGCAAGTCTTCACTTAAAAAGCCTCATGAAGGAGCCAAGAGCATATTATCAAATTAGATTCAGGTGCCATTTAGAGTAGCATTACTTACCACAAGGACTAAATACCAGCATTAAAAAAGTATCTACCTTAAAAGAGATGCTAGAGTTCGATTCTTCCTCCCCACACACCCTCTTCTACCAGGTCACCCTATCCTACCCCTTGCCCAGTTCCCTTCAGTTGCAATGGAAACCAGAGGGCAGGGTTTATTTACCTACAAATTAGGAATGACCAACACTGTTACAAGTTTGTGAACATGAGGAATGACACCACACTGCTGTCGTTATAGAGCATATGTAATCTACACACATCTCTAAATCTGGAACGCACATCAATGCTTCCACTTTGTGACTAGAAAAACAAATAACCTGCAGAAAAACAACCAGACTTGCATTAAAGTACCATGACTGTCCACATGAACTCATGTTGATGTTGGCTAGCAACCGTTTAGATTTGTCCATGCTTTTTTTTGTCGTGAGGTTCTGCAAAATGTTATTGGTGGAGGCATTGCCAGGGTCTCATCAAAATACTTTAAAAAAAATTGCTAAAAGCAGATCGATTTTTTTTGTCTCGAAAACACACATTGTCATAGTCGTCCCTGGCACTTAAACTTTTTTGTGTGGAAGGGCTGCTTGTGAAAGAGCAGAATGCTATCACACACAGTGAAGCTGACCAATGGCTCAAGTGGGCTGGCCTAATACCCCATGCTGTAGCGGGTGGAAAAAAAGGGTGAATTACATTAACTGACCAATGGATGAAGTGTTGAATGAAAGCCTATAAAAAAAAAAGTACGTATATTTTATGCACACTGTTGGTAAAATCAAAAGGTCGTGACTAACGCCAGATCTAAAAATTGTAGACCCATTATTTTTTCCTTTTGGAGAGTAAAGCAAAGATGCAACACACCTAAAGTAGCGTGTTCATAGAGCGATATGTGATTAATCAAGAATTATGCTTGGTAAGAGGGCACAATACATAGTAAAAACCTAACGGGTGAAAGACATTGAGTGACGAATCTACAGGTAAATATGCTTTGAAGAGAGATTTTCTGATTAGAGCAGTAACTAAACTACAGGCTGTGTAAGCCAACCTCCACATAGCAACACAGATTTCAGACATGGATTCACACCCAACATAACGGTAGTGGCAGCCTAACTATTGTAGCATCTGCCCTGGAAACATCTTGATTAACATCTTGATGAACTACCATTACCATAATCCACTTTGAAACATTGTCTAGAGAGAGGGCTTTTGGCAAGATGGCGGCTGTGTGAATGCTGCGGGAGCCGCTCACCTCGCCAATGGAAGGATGTTCATGAACTGAACCCGAAATGAACAATGCTTCAAAAGAGATAAACCCCCAGATAAAATACAGGATGAAGCTGAAACGGGGGACTGATGCACTGCTAGCCCACCCAGTGAAAGAATTTCTCCTCGGCATTGCAAGAACGAAAAATAAAGTCTACCTGTGGACCCGGGACACTCTCTCACTGCTGCCGCCAATCCGGAAGGTCGGGACGGCCTTAGGATCCATCAAAATGCCCCCAAACAGAAACCACCGCCGAAGGCAGCCGGATCGGCTGGAGGAGCGAAGGCGATGCCACTTGCCCGGAAAACTCACACTCGCAGAAAGGAAGTGCGGGGACGCTAATCACTGGGCCGACAGCGAGGAGGAGAAGATTGGCGGCAGGACGCACAGCGGCAACCAGCCCCAAACAGTCTACTGTGCCTGGGATGTGTGCAGGCCGCGGACCCGGCGGCAATCAAAAAACAAGCATTGGCATAGCCAATAGGTCTCGCCTTTGGGACCTTATGTGTTTAGCCAGAACTTTTGGCTATGATGTAGAGCATTGTGGCTGCTGTGCATCATGTTGAAAAGTTATAATAAAAAGTGTTAAGCATTTTTGTTACCTTTATACAAACCAAGACTACATTATATACAACTGAACAACCTGATTAAAAAAAGATTTTAACATAAAAAATGTCTTCTAGTATTTTTGTACTTGCACTGCTGGCAACTTCTTCCTGCCTGTTCTTATGCTGGTTTGTTATAATTTTTTTTGTTATGGGGGAGCGGGACATAAATAACGGGGGAGTGGATGTTGGAAAACAGTAATTTAATTTGAACAAGAGCAGCGGACGGACACTAGGGGAGAATCAACAGATGCCAGATTCCGAGGGCAGACTGACGTGATGCTTAGGTGATGCTTAGGTGGTGCGCTGATGCAAAATGGTGGTGGTGAGTGATGTTTGGTGCTCAGGTGGTGCCACTATATGGTGTGGATTGAAGGTACGTTGTGTATTGTGGAGTTGAAATATGTTTGGTGTGTAATTATGTGGTGTGTATTGGAAATGTGTGGAGTTGAATTGTGTGGCCTGGAACTGTGGTATTGAGTGAAATTATGCTTAGTGAAATTGTGTCATGGTGTGGAGTGCATTTATGTTGATTGGTGGTATGTGGCATAGAGTGCATTTATGTGGAGTGTATTTATGTTGCATTGAGTAGATTGCAATTATGTGGTGTGTAATTATGTGGCACTGAGTGGTATTATATGGAGTGTATTTATGTTGCTTTGAGTAGAGTGTTATGTGGCACTGAGTGGTATTATGTGGAGTGTATTTATGTTGCATTGAGTAAAGTAATTATGTGGCGTGTTATTACGTGGCACTGAGTGGTATTATGTGGAGTGTATTTATGCTTCATTGAGTAGTGTGATTATGTGGCGTGTAATTATGTGGCACTGAGTGGTATTATTTGGAGTGTATGTTGCATTGAGTGGTGTAATTATGTAGCATATAATTATGTGGCACCGAGTGGTATTATGTGGAGTGTATTTATGTAGCATTGAGTAGAGTGTAATTATGTGGTACTGAGTGGTATGTGGGGTGTTTTTATGTAGCATTGAGTAGAGTAATTATGTGGCGTGTAATTACGTGGTACTGAGTGGTATGTTGATTGTATTTATGTAGCATTGAGTGGAGTGTAAATATGTGGCGTGTAATTATGTGGCACAGTGATATTATATGAATTGTATTTGTGTTGCATTGAGTAGAGTGTAATTATGTGGCACTGAGTGGTATTATGTGGAGTGTATTTATGTAGCATTGAGTAGAGTGTAATTATGTGGTACTGAGTGGTATGTGGGGTGTATTTATGTAGCATTGAGTAGAGTAATTATGTGGCGTGTAACTATGTCGCACTGAGTGGTATTTTGTGGAGTGTATTTATGTTGCATTGAATAGAGTGTAATTATGTGACGTGTAATTATGTGGTACTGACTGGTATTATGTGGAGTGTATTTATGTTGCATTGAGTAGGGTGTAATTATGTGGTGTGTAATTATGTGGCACGGAGTGGTATTATGTGGAGTGTATTTATGTTGCATTGAATAGTGTAATTGTGACGTGTGATTATGTGGTACTGAGTGGTATTATGTGGAGTGTATTTATGTTGCATTGAGTAGAGTGTAATTACGTGGTGTATAATTATGTGGCACTGACTGGTATTATGTGGAGTGTATTTTGCATGGAGTAGAGTGATTATGTGGCGTGTAATTATGTGGCACTGAGTGGTATTATGTGGAGTGTATTTATGTTGCATTGAATAGAGTAATTGTGATGTGTGATTATGTGGTACTGAGTGGTATTATATGGAGTGTATTTATATTGCATTGAGTGGAGTGTAATTATGTGGCATGTTATTACGTGGCACAGAGTGGTATTATGTGGAGTGTGGTGACTGGTCACTGAGGCCTACAGGTTGGCTGCCTTCGGAAGCTGGTCACGGTGCCGGAGCGGCACATCTCCTGGCACATAGCTTTGGCTCCTGGTCTCTGCTGCGGGGCGAGCCTGGTGGCGGGCACGGTTCACTATTTCCCAATGTCCTTGAAACCGTCCGAATTCACTGTTATTAGGAACGTGTATACGTCCCAGTCCACGTCGCAGGGATGCGCGTGCGTCCGCGAGGGACAGTGTACAAGCCGCAGTACAAGTTCCTTCTTGTGTGAACAGCCCGATCCAGTCAGCGCATGGATGTGTGTGTGTGTACGTCTACGATGATCTGTGTACAGGCACCAGTTCACTGTTACGAGAATTCGTTGAAACGTCCCAACTCACAGTTGCACAAGGATCTGTGGACGTCCACTAGTGTCAGTAGCACGGTACACCATCACAATCCACTGTGCGCGATGGTCTGTGAACGTGCTCCAGCCGGCCCACATCTGTGCATGCCCCCGCCTTAGACCCCGGAGCGGAGGAAAGTGAGAGAGCCCTGCACGCCCCGCAGAGCCCGCCACCCGACAGCATAAGAGGATAGTTTACCACAGATTACGCTTCTTACCGGTTATTTATAGCTCAGACTTTGTAAAAATGGAAACATGCCCTCCCTCTGCCCAGACGGTCCGCAGATGAAAATCACATGTGCGCACATACAAACACATTCGCCACATATTATACACACTCTCACATCACAGGCATGCACCTACAAACTCAAGCACCGCAGATATCCACACTAAAATCAAACGTCTGCACATACAAACACGAGCACCCTAGATACACACTCGTCAACACAAGCACTACATTTAAACACAAACTCTCAAACCACACGTGTGTTCCCTAAAGCACGTGTGCACACAAGAACACGCTGCGGACCCACATGCGGATACCTTTTGCAAAATTAGGGCTATTTATTCTTTTTTTTTTCCTTAAGCTGAGAAGATGTGTCGGAGTGCTTTTCAAAGCGCAATAGGTCCCATCAATCTAAAATAGAAAATGATTAAACCTTTAAGACCCAAAGCAAGTTAAAATCAATTCACGGATGAAGAAGGGATAAAAGTCCAGCAAACCTCGTACCGTACCAATTTTTCAGAGGTGTTCAAAACGATTATTCTTCTTAAAGAAGGGAGCACACTGCAGATGTCGAGGGGAAAGAGTGGGCGATGTACGAAAGCCAGACAGGAAAATTACAAAGTAACGGGTGTGCTTCTTACACCACCAGACACAAAAGAAACCCAGGTTAGAAGCCATGTTGCAGTCGAAGCAAGCACTGGCAAAGTCGACAGTCCTCGCTTTGAAAGCCCTTAGCGGACCGGCTTTGCCAGACTTGCTGCCGACACTGAACAGCCTCTGTAAAAGTAAAACAAACATTGGCTCAGCTAGCAGGTGTCACTTGCCTTCCGAGTCCTGACGAAACACCGAAAAAGCCTGCTGAGTGTAAAAGTAACAAGCGCCGGCGCGAGCGCCATCTGTTTCTAATTAACGCGAACACGAGACGCGGGCGCGATAATTAGAAACAGATGGCGATGATGCTCACTCCCAAGCTCCCTAGGCCAGGGGAGAGAGAAGGCGGGACATGCAACCACCTCTGGCCAATTGCGTGCTGTCTTTCTTAGAAAGACGCACGCAAAGGCCAATAGCGTGTGAAAGCACACGCACGAGCGTGTGGTCCCAGTTTAAAGCCCTTACTAGAAGTCTCGCCAGAGCAGCGCATGTGCGCTGGCTCAGGCGAGACCTAAAAATAATGACTAACCGGGACAGAAGCAGCGCCAAGGCTGTCAAAGCAACCAAGGCCCGCGAGAGTGCTGGAGAGCGAGCTGAAGGGCAAGCTGTGGAAAAAGCGAACGAAGGTAGGCTGCCCCCTGACATAGTTCAAGAGGAAAAGGCTGACATTAAAATGATTAAAATGACTAAAACGACTAAATCAAATTACATGAATAGTTTGTTCTCTGGGCTTGGCAATGGGGCTGAGATGGAAGAAGGAAGGCGGGGGACTCAAGTTAATATTGCATTGCAGGGAGAGCAGGATATTCAAAACCCCCAAGAGCAAAGTGCCTCTGATTTCTCCCACACATCTGAAACTGGAAAAAACAGTAAAACTGCAGGAACTCCGAAGGGGGATAAATTCTGTTCTCTTAGTGACAAGTCGGAAATTACCAATACCAGTGAGAATGATGGAACAGACACTGGAATCTCAGGAGAAGACAGCGGCACCCCTCCCACAAGACTCGATACACAGAGGCGCGCACCCAATCGTACAAAGAGGAGAAGTACCAGAGGGAAAGGCAAGGGCTCAGATACTGACCACAGCCATGCAAGCCAGCTGAAGTGGGATTATTCTACCACTCACTTTGGGATGGAATCTGATGGGTCAGATGAGAATGGAACACAGCTTGATGCCTCAAAACTGTTTAGAAAATCCAAAACTAATACAGAAACCCTTCCATCCATGGGTCTAATTTATTCAACACTCAAGCAGATGCAAACAGAAGCTCGGCAGGAACACAAGAGGGCTCATATGGCGACGAAGAAGCTCCATGGTGCCATCCGCAAAGTTAATAAAACTTGTTCAGAAATAGCCGAACGGACTACAGCACTGGAGGAGCTAATTGTGGCTCTCGAAGCCAGCGCCGAGGATACGGGACAGCAAACTGCGGCTAATGAAGCCAGAATGACGGACGTACTATGGAAAATGGAAGACTCCGAGAACCGTCAACGACGGAACAATTTGAGACACCTGGGCATCGAAGAGAACGTTGAGGGGGACGACATACATGGTTTTGTTCTTCGGCTATTCAAGGGGGCATTCCCAGAATTAGCTCACTGGAATTGGGAGGTGGAGGTGCAGAGGGTTCACTGGTTCCCTCTGATGATGAAAAAGAGAGGGGGTGTAGAATGAAAAACCTAGGGCTATTCTTATATTCTTTGGAAATTTTCTTCTGCGCCAGGCAGTTTTAAAAAAAAGGCCAGACCCGATGCTAGACGGTCGGCTGAGGGGCACTTCTTCGTAAGGCTGGATTTTGGTCATACTACGGTGGAAAGGAGATGGAGGCTTCGTCAGCTAATCACTCCCTTCCAGAAATTGGGTTGTGAGGTCTTTTTAATTAACCCCGCCCGACTCAAGGTCATTTTCAAAGGCACAGCTAGGGTGTTTACCTCAGAGATACAAGCCCAGGAGTATTTGCAGGAAATCTCACGTAAATAGGATGACAACACAAAGGCAGGTCTCTGCTCTCAATTTTTGGAGGATGTATGGGGTTGGTATAAGGCGGCCACCGTCGGCCTATGACGGGCAGGGATCTTTTTAGGATCTCCCTGCGCAGGGGCTAATTTCCATTTATTGGGTTCTTTTCTTCTTTTATGTTCTAAATTTAGAGGGAGAGCGGCTAGGGGCACAGCAGGACACAGGAGGCATCACAAGGGTCTATGGACCTTTCTTGCCTAATTGAAGAGGTGTGGGAGGCCGGGGGGGGGGCGGGGGGGATCCAAAGGAGGGTTTTTGTGGTAACTTTGGCAACTCTGTGTAAAGTGATCTGGGCTCGTCTGAAACCGACTTCTTTGATTAAATGGGTAAGCTTAGAATAGCATCTATCAACATCTGTGGCTTAAATAATCCTAAAAAAAAACGTAGGGTTAGTGTGGATGTCCAATATTTGAAGGCCGACATCGTCTGCCTTCAGGAGACACATGTCGAAGTAGGTAGATGAGCGGTCTCAGAGTTGGCAGGTTTTCAATTAATTTCCAGCACCACACAAGGAACAAGGACTAGAGGGGTGGCAGTCATGGCACGGAAAGGGATAGCTAGGTACCCACGGGTGAGTTTGGATAAACTGGGGAGATGGGTGATCATACAATGCTGCCTAGAAAACTGTATGTTTACTTTGTGCTTGATGTATGGCTCGGTTCTTGATGATCCGGCACTGTTCGAATGGCTCAATGCAGAGTTGGTAGGTTGGCCACTTCCTCTAATAATGTGTGGGGACTTTAATATTAATATAAACTGTCAAAAAGATAAACAGGCGGGGTTGGGTTATCAAGGCCGCAAACCCAAAGTGTTTAGGTCTCTATCACAGCTATGTCAACTACATGGGTTATCTGATGTTTGGGCAAGGCAAGAACTTAACGACCCGGGATATACGTACTTCTCAGCACCACATCTAGTACACGCTAGACCGGACTACTTTTTAGTATCGCAGGAGCTAGCGCAGTGTTGCAAAATATTTAAATACCCAAGAGTCATGTCTGACCATAACCCTCTGGTATTGGAGGTGAATATCCATACTAAACACCCCCCCCCCCTTTTAGCGATGAGGGCTTTGTACAGCATATGAAGGTCTGGATACCCATGTTTATCGAAGAGAATATTGAGAGTGCTAACCTGCAGGTAGTCTGGGATGCCCTTAAAGCTGGTATTCGGGGGGGGGGGAGACTACCAAGTATGGTTGGGCGAGCCAAAAGAAGGAGAAGGAACTTCTACAAACGCTATATGCGGAATTGGCAACGGCCGAGACACATCTGATAGAAGCAATAGCCGAGGGGGGAGGCTCGGAGGTGGCACAATTGGGAGTATTGGTTGCGAATCAGCAATTACAGACATTTCAGCCAAGAAATCAGCAGGAAGATTTATGACCTGGCGTAGCAAGGTGTATGAAAGCAATGAAAGAGTAGGCCATGTGCTGGCAGTCCGCATCAGGGAAAGGGTAGTCCAGGAGAGAATCACGGAAATTAGAGATCCATGCAATGGCTTAGTTACAGAGCCAGCGGCAGTTCACTCCGCGTTCCAAAGGTTTTATCAAAGGTTATATACAGAGGATACCCAAGCAGGGGATACGGCAATAAAAGAATATCTACAGGGTTTGTCTGGGGAGCAGCTCTCCCCTGAGAGAGAAAGTCTAGAAGGACCTATAATGGAGGAAGAGCTAAGAAAGGCGATTGAGTCTATACCATCAGGGAAAGCGGTAGGTACGGACTTAATTCCAGGGAAATTTTATTAAAAATTTGCTCCATTTATATCGAATCTTATGCGAGAGATTTTTCTGAGAGCACAGTCAGGGGAGGCGGCTCCTGAATCCTGGAAGTCAGCTAACATTGTTGTGTTTCCGAAAAAGGAAAAACCCATCAATGAACTGGGTTCATACCGACCAATTACGCTGGTTAATAGCGATAAAGATATATGCTACAATCATAGCCATTAGACTGGCAGCGGTCATTAAGAAGCTGGTTTCTCCTTTCCAACATGGATTTGTCCCGGGACGAGGCACAATTGATCATATACGCAGGACTATCGCCCTATTTGATTCTTCCAAGGTCTACGGAGACCCTATGGCTTTAATATTATTAGATGCAGAAAAAGCCTTCAATAGGGTCTCCTGGCCTTTTTTATGGGCAATTATGGAGAGAAAAGGCCTGGGCAAAGGGTTTATTGGTGCTATTCAGATCATGTACTGGGAACCCATCGCTAAAATAGCTATGATGGGTAGCCTCTCTGATGTAATTAAGATCTCAAACGACAGGGCTGTCCCTGTCCCCCCCCTACTATTCGCCCTATACATTGACCCATTAATTAGGAAGATCGGGAATGAAGAGATTCGGGCTATACATACTAAGGGAGAGAATACGCAAATTTTAGCCAATGCAGTCGACCTGGTTATAACTACTCCTAGTCCGGGGGACGCTCTATCAGAAATCGAAAGGGAGGCAAGCTATTTTGGTGGTATCTCGGGGTACCAGCTTAACCACAGCAAAACGCAAATAGTGATGAATGAGACGGTAGAACTGGATGATGAAAGAGTAACCCCACATGCTAGGTATCTAGGGGTTGAGATTACGGCCAGCATAGAGGAAATTGTTGGATTAAATTTGAGACCACTATTTCAGAAATTCAAAACAGACTTTGCTAGAATAAATAATCTGCACCTTACATTAATGGGGAGGAGCAATGTTATCAAAATGAAATTTTTACCAAAAATATTATACCTATTTAGGGCTACCCCCGTTAAAACTGATAAGTCCTGGTTCCAAGCTCTGAATCAGATCTCTATATTTTTATGGGCCGGTCAACGCCCTCCTAGAGCCCTAAAATTCATGACCCTTCCAAGAGACCGGGGGGGTTGGGCGGTCCCAAATTTCCAACTGCATCACTGGGCAGCAACTTTTCAGCAGATGGCTGGACTTCTGGGAAGAGATAAGGCTGAACTGGAGGAGGAGCCGACTGCTTCCATATATGAATTAATATTTGGAATAGAAGCGAGAGGCTGTCGTATGCGTCATATTGACTACGCGTATTTCAAGAGGGTTAGATTTAAGATTTTTATTGGTGCGTTTAAGGTTTGGACTGCACTTCGAAAGAAATTGGGTCTTAAAAGAGTCCATAGATACACCCCCTTGTTTAATAACAATTTGCGCCTACTATATTTCATGACGGATATATGAAATACTGGGATGAGGGAGGAGCTAGGCAAATTGGTGATCTCATTGAGGAGGGAGCAATGTATCCGTTCTAAAAGCATGGTTGCTATAATTGATGTATTTGCTTTGTTTGGCACGTATGTTTAAAATATTGAAATAAAGACTTAAAAAAAAAAAAAAGAATTGTCTAGAGAGAATTATGTCCCATGGTACATTCACGTATTTGCACTGTTTGCGTGGCATTGACCCTGTGCCTTATTGTGCACACCAACAAGTGTTAGATCTGACTGCGCTCACCTGGATTTCCCCCATGGGCGGGCAATTATCGTTAAACTTTATTTTAGCAAGTCATTGCCGTCTCAGCATTTACATGGTACATACAAGCATCTAAATGAAAGGACACAAAATCTCAGATTGCTGAGATTCACCTCTGCCCAGAAAATGGTAGTACCATAAACTGAAAGGTTACATATTGGTTTTCTATTCTATATGGTTACCCAACAGAACTTAATGCCGCCTTACAAAATGTGCTCCAAAAATCGGATGATTAAATTAACTCAATATACGCTAAAAAAAATAAAACAAATGGAGGCGACTGAAATCACACAAAAAAAAAAAAAAAAAGCAAAACGCTGCCAGCTATCGCATGATTGGCATGTTATATTCACACTTCCACGGAACATTTACTGCAACCGTTTTCAGAATAAATAGACATGTATGTTTGTACACAAACAACAGAAAACAAATATGAAACAGCCTTAAAATACTATGGAAGAAATTAGTATCCGACAAACTAGAAGAAAAGGATGCGTGCACCACCGATTTGTTGGAGAGCACAACCACCATCTCCAGAAACGCATAAACTACCTATGTCAAACTAACACAAGTACTAATCTAACATGCAAGAGTAAACTTTTTTTTTTTTTTTAACGAGAGTTTCCCAGCCTTCCTAGTACACATTCCACATTGAAGACCTACAACATACAGCTAGACTACAAACCTGGCTCACAAATGCCCTTGACGTTCATTATTTCTTCTTTCATTTTGCCTCTAAAGGTCAGCTTAAAGCCTCTTTTTAAATTTTCATCCAGGGTCCTTTAGACAATTACACTCTTGCAATATTCGGTCCATTACACCTCAACTACACGTATTCTTGTATTATCCTCTACTGGTATGAAGCCAGATTAAAATGTGATTTTCCAATGTTATGAGCTACTCCAACCTTCCACATTTTTTACTTTTTTGTAAAAAGCGCCTGTAAAACATTTTGGATAAGTTCGCGCTCAGTGTTTACCAAACTGTGGGTGGCGATAAGTCAATTTTTGGTGAGCTGTTGAAGTGCAAGCAATAAAGATGCCTTTAAATTCTGTATATATCTAGTCACATTTGCTGCGCTTGAAAGACACAGGTGTTGTGTAGTCTGACAATATGCTCCTTATTATTATTTTTTTTTACATGACATCAGGATTGGTGTTTAAAAACTTCTCACTTTGCAGTCCGAGAAAGTAAAGTGAATTATGTGACAACCTTGCTGGGGGTTCAGTGTTTTAAGGGAAAGGCTGTAGAACAGGTGTCTTCAACCAGTCTATCACGGGCTACCAGTACCTAGCATAAACCTTCAGAGTAGATCCCAGTCTGGAGTTCATTTGTAACTAAGAACTGCAATAAATAAGTGTTGCATTTTCCTTTTGAAGTTAAGGAAAGGCTATGTTTATTTTACATTATCAGGCTGCAGATAGCAGAGACTAATAATGAGCAGTGCTCTACTCAGATTGATGACCCATGTGGGTCACAGAGGTTCAGAACTGAAGCACTGAGGTATTTAACTCTTAAATAAAAGTTCTCAACTCAATATTGGAGCATGAGAACAAAATGATATTTCTGAATACTTTTAAAAATTAGAGAAAATTAAAATAAAGTATTAAGAATGATAAAGTTAATTCTTCATTTTAATTTTCTCACTTTTCAAAGTAGCACATTTACAAACAGCAGGCATTTTTCTCTCTCCCAGTGGCTGGTAGACAGTGCTATATTTATAACGCAAAAACATTCAATTTAAAGTGAACAAAAATGCTTCTACGAAACATTGTCTTAATATTTTTGTCTGCTTTAAATTAAGCCAATTAAGTTCTAATGTTTTATGAAACATGTTTCTTCACTTTAAATTACTCATATTTAAACAAATGACTATTTTCCTTTTATAAATATGGCTTCATGTCTACAGGCCACAAGGAGTAATAGGTCTGCTGTTTGTACAGACACTTTGACATGGGAGAAAATTAAAATGATATTTTATGTAATGCATATAAACAAAGTTAACTCTTTAGTTGAGTTTTCTAATTTCAACGTGTTGCATTTACACACAGTAGGCATCTTGCTCCCAATGGCTAGGAGACACACTGCCACATTTATACCTGAAAAATACTGCAATTTTTAGGTCTAGCCTAGCAGCGCACGAGCTGCTCTGCGAGGCATGCTGTGTTTCACTCCGCCACTTGCTGCCGAATTGTTTACGAGTGTGCTGTTCCTAAAAGCTTGCTTTTGTATGGTTTATTGACCTTATTTGTCCCACCTTCTTCCGTGTTTCTCCTCCCCAGCAGTATTGGCCTATTATGGGTATCCTTTCTCAGGAGTGTTTTCCCTTTGGTGTTGGTGCACTATTTTGTGTTTTGTTGCACCGTGCAGCAGTCTTTTCGTGGCTTAGTGCGGCACCCGCTTTATGAAGGAAGTGACCCCGAAAAGGGCCACTCGGGTCACTCACGACCACCTTCTCTGCCTTCCTACAAATGAAGAGTCGGTCAGGCAGTAGAGAATACAAACCAGATTATTTATTGATATTACACTGCAGCGGAGCCCAGTCTGACCAGCCTCCTGAGATGGCTGTTGAGAGACTGGACCCTGTAAGCATAAAATTACATTATGTATGTTGCGGAGTTCACAAAGACCCGCCTAATATGGAAAAACACTAGTAGGTGTCGTAATACGATGGGGGTACAGAACATAAGTTTCGTTTCTGCAGCCAGGCACAGGATATCTACTGCCCAAGGTCGTCTGGCCTATCCTCCCCACCAGACAGGTGGGAGAAGGACTCTATCTAACAGGAAAGGCATGCACTAATGAGGACACTTAAAATTGCAGAAAGAAAAGCTCGACCTTGGGAAACAGAAACTTACAAAAGACCATTTCAAGAAAATAACCAAGCAGCAGTTTCAATTATAATGCAAAATGGCGTCCAGATTGCAAGATGGTTTCGCGAATGCTAAGATAAACAGAGAGAAGGGCCTTTCAGTATTAACATTTATGGACGCTGCGCTTTAACTTTTCAATATTCAGCGCGGCCCCGCTTCAAAGGCTTTATGTACATGATCTATAATAAACTTGATTTCACTATTTTGTGTTTTGTTGTACAGTGCAGCGATGTTTTCCTGGCTCTTTTTCTCCTAGTCGGTGTCGTTAAGTTTGAGCGCGATGCAGCTGCAGCACTCACTTCCACTGTCCCGCCAGCATGTCTCACGGGTGAATCTTACAGCGCTGGCTGGACCGCCAACTGCCGCCTTGGCAGTAGCTTAGATAGCGCCCACCAGTTCATATTCCCGGGACTTGCAGCCACATGCAAAACTTCGTTAACTCCATTTAAGTTCACATCAGCAACAGTGAGGTGTTAGCATTTTTACCTTTGTTGCGCATCACTAATTCCGTTCGGTTTTAACAGTAGTCTGTGAGCTGTAGTACACAGTAGTAAACACAGATGTTCCATTAACTAATTGTTTTTTTTATTTTATCTTATCGATGTACTTAACCGTGTTTTGGCATGCATTATTCATAAATTGGCACGTCAGAGTATGTCCGAAGCATTCGGGTTTAACTCACCCGTTTATTATATTAAAAATGTTGGGATTGGAAATCACCCATGCTCTCTGGCTCAGACTGTCTTACTAAAACTTGCAATTCATTTCTACGTAGTCAGTGTATTATTGTAAATTGCAATGTTTTAAAATAATTCATTAGATGTAACGGGTGCCTTAATACAGGGTGTTTCTGTGGATAGTGTGAATCCTGAACATAATGAAAACTGGAGAAAAAAAATTATATTGGTTTGTGAGAGCTTGTTTTGAATGATTTCCACTCAAAGATGGCCGTGCGCTTTGCTGCAGCTGCTGATAGACTTGCTGGTTCACTCCTTTGACTGTCAGCTGCCGGCAAGGGGCGTGTTTAAGAGGCAGTGTGTTTTTCTTCTGTGCCTGGAAATCCAAGTTGCCCATATGCTGCAGGAAGAAGGGAGAACTGCGGGGTCTAGCAGGGGACAAGTGTATGCAGGAGGCCCAAATACAAAGCACAGGCATTGCAGCTCCAGAGCTTCAAGAAAGCAGTTGAGACCACGGGGGCCGATGCGGTCCTTCATATAGCACGGCTGTACCTAGAAGGCAGCTCTTGAGCACGAAGTACCGTTTCTGTGGGAATAAACCCATTGGCTTTTTAAAAATGTTTTTGAATAATTGAACCTCACTGTCCTATCCATTACCTTTCCCTTAACCGTCCCTTAACCGGGGCGCGTTGAAGCTTGTGGCTATGTTTAATCTCTAGTCACTCCATTCCATATGAGTCTGTTGGATTGTTTCAGACTCCTTGCACCTCCTAACCATAGCCCAAACTCTCTAATGTTCCATGTCATACCCCAGGCACTCCTTATACCCCATGCCGCTGCAAACCCCTCGCTCTGCTCTTATCGAAGCGCCTTGTTAGGCCACCTGGTGGCTTCTAAGTGCCTCCATTCACCACTTGGTTCAGCTATTATCTCCCTCTGTGACACACGGAGTTACGATTTCTCTTTCCCAGTATTTCGCAGTAAAGCCAATTAGACATTCAGGTAATTTTACTTTTGATTCAACCCTCTAGCCAACACATTCCTATTGTTTTTCAGATATCGGGGCTGGGTTGGTCGACATCCTGTGGTTTGACTGATGATTTTTCGCTGCAGACAAACCTTTAACCCATATCCCCCGTCATTGTTCTGGCCTTTCATTTTATAATGGTCTAGTAAATTGAACCAGGTTTTGTCCTTTCTTTTTTGGCTCTTAAAAACAAGCAGCATGGCCGTTTTAGAGCACCGTTTCCATTCCCCGCATCCCGGTGGAACCGCTACTGGCCCCCAGCTACAAACAATGTGCTGCATGGCTAAATAATTATAGGCCTCAAAGGCGAGACCAATTGCATTGCAAATGCTGGTTTTAAAATGGGTGAAATTTAAAGTGCAGAAAAAGTTCCATCAAGTGCAGAAAAATGTTCCTAATTACGAACATTTCTGCATAAAATCTTTCTGCACTTAATTTTTCCCATTTAAAAAAAAAAAATGGTTGTACGTTTGTGTTGTACATGTAACGGTGCCACGTATGGCGAAAGCTATGTCCTGTGCCACAGTACAAACGACACAGGCTCTCAGTGACTCATACACCTATACCCCATTCATTCACACAAGTTCATACATCCCCACGGGCTCGCTGACGCACATGGCAGCCCTATCATAGTACCCCTAGTCACAGTATTTTGTTCAAACCATAGTATCAGGCTCCATGAACATTAGGTTTAAAGTCAAGGAAGCGGAGCGAGGGGGTGTCTGGTAACAATGCACGTGTTAAATGGCTTTCAGTAGCTCAAGATGATTTTCACTGATCAGAAGTAGCTCTCATTACAGAAAAGGTTGGAGATCACTGCAGTAGAATGTCATTTTTTGTAACACAACAAAATGTGAATACCTGTAAATGAACTGTACACATTCTGCAGTTCGGAAAGCAAAAATGAAGCACCTTTAACAAAGATTTTAATAGGATCAAAACAAATCATAACACTTTACTTTGTGATACATAAAAGATCAATATTCACTGAAACCAGATGTCCACACATTATCATTTGTGTGCAATATAGTTATATAGTTCAATGGAAAACGTTCTGTCTGTAAATCGCCAGCCTCATGTCCATTAAAACTAGGCAAGTTGTTAAAGTTTGTCATTTTAAAAAGTGAGTTGTGGTTCTTAAAAGTTTAGGAAGCACTGTTTGAAACAATATCAACCATATAAGGCTTTTTCAAAGGCAGCAGATCTCTGGTAAAACAAAATCCTGGTTTTGTCATGTGACCTTATAGGAAGAACGCATGTCTGACACCACATTAAAAACAAACTAATACTTTAAAGGTGATAATAAATCTGGACTGCTTGATCTGAGAAAGCAATAGTTTCTCTATTTTCTAGATGTTGAGAACGGTCTGAAAGCAGAAAAGCCTCAATGAGAGAGATACCTGTATTTCAGGTAAAATTGTGCTGTGTGTCAAATGTTAAAATGAAACTCAGTAAAACACGGTTTGGCAAAGACAATAACTCTCGCCATTGGGATCTATTGGCTTTTCCAATGGTTTTTAGCCACCCTGCACAGCTGACCCGATGCTGTGAAGCATGGCTAAAGAAAAAACAGCCTTTGACACAATCTGCGGCATCATTTTGTAGGTGCAGGACTACAAAATGACAAAGCTGTGTTTTTTAATCTTTTTAGTTACTGATCCGAGTTGGAGCTATAATGAAGAAAAAAAATAACTCTTTTTTCAAAGGGGGTGAGGGAAGCAACACGGGAGGGCGGAAGCACCACAGGTGTGCGGTTGGGCGGGGGGGGTGGGACTGAAGCTACCAGAAGGAGATGGTGTGGGGAAGAAATACAGGAGAGAGGGCAGAAGCAACACAGAGGGCACGGGTTGGAAAAAGCTACAGAGGGCGAAGGGCAGAAGCAATAAAGAGTGCGTGTGGGGGAGACAGCAACATGGAGGGCATGGGTGGGAGAAAAGCAAACGTGTGAGACCGTAACGTGGAGCTGGCAAGGAGAATCACAAGGGCAAGAAAGAACACGGAGTAATGCACGGAGGCAAGATGAACACGGAGCAAGGCATGGGAGAGAAGTACATGAGGGAGACCGCTGAAACACATGCACTCTCATGGAATGCATGAGCAAAAATAAACAAAAACAAAAAAAAAGTAGTGCTTGGAAAGCAAGCAGTGAAAGGATAAAAGCAATAAATCCATGCTCCAAGGGAGGGACAAACAAGAGGAAGGAAATCCCCCACAAACTGATGAATAAGGAGGAAGCAATTGAGAGTGACAAAGCCAACCAATGGTCAGTAATGGCCGTGATCTTAGTCCAAAGTAAAACAACAAGAGGTCTTGCAATAGACAAGGCATGCACTGACTAGTACGCAACACCTAACAAGGTGACATCCCATTATCTGCAAAGACCTTAAAGGTTTCAATAGCAGCTAAAAAATGTGCTGCTCTCAAAGTCTGAAGGTTACAAGTCATACATGCATTGCTTACATGTCTCAATATGATGTTATAGGTAATGCCATGTGTTCAGGGGAAAAACAAAAAACACAGCTCCTGCTTTCAGACTTTCCATGACTTGCCAACCTCCAAGGCATGACAGAATTTACCAGTACCATTCATGAGATGGAAGCATTCACAATAAATACATAGAAGTTCTTGAAACTTTAATTATTAATTGGACAAAGAGGATACATAGCCTTTTGTTAACTATGACTTTTGTCCAATCTGGAATGGATTAAGATAAAAAACAGTTGAACCATTAAAAGTACCTTGACATGAAAAAAATTAGAATACAATAAAAGAGGGCCCAGAAGAGGAAGGAAGGTCTGATCCTTACAGTATTCACCAAGCATAAATTACAGTTCAGAAGTAGATTATGTAAAGGCAATACAATTCCCATATACTTGAGAAATTTGAGACTGGTTAACAGTTTACAGGTGTTTTTATCCAGCAAGATAATAAAGAGGGATTGTTCTGGCCCGGTCTCTGGACAGCACAATAACAATATATACAGCCTGATTTAAGTAGCTGCTTAGCTGGATATTGAACACAAAGAGAGTGAATGCTACAAGACAACCCCAGAAGTGGGATACTTAACAGCAGAATTGTAAGCAAGTCATAATACTAAAGGCAAAAAAACAGAGCAGAGCAATGAATGGCTACTAAAATTAGATCCTCAAAGTTAAGAAAAGACATATTATAAACCACAATTTACAGGCCAAGAAATTAAGTATATTCTCTGTCTCGGTAGTCCTTGACCTCCTGAAAAAAAAAAATCATAATCATCACATTCTCAAATCCCAACCAAACAAGAATTTTGCATGGAGACAATATTATCCAATAGAGCTTGAATTAAACAACTTACTAGGAAATAGCTAGTTTTCTTCTAGCTTGAATAGAACCTAAACAGCTGTAGCATAGAGCGAGCGGGGATAAACTCCAATGTTAAATGAGGCTACAATAAGCAAGAATGACCTGGCCATCTACAAACCACAACTGCTTTTCACATAGCTCAACTGCTGGAGAAAGCCGTCTTTGGTCAGCCCCTGCATCTATGGGACAACAGCACACTGGATGAAATTCAGGGAAGGAGAGGTCCCGACAGATCATGCTTCCTTTAATTAACTATTCTTGAGGACCTGCGTCTGTTGGTAGGTGGAGGTAAATCGTGATGCACTGGAGCCATTTTTCTTGTTTATGACCTTCAACATTGTGGTCCGCAACAGCCTGCTTAATAGACAATATATTGCAAGAATCAGAGGTAAAGCATTACAGTGGGTAGAGTCATTCATCTTTCAGCTCAGACTAGTGCAGATGCCCTTTGCAGCAAGTATACCAATATGATGCTACTTGGGTAATCCGCAGTGACGCTCACACCGAGCGCGCTGTGGGGGGATATGACACAGGAACCTACCACCCACCTAACTGTACAATATTTACATGAATTGGGCACAGGCCGCCATCTCACCAAGTGGTTTGCGGAATCACTCAGAATTCATGCGACACCACAATTGATTTCCCTCAGCGCCCATTGGGATGCAGATCTGCGACGGCCCGTCACAGACCGGGAATGGGAGAATATACTCGAGAGCCCCACACGAATCCCTCGTAATGCCAGATTACGGCTCATCCAATATTATATAATCCATAGAGCCTATCTGACATCGGAACGTATAAAAAAATATTTTGATCGTACTGACGCCAGATGCGCGAGATGCGATGAGATGGGTGCAGATCTACTGCACATGCTGTGGTCATGCACTGCTATTCAAACGTATTGGAGCACGGTCACCAGCTGTCTAGCCCAGTGCACGGGACCTGCCCTGGACTGGTCATGGGAATTGTGTATTCTGGGACTTTACCAAAGATCCAGAAGATACAAAGTGACATCCAGATACATAGATTTGGGCCTCATAACGGCCAAGCGCTTACTCACGCGCCGCTGGAAGTTCCCCTGCCCCCACCCCTCCCCTAGTGACAAAAGCCTGGTATCAATCCCTATTGTGTTGGGTGCAGGCGGAAAGTGTAGCGCTCCACAGAGAGGATGCCATGGGGTTGCAGAAGCAGCCAATAGCGGCGGCGTGGAACGCAATACTATCAGACTTCCGCACGGACTGGCAAGACCGCTCGGAAGAGTCAGCGGACAAATCTGAAAATGACGAGGGGTAGACAACAGGAGGTAACATGCGATACACGGGAAGAAGAGTAGCGCCCAGAACTCTACCAAGGAGGCCTATTCAGGCTTGTGGGTGAGACTATCTCTCTCCCCCCCCTTGCTTCCTTTCTCCTCCTCACTCCCTTCTCCCTCCCAAACCTGCCCCATTTCCCCCCTCCCCCCATTTCTCTGTGAGCCCCAACCCTTCCCTCTCCACCTCCTCCCTCTCCACCCTTCCAGATTCATATGGAGCCCCCAAGCACCGCAGTAAACCACATAAATCGTGAACATTGGGCATTGACAGGCATAAAGAATTAAACACACACCACACAATGGCAAAGTGGGTGGCTGGGATAGCACAACAGGATGAAGTAAGAATAGTTGCGATACATTTAGTGATGTGTGGATGTAATGTAAATGTTCCAGGAGGCAGGGCAAAATGTTATGTTTTATTTAAGTTAAGTTGGCTATATTCAAAATCTGAACGTCAAGATACTACACCAACTGCTGATACACTGAATCTGTAATAGACAATAACGACTCAGGTGTCTAAAGCCATATTTGCATTGTTGATACAAAGTTAAAGTGTAAATTAAATTGAATTACAGATGTGTCGGATGCAATGAAAACTACAAAATATAATAAAAACAAATTTAAACAAAACAAATGATGCTACTTGGGTAATTCCCAGTCTGGTCAGCCTCTCGCAATTTTGCCAACAAGGAATGCCTGTAGAACCTGGGAATATGAATGCTTTGCAGGATGATATGCCCGATAACCGGTACTGCATGCCATTGAGCATGGTACAGTGCAGTGATACATCTCTATGTTATGAACTGCCCTTTTTGAATATTGTGTTTAAACAGGTCTTGTAAAGTCATCAGGTTGTCATCCTTGAACAGTTACCCAACCTTTTTAATGCTTTTGTTGGACCAATGGGTTAGAACATTAGAGGGGAGTGAGCGGCGCTAAAGGCAAGGCTGGAGCCTATTTCAGATGTTGCCTGGTCAAAAGTCCACGTTTCAGTACTGAAACTGCCACTGTCATCAGATTTGGTAACTAGGGACATGATGGTAATGAGGGATAGAGCATGTAAAGCCACAAAGGTAAGCTGTGTCGGAGAGAGCGCAGTTTCCATCAGTGGGCAATTCAATAACCATCTAGGGGGAAATTGTAATTGAGCTGCAACATAACTACTATCAAAATCTGGGACTCCCAAATCCCTTCCGTCAATAGGCAACCTGAACTTGGATAGTGCCACTCTTCTCCCTGAGCTCCAGAGTAAGTAAAAGGCTTGTAGAGCATGCTAATGCCCGGGAGCCTCTTGGCGCTAGCATCTGAAAGGGGGCCATCCAGCAATGAGAACCTATTTAGCACAAGAGCAAGAAAAAAGCCAGGGTTTGAGCTGTTTCCTAAAAGGTAGCAGATTGGACTGAGCTCTAGGTTCAAAGGGGAACGGAGTTCCACAGCTTGCACGTAGAGTAGGAAAAACTCCTACTGTTCCATCGAGGTATGTTTATTCTGGGAATGGTCACTGCTTTAACTGACCTGGGCTGGAGGTTACGATTGGGAATGTGCCAGCAAAGGATCTTTTGAAAATAAACAGGGCAGAATTTGTAAAGTACTTTATGGACTAGGCAAAAAGCCTTAAACTTAACCCGCTCGAAGACAGGAAGCCAAAGATGGTTAGAAATGATGTGCAAAACCGGGCTGAATTTCGAGATTTTCAGGAGTAGGTGTGCTGCCGCATTTGAAGGGTCTGAAGTTTCTTCATCAGACGTTCGTGAATGCCAACATAAAGAGTATTGCAGTAGTCTAACCTTGAAAAGACCAGTGCAACCATGACAGTTTTCTGGAGTTCTAAGGGGATGAAGGGGAAAATCTTTTTCAAACTTCTTAGCAAAAAGAGGCAAGCAGATGTAACTCGATTAATATGGTCAGAGAAACAGCTTGCCATCAAAAAGGACTCCTGCATTTTTAACTTTCTTCACTGGAGAGGGAAGAGGGTGGATATCTCTGAGGCCACCAGGAGGTATTTCAAAAGGAGATGTCATTAGCAAATAGAAGTACCTCAGTCTTTAACTCAAGACAGTGATCATTCATCCAAACAATTCTCACCATACAGTTATTAAACTGTTTGGCCACCTTCTTGAAGTTACACGAGATAAATACTATCAGTGTCGTGATCAGAATATGAAACTACAGAGAAACCGCAGGAATAGATAAGATTGGCCAAGGGGGCAACATATACATTAAAAAGTGTGGGACTAAGAATCTTTGGGGTACCCCACACGGAAGGGAGAACGATTCTGACTTAAAAACTCCAGAAGCGACCACTTTCTATTTATCGGACAGACAGGGGCTTAGAAGGTAGGCTGCCGAGTAGATCCCCCAAAAGATGGTCCAACACTTTAGAGAACAATCTTGGTAAAAGTACAGATTGGTTGACAAAATAATATATAGGTATTGGGCAGCATAACCATCTTGGAGTTTGCCGCACGTCCTGCTATTGAAAGAGGCAACGTGGTCTAAACTTTTGTCTGCACTTTCAGTGAGAGCGTCACAGAGCCTAGATTGCACTCGATGTCCGCAAAAGAGTGATCAATCTTCACTCCGATGTATTTAAATCAGTCCAGATTCCATTGCAAGACATTCAGTCCCTCATCAAGCATTCTCAGAATGGTGCTGGAGATAAAGGGAAATACACACCACTTGCCCCAGTTAATTTCAAGTCGTGAAGCATGGTAAAATTGCTTCAAGAAACAGTCAATCCTGCCTAGGTCAGCCAAAACATCCTGATATAGATCAACAAGTCATATCACGTAAAGCAAGACTGCCTGCTTCACACCCAACACTCAGATTCCCCAGTCCGCTGTGCTCACTAAAACAACTCTGCAAGGGGTTCAATTGTGAGCGCCAAGAGCAGAGGAGAAAGGGGCATCCAGCAAGTACCCCCAAGGATCATGAACGAGGTTGAGATACTGTGGCCCTTCTTGACCCTGCAGTTGGGTATAAGTATAATATATTGAATCAGTTAATGACACCTCCCGAAACCAAATTTACTCAGGAAAGATTGCTTGAAAATAGCACAATTTAAAGAGACATAATTCTGGCGAGTCAGGCCTCAATACTGTGGGCAAAAAGATTTTAGTCCGATTCAATAGACTTGTGCCCCACCCTGGTGGGAGAGCAAAAGACACACAGATGATGGACGGAATGCAGAGCAAATCAAACATTCTCCCCAGTCAATAGATCTGGGTTAAGTCCATCGTTCTTTAGCTCACCATGCCACCCCAGTTTAGACCCAGCCAAATGCAAATCAGTCTTGACCCTGTGCCTCATGGGACAGTCCAGACCGAACTGCCAAGCCAGGTCCTCCCTGGACAGGAAACAAGCATCTGTGCCACTGGATTCAAGCTATCCTGGATGAGGAGGGGGTGAAACCCCGAAACCAGTCCTAGCAGGCTTGTTTCGGGTCCAGGGAGGACCTGGCTTGGCAGTTCGGGCTAGACTGTTCCCATGAGGCACAGGGTCAAGACTGATTTGCATATGGCCAGGTCTAAACTGGGGTGGCATGGTGAGCAAAAGAATGATGGATTTAACCCAGATCTTTTGAATGGGGGGAATGTTTTGATTTGTTCTGCATTCCGTCCATCAACTGTCTCTCTTTTGCTTCCTTGACCTAAGTGCGCCGGGGTATGCCCAGACATGAGTCCCGGGCTCACTGTGCCACTGAATTCAAGCTATCCTGGATGCTGAGGGGTGAAACCCCAAAACTGGTCCTAGGATGCTTTTTTCCGGTCCAGGGAGGAGCTGGCCTGTTCCCATGAGGCACAGGGTCAAGACTGATTTGCATATGGCCAGGTCTAAACTGGGGTGGCATGGTAAGCAAAAGAATGATGGATTTAACCCAGATCTCTTGACTGGGGGTGAATGTTTTGATTTGTTCTGCATTCCGTCCATCAATTGTGTGTCTTTTGCTTCCTCACCCTGGTGGGGCACATGCATAACTTCAGGATGATCTTGGATGCATATTTGATTTTGAGCACACACGGAAGCAGTAACCCATACTTGTTTAGCTTCGCCATCTTCTCACTTTTCCACATCAGGTTGCAGCTGTCAAGGGATTTAATTCAGGCAGACTTCTGCAAATCTGAACGTGGGTCAGCTAGAGAAGGAGCTGAAGTAACTTCAGGTCATTCTAAATATGGCAACTTATGATGATTTTGAAGCTAAACAGCACCTCTCCTAAAATTCAAGACCTCTGCTGGCTTCCAGTACAGTGGAGAATGAACTAATACTTTGTGCACTGTTCACAAAGCAATACTATGATGTAGGTATTTAAATAAACCGAAATTCAACTATATGCTAGCACAGCACTTAAATCTGCAGAAAAAAGTTTGTCAATCATCCTGGATATTAACTGATTTCACAGGAGCGGCTGGTCACTTTTTGGGTGTCAAACTGCCTAACCACCTTCTTCACTTTTTCAGAAAGTGATCGTATGACCTTTGGTTGAGGAGGGATGTGGGGAAACAGCAGTTTGAATAGTTAAGTTTCAGTCCAGTGGCTTGTGTTCTGAAAAACAAAATGCCTAGGAAACTAGAAATGCTTTAGAAATATTTTAACATCTATATGCAGTGACTAGATGACGTAAGAAATGTAGTCTTCTGGTGGCTACCCTCTGGATACTACTGCTCATTTTAAAAGGTTGCATGACCGCAATTAAAAGATGAGTGCATCAGAATCTTAACAGTGTCATCTGGTGAATGATGACATTTAAAACCCAAGCAGACATCAAAATAAAGCAATATTATGTCATGCCTATTTGTATGTTATGCATATGACCCCGGGACAGTATCCTGGTTCTTAAAAACGGTGGAGGTGCTTTAACTGAAGCCTATCGGAAGAGTCAGGGTTTCAGTTTCTAACATAAATCTGGACTGAGCTGGCTGCTCTGATGTGTAAGGAGAGGCCGTTCCAAGCTTTGGGGCTAGGTAGGAAAAAGGCACAGAGAAGGTTAGCCAAACTGAGGTGTGTGAAGAACTGGATGCCGCTTTTGAGTTATTCTGGGCCCTGCCTGTGTGGTGCCTTGTAGGTGTGTGTAAGGAGTTCAAATAGGGCGAGTTTGTAGACAAGGAGTCAGTTTAACTCCTTGAGATATTCAGGTATACAACAATGGAGTGGAAGCTAGAGAGTGAGTCTGGTTGCTACGTTCTGTGGGACGTTAAGGCTCTTGTTGAGTTAAGAGGTGATGCTGGCGTAAAGGGCTCATCCATAGTCCAGTATGCGCGTGATCAGGGCTTGCGTGACAGATCAGGTGTCCAGCTGTACAATTTAAGGAGGATTTGGAAGCAGCTGAAGGTGACCATGTTGATCTAATTAGACATCGCAATTGGAATGTCAATTATGATCCCTATGTTCCTGACTGAGCTGAAAGTGCTTGGCGTTGGTTCTAGCTCTGAGGGCCACCAGGCCAAGGACCAGAAAGAGGAGTCTTTTCCAGATAAGACAACTTCAGTCTTGTTAGTGTTGAGTTTCAGGCAGCTGGTTTTCAGAAGATTCACAACCTTGGACATTCAGCTGATGAAATTTGCCCAAGTGTTAGAGGTGTCTTCAGAGAGGGAGATGATGAGCTGGGTGTCATTGGAGTAAGAGATGATGCTAAGCCTGTGAATGCAGATGTTGGCGAGAGGGTTCATGTAGATGTTGAATAGCAAAGGGCTGAGTGAGGAGCCTTGAGAGACACTGCAGATCAGGTTGGAGGAAGTGTGTTATTATGGGGCTGAAGTGACTGTTTAAGTGATTCATGAAAGGAAGGAGCTAATCCATCCGAGTGCTGGTCTGCGGATTCTGGTCTTGTGGAGGCGTTGGATGAGGTGGGAGACTGTGTGAAAGGCACCCAAGATGTCGGGTAGTATGAGCTTCGCTGTGTCCCACTTGTCCATAAGGCAGATGAAGTCGGTGGCAGCGATTAAGGCAGTCTCGGTTCTGTGGTTAGGTCTGAATTTGGAATGGGAGGTGTCCAGGTGGTGGTTGTCCAGTCTGCTGCTAAAATGTTCTAGTACTTTCGCTGGGTAAGGGATGAGGGAAATTGTCTGTAGTTAGCCAGTGTCTTCTGGTCCACTGAGTGTTTCTTCAGGAGCAGTAAAATGTTGGGGCGTTTCCAAGGGTCCAGGAATATGGCAGTGATGAGAGAATCATTGAGGATTGATGTTACAGCTGTGCATAAGGGGTCAAGTCCTTTGTTGAAAATATAGTGAGGGTAGGGATCCGAAGGGGCTCCAGAGTAGATGAAGAGCATGGTGTTGCGGGGGTTTCCAGAGAAGTGTTGGGTGGCCAGCAGGTCAGGGCGGTTTCTGAAATGGTCTTGCCATCCCACTGGAAGATAGCGAGGGTGGAGGTCCAGTTGGGGTTTAAAATCTGTTATAGATGGTGTTGAATTTGTGTTGGTGAAGTAGTAGGGGCATTAGATGCAGAATTCCTGAGAGAGGGTGGCTGTCGTGCTCCTGAATATCTTCACTATGGCAAAGATTTTAAGGAATTGGAGCGATTTTGAATCTGTTCAGTGATTGCTGACTGCTTAGTGTCTCTGAGTCACTGGAGGTAGATCTAGAGGGCTGTAGGGGTGTCGGTCGTCATGTGTGTGGTGCCATTGGCATTCCAGCCGTTTGTAATGGGACATGACAAAACAGAGTTGATCTGTGTACCAGCTTGCCTGTCTCTTTGACTGAGATGAGGAGATAGTTCTTAGCAATGTGTAGAGGTTAGATTTGGGGTTTTTAAGCGGTTTTAGATGGTGTTGAATTTGTGTTGGTGAAGTAGTGAGATGAGGAGTTTCTTAGCAACGTTCTAGAATGCCTAATGTTATGATTGTTAGTGATGCATGATTTGGTGTAGAGAACTGTGTTTTCTCTACAATGGATGGCCCCTTAAAAAGAAAATGTAGAAAAGAGTACAGAAGACAAAAATGGATCAACCAAAATCTTAACTTGGGGTCATCTCTGTGCTGAACCAAAGCTATACGACTAGATCACATGCCAGTATATCATGTGTGCAATCTCTGGTTATTACTTGGTTCAGAAGTCACCATCAGGGATGTGGAATTCCTATAGCCCGACACCCGGGACAAATTGTTTGGGGTCAAGGGCAACAAGTTTTCATATGTATTTTGTCCTTGGGACAAGTAGGCCTAACCCCCTCCAGCACAAACACTTTGGCTGCCAATTTACAGGACCACATTATGGATCAGAGAAAGGCATTGCCTGCAGCTAATGTAATATTTGTGTCCATGTGTTAATGCTGTTCAAACTTGTATTTATGGTTCATTAATGCAAAGCCTTTATTATTATGGTGAGCGCTGTAAGTAACTGTTGTAAGCTCAGACTGCACTACTGACAGCGGTTCCAGTATAAAAATGTGTGCACACGTTTTCAATATTTAGCAATAGGAGGCCATAAATAATACACCCAGAATGCTCTGATTAGATGCAAATATTTGCAGAAGCTTGAAAGCAAAATTCATGATTCTTTGCTATCAAAATAAAATGTTAACAAAAAAATGAACAAATATTTTGCTAAACTACTGTAAAGTTTTAGGTACCACTTCCTTTGCAGCATCATTTAGTAAAATGCGTTTGTATGCTAGTATTTCCCAAAAATATTCATAATTTAAAAAAAAATCAGTGTAACCAGTTTTAATCAGATTATGGGAAACAAACATACAAGCATTGGTAAAGCCAGTAGGTCTGAAATTGTTGGCCAGCCTTTTTGTTTTGTCAGTGTGACTTGTTTTAGCATGGTTTTTGTAAAACCTTATTGGTGTGGGAGGTGCCAGGCCGTCACCATAATAACAAACATTGGCAAAAGCAAAACAACTCTGTGCCAATATGCTTCTTGTGAAAGAATAGAATGCGGTCACTCACAGTGAAGCTAGCCGATGGACAAAGACGGAATTTTAATAAACACAAAAAGTCATGGTTAACGCCAGACCTAATTAGGGGCCCAATTATTAAATTAAGTCTCAAAAGTGCACCCATGTCCTTGCATTAATCGCAGATATATGGATTTTATGAATACACAAGACTTTACAGAAGTAGGCCAAGAAATAGCATTCCTAGAAAATATTTGTGACCTGCATTTTAGCATGAGCAAACATTCATGTGTAGATTTGCTCATGCGAAAATCTGAGTGTTTGCAAGTTCACTTTCCCTCAAACCACTTTTTTCCCAACCCTGTAAGATGTTTTGTGTGACATGGTCAGGAGTAAATTTCCTACCTTTCTCAGTATGGGTAAAGATTAGAGAAGAGTTGGTGAAAACCCTTAAATCATGCAAGTTAGTAGGTTTGCACAGAGTCTAAAGGGCTTTCCAACCCTGGACCTATTGCTTACCATTACCTTCAGCCCAGTATGTAGATCTGCAGAAACGTGGCAACATAAGGGAATTGCTAGTATTCAAACCCTACTATGGAAGGAGCCCTGGCATAAATCAGAGAGGCTATTTCAGAGCTCTTATATAATGAGATTGCTGCCATAATTTGTCGCCGCATTACATGGCACAAAAGGGACAAGTGATTTTGTTACAGGACAAGTAGATTTATGAAGCAACCTGCCCCATGGAGAAGTAGATATTTTATTAAATTCCACACGCCTACAACAGGTAACCACAAAAGGGTCTCATCATAAAAAGCTGCTGCTTTCAATTCTGTATGGTAAATAGGCTCTCAGCAACACTAACCTTTCCAAGCCAACAGCTTTGTGGAGTCTTCTTTTTGCTAAACCGCAAAATGCCGAAATGTAGCAGCAGGGAGAATGCTTCAACTCAAAAAGCCATGATCACTTAGGTCTAACCACAAGATCCTTACACTACCGACCGGCTCACAACTTGTTTCATACTCCGCGCCCCAAAGACCATCTGAAGACATTAGTCTGCAATTTAAACAAAATCAACTTGCTTTTTGTGTCCTCTCTCACCCATGAAACCTTTCTCGGACTACCCTTAGAAAACATGTATAAGGGGGAACCAGACACTATCAAAGAAAAGGTGAATAAATTCACTGATCTGGGCATTACGTTTTTTCCCCTTCATTTTTGTCTTGAACCCCAAATAGATATATATATTTTTTTAAATGGGTCAGTGGCATCATGACTTTGGGGGGAAAAATGTATGCATTGATTTGGACATCAGTGATCTTCCAAATGAAAACCGGCAGAGTCATGACATAAGGCATTGTGATAGTGCTCTATGAAGCAGGCAATATTGATGGTATACTGCAATGCGATTCTGGAGGAAGGGACAGCCACAAGTTAGTTCTTAAAGGGGAATGAGGGCACCCACACTTGCAGCTGGGCATAAAAAGGTCATTAATTAGACACTTTAAAAAAGAGGCGTCTCTGGTAAACCATTATCATTTACAGTTTGTGGAAAAATGCAAACTTGTGTATCAGCTAAAATTTGGCAAACTGATAAGCTGGGAGGCTGTGGTATGCAGAAGTACATAAATCACACGCATGAAGCAGTCTAGAAGAACTGTAGGTTTATTAGAGGTCAGATATCACCCACGAATAGCAGGCAGGAGCCTCTGGAAATGCTGTTGTATGGACAGATAATCCAGCTGGATGACATTCTGATTTATAGTAAGGATATAGCTGCACACAATGCTACATTGGAGAGTGTTCTGAGGATTTTGAATGAGAGAGGTCTGACTGTATCAAAGGAGAAGTGCAAGTTTCTTGTTAAGGAACTTGAGTACCTAGGGCACACCATTACGGTGGATAGCATAAAACCCAAGAAAGATCTCAATGATGGGATTAACTAAGCACCACCGCTTACTGACAAAGACTCACTTAGGTCTTTTTAAGGCCTCAGTGAATATCATGCATGTTTTGTCCAAGTCTATGCGCTCTATGATGAACCATTGCTATGTCTTGCTAGGAAAAAGGAGAAGTTAGTTTGGACAGAGGAGCAAGACAAAGCCTTCTTTCAAGCGATTAAAACCATGATTGCTACTGCTCCTGCATTGCAGCCATTCTGCTGTACAGAAAAGTGAGTTTTTAGGTCGAGCCTGGGCAGCGCATGCGCTGCTCTGCAAGCCATGCTGTATCCAGGTATGGACTTGAAGCTCTGCCCATTCTCCGCCCATATTTTTCATTGGCTTGTGTCAATGTTCACTGTAAACTGTGGCTGTTCATTGGTCAATAGGTTTAGTAGTCCCTCCTTAGTACCACCTGGTCCTATTTTGTAACCTCCCATGAGGACGCCCCCTGTTACGTGTGTTATTACTCGGTAGGCTTTAATTAGAGCCTCCAAACACTATTTTCTCAAATAGCTTTGTCCTGCCTGCAATTGCAAACGCTGTCTCCTACCACTTTTTTCAAAAATCTTTATAGCACGGTCGCCAAACAAGTTTACAATAGGTCTCGCATTTGCGAGAGTTTAAGCTATTGGCATGGTGTTAGACCCGTCAGCCCTAGGGTGGTCTTGCCCTGGTTTTTTTCCCTTTTGCGCCTCATTTTTGCCACCGTATTTTTACTGGACCTAGGTCTCCGGGCGCCTTACCACTGCCAACCAGTGCTGAGGTGCAGGTGCTCTCTCACCCAAGATGGCTGCCACAGGCCCCTGCTACTGCAGAGTGGCCTTGCACACATACACCTACTAGTAGCCAGGGTCAGGCTGGGACATAGGGATACAGTATCCATCCCGTCCCGCCTCTGGGCCACATAGCCAGACATGGTGGAAGGTTCCAGAACCTTCCGGGCTGTGGGAGGAGTTATGTTTTGCCGCCTTTAGGAGGGTCACCTGACCTAAGGGTATAAGAGGTTTGGAGGGAAATCTTTTAGTCAGTTGGGGCACCACTGATCCTGGGAGAACCTCTGCCGGAGTACAGGCTTTAGGGCCTAGGGGGGAGACCTACACTACTGCTACTGACAGGGCTAAGGCACTGCTGTAATAAGTTAGCTGAGGAACGCCCACCACCCACTGACCTTGCCCAGCGTGAGGGGACCCAGGGAACCATCTTCAGCGTGCTGGGAAGTACCATCCAGCACCCCAAGTACCACCAACTCGTTCCCTCCCCCATACGGAGAAACCCCAAGAAGCAACCAACAAAGAACTGCCGCAAGTAACCTGAAATTGCAAGGCCTGACAGACCAGCAAGGCCAGAAACCTGAACTGCCAAACTGGGGATCACCAGGTAAAGCGCCGTGCCTTGAAGCGCTAGACCTTCACCCCATCCACTCCTAACTGACGCAGTGCTGCCCTGCTGCTGGGCTGCCCAAAGCCCCTCTGTATCCGCCCCCTGCCAACTTGCTCCAAGCGCGCCCCCGCGCTGGGCCTCCACGTGGGAGGAATCGCCCCCTCAAGCCACTGACCGTGTGGCTGGAATCTGCCTTTGCGGCCGTCGCCGCGTGCGGGGAACTGCGGAGGTAGCGAGGCCTACCCCGAGGCCGGGGTGGTGAGGTGCGCCGTCCGCGCCCTCACCGAAGGTCCGAAGTGCCGCGAATCACCGCCGGGCCCAGGGGCTCGCCCGAAAGAAGTAGCGGCCTGGGAATCACCGCCGCGGCCCAGGAGGAAGATCGAGGCCTTCAGCCCCCGCCGACACCGTTGCTAGGCGAGCGGGGACGCCGACCGCGTCATCGGCCGCGCCCCCGGGAAGGCCGCGTAGCGATTGGGCGCCGGCTCCCGCCGCGCCCCCAGCACCGACGGAAGCCGAGAGGAGACGCCGCGTAGGCAGAGGGAGGCGGCAAGCCGGCCGGAGAGGACTGCCGGCTCCCGCTCCCTTTCCCGCAATCTCCCCATCTGACTCCGGGGGCCGGAGGAGAGCGATACCGGCCCCCCAACGACCCGCAATTCCGGCCGGAAGGCCGAGAACCAGTCCGGGCCCCGCCCTACCAAACACGGGCCGGCCCGGGAAGAAGCCAGTCGCTTCAAGAGCGACCCACGAAACGACCGCAGGTGAGCCCGGGAGGCCCCTAGGGCATGCAGAGACGCCACTGGGGGCCGGGGGCCATCATTAGCCTGTGGAGTAAAGGGGAAGCCAACAGAAACTATCCCCACGAGGCGAGGCCCCAGAGAGGAGTGGGCCTGGCCTACATTAACCCCGAGTAACCCTGAGAGACACAGAAGCCCTAAGTAACAGGGAAGCCCCAGAGAGAAGGACATGTTGAGGGGTTCCCTAAGCTATTCACCAGCCTAATTGTTACGCCTGCTTTAATTACTGTTTAGGCCTGATGCAGATCCGCACTAATGAAATGTCTTTGCCTAGTGTAAAGGTGCTTAACTGAATTGAGCTGAAGTGTACACCGCCAAGAGTTGAAGTGTTTTGTGTTGCAGGTGTACCGGATTTGCGACGCCCCCCTATACTGCCTATGGGAGCGCCTAGATTAACGCAGGCCCTGTTTGAAATGTAACGTAAAATGCCTATTTACAAGTGATTGAATGTTCATGAGGTGAACTGCATGTTTTAGGCCCATGTTTTGTTCCTGCACCCTGTAATCATTATTGGTGCTACGTTTAGGAGATGATTCCTGCGGCCTTTTAGTGGCCTACAATGTTGATGAGCTATGGTGCTGTAATGAGATGACGCACTAATTAAGTACTTCAAAGAGTTGAAATGTTGCCCTGAATTAATCTGCCTCATCAAATGCTGCATTGATTTATATAAAAGAACTTTTTTTTAATACACAGGCCTGTTGTGGCGTCACATTATTGCGTCCGTATTACTGGGTCAAAGTGAGTGTGTGCTGCACAACTGCCTTACACATTGCCTTGGGAGTTCCTTTCCGCCTCGCGCCATGCTACCGTGCCGGAATCGGTAACCCCGTTTCCAACATTGGTGTTCAGCGGTGGGATAAGGACTGGTGTTTGTGCAGCACCCCACAGGGACTCAGTGTGCGCCGCAATTGGACACCTATTTAAATGCAAGTGCGAAGAATTCTTTTGTGATTGCCTGATTGTGTACATTCCTGCGTTAGACCTGCTACCTACAGTCTAGAACCCTTTCTCTAAATTGTCTGGGGCCCCACCTAGCAGGATGGAGTTTGAGTTGGCCAACCTAGAAAGGTATACGGTGGCACAGCTCAAGGAGTTCTGTCTAGAGAGGGGGTGTCCGTCAAGCGAGGCGCCAGGAAAGAGGAGCTTCAGAAAGCTTTGAGGGCATGGGTAATGGCCCACCCGGGGGAAGAGGGGACGAGGAGCAGAGGGAGGTAGACGACCCAGGAGAACTGGACATACTGCACATTGACGTTAGCGAGAATGTGTTGCCAGGAAGACGTTCCAGGGCAGGCAGTAGTGCGTCAGGGGGGAGTTTGTCTGCAGAGGAATTTGAGGACAGGAGGGAGGAGAGGCAATTGAAGTTAGAACTTGCTAGGATAGACCGGGAGCGAGAACAGGCAAGGCTAGCCATGGAAGAAAGGAAGCTTGCGCATGAGCTTAGCCTGAAGGAATTAGAGCTCCGAGCCTTGCAGATGGAGAGGCAGGGCAACTTGAATGGTGGCAGCGTACCCGCTGAGGTTCCCCAGGAGCCCAAGTTCTATCTACCTAGAGAGTTGATAACCAGTTTTAGTGTGGGAGATGACATTGCTAAGTGGTTGGCGGCGTACGAGGTGTCTTTGGTGGCCCATAGGGTTCCTGAGAGCTACTGGGGGGGGGAGGTCTCTACAGGTACATACCTCCACTAGTAAGGGACACACTTTTGACCTTGGACAAGGGGGATCAGACGAACTACCCTATCATGAAGGAGGCCCTGCTTAGGAAGTTTGGCCTCACCCCAGAGAAGTACCGCCAAAAGTTCCGCAACAGCCACAAGCTTCCCACACAGAACTGGGTGGATTTTTTTGATTATTCCCGGAAGGCATTGGAGGGTTGGGTGCGTGGCAGCAACATTGATGATTACCAAGGGCTGTACGACCTGTTCTTGAGAGAGCACCTCCTAGAGAAATGTTTTCCGGAGCTGCGCCAGTAGTTGGTGGACCGCAAGCTGACAAATCCACGGGAGCTTGCAGAGGAGGCAGACACATGGGTCAGCACTCGGGTGTCCCACAAAGGAGCCGGGGCGGACCCCCCGAAAGGTGGACAGGGGTTCCCCCAGAAGAAAGAGGGGTGAGATAAAAGGAGGGAGTTCTTTAAAGCGCCCAAAATAGACCGCCTGGGAGAGGGGTATGTTCCCCATCCCAATCTGGATTCCAGAAACCCACTTACCCTGACAGGAGTCAGCAGCCCAGAACTGTCCGGTGCTACGAGTGCGGGGAGGTTGGACACTACAAGGGGGATCCCCAGTGCCGCAAGAGAACCCCAGCCCCCACAGGAGGTATGAGCCCCGGGGTGGCCAGTGTAGCGCTTGGGGAGGAGTTGTCCCTAGGTAGGGGAGGTGAGTGGACAGGCTTGACCTTAGTTTCCCTGGGGGATAGAGAGATCATCCCACGGGTTCAGGTACCCTCGAACACTGCCAAGTATCGGCAGAGGGTCCTGGTGAACGGGGAGGAGGTGGAGGCTCTGAGGGACACAGGTGCCAGCATGACGATGGTAAGACGTCAGCTGGTGTCCCCAGAGCAGGTGATTCCTGAGGTATTCCACCCGGTTGTTATGGCTGATAATAGCCTGGGTCATTACCCCGTGGCCCAAGTTCCCTTTGAGTGGGGAGGAGTCTCAGGCCTGTTGAAGGTTGCGGTGAGCCCTGCCATGCCAGTCGACTGTCTGCTTGGAAACGACTTGGAACATACTGCCTGGAGGGAGGTAGAGTTCAATGCCCATGCTGAGATGTTGGGATTACCAGGATGGACTTGCGTCGTCACGCGGTCCATGGCTGCCCGACACGGAACTCAGCCCGGGTTGGAGCCTGAAATAATGGCCCAGCCCACTGCTGGACGAGATGTCCAGGAGGAAACACCCGGTGAGATGGATGGGGAGCCCTGGGAGGTGACCCCCGGAGTCCGCTGAGGTGGATGGTGTTCCCGGAGGGGACCTACCGACTCCTGCAGAGTGGCAGGTGGAAGGAGGGCCTACCCGGGAGGAATTCTGCCGGGCGCAGAAGGAGTGCCCTACGCTTGAAGGCATGCGGCAGCAGGCCGAAGCCCAAGCAACTGGAACAGAGACTGGTAACTACCATGTCTACTGGGAGGATGGTCTCCTCTACAGTGAGCCTAAGGCTCCGGTGCATGGGTCATCAAGGGCCTTAGTGGTCCCCCAATGCTACCGAGCCTTTCTGCTAGAGTTGGCACACGAGATACCCCTAGCAGGACACCTGGGCCAGGACAAGACGTTTGCGCGTTTGGTCCCACATTTTTACTGGCCCAGGATGCGCGTCACCTCTGACACTTTCTGCAAGACCTGCACCACTTGCCAGGCGAGCGGCAAGACAGGGACTAAAGTGAAGGTCCCTCTGGAACCTCTCCCGGTTGTCGGTACCCCTTTTGAACGGGTAGGGATTGACATTGTCGGGCCGTTGGACCCGCCGACTTCTTCAGGACACAGGTTCGTGTTGGTGGACCACGCCACCCGGTACCCAGAGGCAATCCCTCTGAGGACCATCACTGCACCGGTGGTGGCGCGGGCCCTGATGGGGATTTTTACCAGAGTGGGATTCCCCAAGGTCGTGGGGTCAGACAGGGGCACAAACTTCATGTTGGCCTACATGCAGGCCATGTGGAAGGAGTGTGGAGTGACCTACCGGTTCTCCACTCCTTACCACCCCCAGACGAACGGGCTCGTGGAGCGTTTCAATAAGACCTTGAAGGGGATGATCCGGAGCCTACCCAAGGACTTGAGAAGGAAGTGGGACGTCCTCTTTCCCTGTCTGCTCTTCTCCTACCGAGAGGTGCCGCAGAAGGGGGTCGGTTTCAGCCCCTTTGAGCTGCTCTATGGCCACCCCGTTCGGGGGGCCCTCAGTCTTGTCAAGGAGGGGTGGGAGAAGTCTTCCTCGAAGCTTCCCCGTGATGTGGTCAGCTATATGCTGGCATTCCGCAGCCAAGTGGCCAAGCTGTGGAAGGAAGCCTCGGACAACCTAGAGGCTAGTCAGGCGTCATGAAGAAGTGGTATGACCGGAACGCTCGGACGGTAGAGTTGGACGCTGGACAGAAGGTGTGGGTCATGGAGCCAGGAGAGCTTAGCGCCCTCCAGGACAGGTGGACTGGACCGTTTGAGTTCCTGGAAAGGAGAGGCCAGACCACTTATGTCGTCGATGTGAAGACCCCCCGTCAACCCCACAGGGTGTTCCCCGTCAACCCCACAGGGTGTTCCACGTCAACCGCCTGAAGCCACACCAGGAGCGTTCAGAGCTCACTCTCCTGATGATAACAGATGGAAGTGAGGAGGAGGAGAGTGAGCCTCTTCCAGACCTTCTGGCGGCCCATGAGAAGGATGGCTCGGTAGAGGGAGTGGTCCTCGCCCCATCCTTGACCCCAGAGCAACAGAGGGACTGCCGCCAGGTCTTGGGGCAGTACGCCTCGTTGTTCTCCCTCACGCCTGGGATCATGCACCTGTGAACCCATGATGTGGACACAGGGGACAGCCCGCCAGTAAAAACCAAGTCTTACCGGCTGTCTGATAAGGTCAAGGCTAGTATCCAGGGTGAGGTTACCAAGATGCTAGAACTGGGGGTGATTGAGCCTTCCAGTAGCCCTTGGGCTAGTCCGGTGGTGTTGGTGCCAAAAGCGGCCCCACCGGGCACCACACCAGAACTTCGGTTCTGTGTGGATTACCGCGGACTCAACTCAGTAACCAAGACCGACTCTCACCCGATCCCTCGGGCGGATGAGCTCATTGACCGGCTGGGAGCAGCCCGGTATCTGAGTACCATCGATTTGACGTCAGGCTATTGGCAGATCGCCATGGCGGAAGGAGCAAGGGAGAAGCCTGCGTTCTCCACCCCCGAGGGCCACTTTCAATTTCGGGTGATGCCCTTCGGGTTGAAAAATGCTCCAGCCACTTTCCAGCGGTTGGTGAACCAGGTGCTGTCTGGCCTAGAGGCCTTCTCTGCTGCCTACCTGGATGACATAGCTGTCTTCAGTAGCAGCTGGGAGGACCATCTGGAGCATCTCCAGGAGGTGCTACAGGCTCTGCAACGGGCTGGTCTAACCATCAAGGCCAGCAAGTGCCAGATTGGACAGGGATCTGTTGTGTACCTGGGACATCTGGTGGGCGGGGGTAAGGTGCAACCCCTCCAAGCCAAGATCGAGACCATCTTGGCCTGGGAGCCCCCCCAAGACCCAAACAGAGGTCCGGGCTTTTCTCGGCCTCACGGGATACTAACGCCGGTTCGTCAAGGGATATGGAACCATTGTGGGCCCTTTGACGGAGTTGACTTCAAAGAAGCAGCCACGCAGAGTCATCTGGACGGCTGCCTGCCAGGAAGCCTTTGAGACCCTCAAACGTGCAATGTGCACCGCACCGGTGCTCAGGACTCCAGACTTTGGACGGGAATTTATCGTGCAGACAGACGCTTCTGAGCATAGGAGCTGTGCTCTCGCAGCTGAATGACGATGGCCAAGACCAGCCAGTGGCCTTCATTTCCCGAAGACTACTCCCCCGGGAACAGCGGTGGAGTAACATCGAAAGAGAAGCCTTTGCCGTGGTTTGGGCTGTAAAGAAGTTGAGGCCATACCTTTTTGGTTGTCACTTCCTGATCCAGACCGACCACAGACCCCTTCGCTGGCTCATGCAGATGAGAGGCGAAAACCCCAAATTGTTGAGGTGGTCAATTTCCCTCCAGGGGATGGACTTTCGGGTGGAACATCGACCCGGTGTAGACCACGCTGACGGTCTCTCCCGGTTTTTCCGCCTTAGCGATGAGAACTCCCTAGAGGTTGGGAAGCTCTCCCCACTTTCGGCTGGGGGGGGACGCGTGTTAGACCTGTCAGCCCTAGGGTGGTCTTGCCCTGGTTTTTTCCCTTTTGCGCCTCATTTTTGCCACCGTATTTTTACTGGACCTAGGTCTCCGGGCGCCTTACCACTGCCAACCAGTGCTGAGGTGCAGGTGCTCTCTCACCCAAGATGGCTGCCACAGGCCCCTGCTACTGCAGAGTGGCCTTGCACACATACACCTACTAGTAGCCAGGGTCAGGCTGGGACATAGGGATACAGTATCCATCCCGTCCCGCCTCTGGGCCACATAGCCAGACATGGTGGAAGGTTCCAGAACCTTCCGGGCTGTGGGAGGAGTTATGTTTTGCCGCCTTTAGGAGGGTCACCTGACCTAGGGGTATAAGAGGTTTGGAGGGAAATCTTTTAGTCAGTTGGGGCACCACTGATCCTGGGAGAACCTCTGCCGGAGTACAGGCTTTAGGGCCTAGGGGAGACCTACACTACTGCTACTGACAGGGCTAAGGCACTGCTGTAATAAGTTAGCTGAGGAACGCCCACCACCCACTGACCTTGCCCAGCGTGAGGGGACCCAGGGAACCATCTTCAGCGTGCTGGGAAGTACCATCCAGCACCCCAAGTACCACCAACTCGTTCCCTCCCCATACGGAGAAACCCCAAGAAGCAACCAACAAAGAACTGCCGCAAGTAACCTGAAATTGCAAGGCCTGACAGACCAGCAAGGCCAGAAACCTGAACTGCCAAACTGGGGATCACCAGGTAAAGCGCCGTGCCTTGAAGCGCTAGACCTTCACCCCATCCACTCCTAACTGACGCAGTGCTGCCCTGCTGCTGGGCTGCCCAAAGCCCCTCTGTATCCGCCCCCTGCCAACTTGCTCCAAGCGCGCCCCGCGCTGGGCCTCCACGTGGGAGGAATCGCCCCCTCAAGCCACTGACCGTGTGGCTGGAATCTGCCTTTGTGGCCGTCGCCGCGTGCGGGGAACTGCGGAGGTAGCGAGGCCTCCCCCGAGGCCGGGGTGGTGAGGTGCGCCGTCCGCGCCCTCACCGAAGGTCCGAAGTGCCGTGAATCACCGCCGGGCCCAGGGGCTCGCGCGAAAGAAGTAGCGGCCTGGGAATCACCGCCGCGGCCCAGGAGGAAGATCGAGTTCTTCAGCCCCCGACGACGCCATTGCTAGGCGAGCGGAGACGCCGACCGCGTCATCGGCCGCGACCCCAGGAAGGCCGCGTAGCGATTGGGCGCCGGCTCCCGCCGCGCCCCCAGCGCCGACGGAAGCCGAGAGGAGACGCCGCGTAGGCAGAGGGAGGCGGGAAGCCGGCCGGAGAGGACTGCCGGCTCCCGCTCCCTTTCCCACAATCTCCCCATCTGACTCCGGGGGCCGGAGGAGAGCGATACCGGCCCCCCAACGACCCGCAATTCCGGCCGGAAGGCCGAGGAACCCAGTCCGGGCCCCGCCCTACCAAACACGGGCCGGCCCGGGAAGAAGCCAGTCGCTTCGAAGAGCGACCCACGAAACGACCGCAGGTGAGCCCGGGAGGCCCCTAGGGCATGCAGAGACGCCACTGGGGGCCGGGGGCCATCATTAGCCTGTGGAGTAAAGGGGGAAGCCAACAGAAACTATCCCCACGAGGCGAGGCCCCAGAGAGGAGTGGGCCTGGCCTACATTAACCCCCGAGTAACCCTGAGAGACACAGAAGCCCTAAGTAACAGGGAAGCCCCAGAGAGAAGGACATGTTGAGGGGTTCCCTAAGCTATTCACCAGCCTAATTGTTACGCCTGCTTTAATTACTGTTTAGGCCTGATGCAGATCCGCACTAATGAAATGTCTTTGCCTAGTGTAAAGGTGCTTAACTGAATTGAGCTGAAGTGTACACCGCCAAGAGTTGAAGTGTTTTGTGTTGCAGGTGTACCGGATTTGCGACGCCCCCCTATACTGCCTATGGGAGCGCCTAGATTAACGAAGGCCCTGTTTGAAATGTAACGTAAAATGCCTATTTACAAGTGATTGAATGTTCATGAGGTGAACTGCATGTTTTAGGCCCATGTTTTGTTCCTGCACCCTGTAATCATTATTGGTGCTACGTTTAGGAGATGATTCCTGCTGCCTTTTAGTGGCCTACAATGTTGATGAGCTATGGTGCTGTAATGAGATGACGCACTAATTAAGTACTTCAAAGAGTTGAAATGTTGCCCTGAATTAATCTGCCTCATCTGATGCTGCATTGATTTATATAAAAGAACTTGTTTTTAATACACAGGCCTGGTGTGGTGTCACATTATTGCGTACGTATTACTGGGTCAAAGTGAGAGTGTGCTGCACAACTGCCTTACACATTGCCTTCGGGTGCCTTTCCGCCTCGCGCCATGCTACCGTGCCGGAATCGGTAACCCCGTTTCCAACACATGGTAAATGACAATGCCTTTTATTTATCCGCTTTAAAAACAACACAAATAGAAGGCATTGTTATTTGCAATGCCAATAGCTCAAACTCTCGTAGACCTATTGCATTGTAAATGCTTGTCATTGTTGGTGCCAGTTCTATTGGTGTTGGTGCAGTACTTACGCAGTCACATTTTGGGAAAGAACGTACTATAGCTTTCATTTCACGCACCCTGAGCAAATCTGAATCCCATTACAGCTCTATAGAAAAGGAGGCATTAGCCTGTGCGTGGGTGGTGGAAAAATTCAAGACCTATCTTTCGCGTAATGGTTTTGATCTAGTGACTAATCACAAACTGTTAATTATCTTATGAATGGAAATGGTTCTAAATGGCTTCAGCCAGACTTGTAAGGCTTCTATCAAAATCACAAGAGTATAACTTTGTGAGGTATATACCTGGTGGGAAGAATTACAGAGCAAACCGATTGTCTTCCTCTCATGCCAATTTAGAGGATCGTGAGATTGGCCAAGAACAAGAGTGTGTGGTGTATTTTAGTGATGCTTCTGTACACTGTATGGGATGAATCACAGAAGAGGAGTGGATGTTAGCGTATGACAAGGACATTGTGCTTTCTGAAGGAAAAAAAAAATAACGTGCTAAAAGGTTGGCCACCTGTGCGGAATTTGGAGAAAATGTGTGCGCCTTATGAACAAGTTTCTGCAAAGTTGTCTTTAGAAATTGTTTGGTAACTAGGCAACATTTGTTTATACCACCTGAAGTATGAGGAACAGGTTAATGTGTGCAGCACATGAAGGGCATCCTGGAATGTCTGCCACTAAGAAGTTACTTAGAAAGTATTGTTGGTGGCCAGGCATCGATGTTTGTGTTGAACACTTTGTGAATAAATGTTCAGAATGCTTGGTATCCGATAAGCACTGGAAACTGAAAAAGCAGAAAACTAGAATTAATCTTTTACCTGAACAACCTTGGTTAAAAATGGCAATTGATTTTTCAGGACCATCTTAAGTGCTGCCATGGGACATGACATTTTTGCTGGTGCTGACTGATTATTCTACATGAATCTTATGAATTTGTTTACATGCCCACTACCAAAATTGTTTTTGAGTTTTAGATAGAGTGTTTGCTAGTGAAGGAATTCCTAAAATACTTGCTTCCGACAATGGAACTCATTTTGTGCCCAAAAACTATTGGGTCGTTTTTGGAGAAGTATGATATCAAGTATGAGAAAACATCTCTTTACGTTCCAGCAGCTAATGGATTAGTGGAGAGATACATTTTTTCAAGGAAGGTATACAAACCGCATTAGCATCCAGATAAGATGTACGCACGTATTTACATAAGAAAGTTTGGAGCCGTTTTAATACCACTCATTCCATCACAGGATTTTCACCATTCTTCTTACTTGGGAGAAAGAGATGCAAGAACTAGTCTTTCCCCCAGCTGGGTTGATTTTTCGGGTCAACATTTAATTGAAAAGGGTTTGAAAACGCACTCTAGTGTGAATGGTTGTGTTTGAAGCCATTTTGTCTCTGCAATTAAAATTTTCTCCGAGTGATTCTGGAATTGTTCAACCTCCAAGTTCAAATAAGTTTGAAATAGGGGAATGGGAGTTGGTACAAAAACCGAAGAAAGTGGTTAACGGAAAGTCTAATTTCGCTGATCCAACACAAATTGCACAAGTCACACGGTCTGCTGTTTTACTTAAAGATGACAGGTGGTGGAACAAGGGAGCCGTTGTGTGTATTTAACCGTTCCAGAAGGAGCTGACTGAGAAAAAGAGAGAATTTCATCATGAGGCGAATAGTTGTGTCATGTGGGATGTTGGTTTTGATTTTAAAAGAAAAAAACCAAAAAAACTACTTCTGGATGTGTGTCCACTAACTTCAGATGTCAATCGGAGGTCCGTACTCCTGTATGTGTTACTGCACATTCACTGAACAGTCAGAGTTTCACACCAGGAGTGATCTGGCAGGGAATGGTGAAATGGGAGAGTCAGTGAGTGCCAATAATTGCAACCTAAATGTGTGTGATTCACCCAATTCTGGAGAGTCGGCGAGTGAGAGTAATCTCAACAATGTTTTTGATTTATCTATTTCCGATTCCACAGGCAATGGTACTAGAAGGAAAATGATGTTGCCTGTAAAGATTAATATTTATATTGAGTTATATTAGTTTCATTTTCCATTTTTATTGCTTGTGCATTTATAGGTCATTTGAAGGTTGTTGTATCTAATGTTGTATAAAGTTTTGTTCTTCTGAACAACAGAACGCATCAAAAGTAAACCAGCAGGCTTAAATAAAACATGTCTGGCAGGTATGTACACAACATGACACATGCACAACAGCTCTAACACCACAGAGGCCTAGGTAAAGGCAGATGCGAAAATCTAGAGATATAAGATGTAAACAAAGTGGCATGGGTCTCTGATGGATGAAAAGGGAGAACATTTCTTACACAGGAAGCAGCTGGGTACATGCAACAGAAACCACATTAATTTGTTGGTTACATAATCGATCTTGATCCAGCGGACATTTCTTCATTTGGGGGGGGGGTAGGGTATAGGGATGTGGGAGAAAGGAGGTGATCGAATAGCATTTGTTGAGGGCTCGATTATGGACACCCTGAACATACTGCTAACAATTGGCATCTGCATGCTACAGATTGAAATTGCCTAAACCTGGACAGGAATATAAAAAGAGGAGAACCAACAGTGATAATTTAAGAAAAATACTAGAGGGATTGGATTCAGAGGGTAGCTTGAAAATGGGATACATCAAAAAACAGGAAGCACAGCCCCCTTCTTCGCCACAAGCAAGGCCACAGGAGCGAGAAGAGCACAAGACTCTGAGAAAACACTTAAATGAATGTAAGTGTGCAAGCAATGTCAGGCCCATCTGAGCACTGTAGTGGAGGCACAAAGATGCATAGTAGAGAAGGTAGAAGACGTGAAATTGTTATCACCCTTGGCTTATATGTTCATTCTTGGTGATAAGATGTCAGAACTCAGATGAGGATGGAAGTCAAACAAATTAGTGCTTCAAAACAAAAACCATGGCGAGCTGCAAAGAAAAATAACAGCATCCGAACCCTTCCACTGAGACTTGGCCCACACTTGTTCCTGCACCTATCAAACAGCCTTCCATCAACCTTTCCAAACCTGCAGCACTATCAATTACACAAGATTCATGCAAGGCCATAGTTCACATTCTTTCTCCTCACCCCAACCTCAGCTTTGGTTATCACTTTCACCTTTAGACCACTGAATTGATCTAAATCACAGATTAATACTTAAAAAAAAAAGGCACTGACCCTTGCTTCCCAAACTTGAAGGCCGTAACAGGAGCGGAAGACAGAGGAGGGAGGGGGACACTGCTCATTGCTATATGGAGAGCAAAATGAACAGATTATCATAATAGATCCTACAATAAAGGGTGTTCTAGTGAAACTGAGGTTCTTCAAAATATTCTTTGTGTTAGTCCATTGGGATATGATGGTATTCACTGTTACTTTACTCCAAAAAAATAAACAGAAAACCCTAAAAAATACTGAAATGTAAACAGGACCATGCTGTTGCATCCCACACAGAATGAAAAGCTATGTCCTTAACATGGTCCTTCAAAAGCCCCCCCCCCCAAAAAAAGAGGTTGTTCTCACAAAGATGCACGAGTCAAGCAATACTTTGCTATGCAACTCATGCGGCATGCCAGCCCCTTGAGCAGGACAAATGGGTAACTCTTAACACCCAGTAAGAGGATAATACATTCTCTTGCCCAGTTCACCCACAGATCTCAAGTTTAACGGGTCAATGTGTGAAGTTGTTAGACCAGTCATCCTAAGGGTGGTCATACCGCCACTTTTTGCTGCATCTTTTTTTGGCCTTAGGACTCTGAGCATTCTACCACTGCTGACCAGTGCTATAATGCATGTGCTTCTCCCCTAAAACATGGCGACATTGGTATATACTGGATTTACATATTTAGTTTACCAATAAATCTCTTGGAAAGTGGTATACCATATACCCAGGGTCTGTAATCTAAATGCTACTAGTGGGCCAGCAGCACTCATTATCCACCTACACAAGTAAACTTTCAAACCATTCTCAGGCCTGCTATTGCAAGGCCTATGTGTGCAGTTTACTGCCACTTCGACTTGGAATTTAAAACCACTTGCCAAGCCTTAAGCTCCACTTTTATTACAGATAGGTCACCCCCAAGGTAGGCCCTAGGTAGCCCTAAGGGCAGGGTGCTGTGTAACTAAAAGGTAGGACATGTACTTTTAAGTTTAGCATGTACTGGTAGTAACATTGGTTAAATTCCATTTTCACTACTGTGAGGCCTAAACCTCTCATAGGCTAGCATTGGGAATTCCTTAAAATACTTGTTAAGCTGTAATTTTGGATTAGAAAGGAGTAGCTAAACCAGGTCTCATATCTTTGGAATGGTAATGACAAATCCTCTTTAGTTGTACAGTTGGATTTGACATTATTATTTTAGAAATGCCACTTTTAGAAAGTGGACATTTCCCTGCTCTAAACTTTGCTGTGTGCCTGCAGCCTGTCTTCAATACACATTTGAGCTGGGTGACAGGTGACAGCTACACTTTGAGCATTTCCTCTAGACAGCTACAACCAGGAGGGTGAGGCTCATCTGCATTCTGAGCACTCATCTGTATTCTGAAGGTTCTTCCTGGGTAGGGAGAAATGGGAGGGGCTCACACATACTTCAATAGGTAGTGTCCTGTCCACACACAAAGCACCGATTAACCCCCCACAGTTAGCCTGGCAGACAAGACTGGGATGAAAAGGGTCTTTCTCCACTTCAGAGGGCTCCTTTGAAGTCATCCCCTCTACATCAAAGGCACTTTTGGGTATAAGTAGTACTACACTACTGCACCTGGGAAGAACTCTGCTGGAGTAAAGACTGCTGTGCTTTAAGGACTTCCCCTTTGCCTTGACTGACTGTTCAGAGGAACTGTTTCTCTGCTTTGCTAAGCTGCCCTGCTGTCTGCTGAGGACAAGTACTGGACCCATCTCACTTGAACCCATAGTGACTCCAAGGGATAGCTGGCTTGCCTCCTGTTTTCTGAAGCCTCAGGGATACAAAATACCTCCTGCAATCTTGTTGGTGATGCTGAACTCTGCCATCAGTGAGTCCTACCCTTGCCTGAGGTGCCCCTCCAGCCCTGGGCCTCAGACGTGGGTTCTGCAGCTGATTTCTGCAAACATCCATGCATTGCCAAGAATGCGTGAGAAATTTGGCTGCATTGCCCTTTGACGCAGAGGCTGCTCAATGACAGAGGATCCACAGCCTGAGCATCTAGATGACAGCGCATTGCATTTAATTCAATAAAGTTAGACAATGACACAGTTCTCCCCCCCCCTTCTTTTGCGCGGGTCAAACGACGCAGTAGGCTCTCGATGTCCAGCCAAGGTATTTCTTCAGTGGGACCAGTCTGGGTCATGCAACCGGACTGACCTCCCTCACATAGGGCCTGAACTTTGGCTATGTACTGGACCCTCGCCGCCTCAAGTAACCTTTTGACTGCTAGTGATTTCTAAGCACTATTTTTGGTTTATTCTTTAAAAATTAATATCTCAATATCTACTTATTGGAATTTTGTTTTGGTCGTGTTTTACTCAAATAAATATTCTCTAGGTTTCTAAACCTGTGTGGAGTCTTTTTGTGGTGTTTGTATTGTGTTACTGTGTGTGTGTTGTACAAATACTTTACACCTTGCCTCTTAATTTAAGCCTGCCTGCTCTGTGCAAAGCTACTAGATGGCGTGCACAGGTTAGGTTAAAGTTAGTATCTAAATTACACCGACTAGGATTGTGGTATCTACTTGGACAGGGGGGGCGGGCAAACCTGCCAACTACAGACCAGATTTCTAACAGTGCATCCAGTTAATATTTTCTTCTGCATTCCTGGATTTGTAATCCTCATTTTATAGTTAAATCAAAGGGACTACACTTAGCAGAATGCATAGAAACATTTCTGGAGTGGACAAGCTGCTCACCGATGGAAATGGGAAACTTGGAAGCTCTGGTGTGAGAACGCAATGTTGAACAGAGTAACACTTAAATCTACAAGAGAGTAGCTGAAAACACTGCAGTGGTGGCATCTGTGTGGACTAAGAGTCACTTTCCCTGCACTGATGAAGAAATACCAAAGCCAACATTGGGCTCAATGGTGATAATGCCATCTGTTAAATGCATTAAGGCAAAATCTCCTTTGCCTACCGTTAAATACTGCCAATTAACAGTAGCAGATACACAAAGATTCCAACAAATAGGGAAAAACAAAAATATAGCAGACAACTTGCATTTTGATCGTTGTTCTCCTCTTCTACCATGGCTTCATCCATTATCGGCTGCCCATTCTGAAAAAGAGAGGAGAGAGAATTTACAAGAGAGGCCTTAATAAATAAAGCAATATATTATTTGTGCTGAAATCAAATAGAAGTAGTCTGTGTGGATTAAGAGCACTAAAACAGATGGGCCCATGCTGGCAAGTTATCCTCGAAAGCTTTTAAATTCTTAGTATGCCAAATGTAGTTTGTACCAAGACAGGCTTAAGGCGTCCTATCTCCCGTTAAAGGGAAGCCATTTACATAGAACTAACCACAGAAAAGTCGTAGGGTTTCTGAAATGACCTACGTGAGTTCAAAAACTATATTCATTCAAAAGGTGGCTTTCGACGATACTAATCAGCAAGTAGTAATTGCTCGTTTTTAGGTCTGGCTTGACAATGCAGCGATCACCTGCCTTATGTGATTAAAAAAAATCTTTCAGGAGTAATATATAGAGGAACTCTGGCTTCACCCAGATGTAGGATCAGCTGAGTACAGCTTTTGATTTGTGAAAAGGATGTTATCATTAGGCATTTGAGGGTGGATTGTTATTTTTCTATTAAAATCGGCAGAGATATATTTAGTTATATGGAATCTAATAATTTACCGTAAGCAACGGTTTTAGTGCTGGCTACGCTCTGACAAACCATGGGAATAATAGATTTGCACTGAGAAAATCCTTTTTAGACCCCTTTAGGAGACCTAGTATTTTGCTTTGCCAACTGCAATGTTGTTTACAATTCTACGTTTGTGACCGCTTACCTTATGGTCATCTTGTTGGAAAGCCTACACTCCATACAGTAGGCCTGGGGTGAATATGACAAGCCATTGATAAAGGCTACAGGCTTGATTGGTTCACTGGTGAAAGTTACACCATAGGTCTGATCTCTATTATAAAATGTAGGCTTGGCTTACTTATTTTGATCTTATTTGTTAAAGCAAATAGGTCCTTAACAGTGGATTGTTATTCTGTTTAGCAGGCTGTAGACAGGTATTTTGCTACATGAAATCTGAGATTACCGGTGTAGACAAGGGTGTTCAAGTTAGTCATACCCTGTGACAAACCATGGTGGTAGAAAATGTAAATTATGATAATCCTGGTTAGGTTGTATACTTTTTTGCCAACTTTATGTACATATTGTAATTTCTAGGATATGTGCACTTCAGTAAGCCTGGGTTAGCTTTAGCATCAAGCCAATGGCAAAGGCGATAGGCCTTATTTACTCATTGAGAAAAGTTATGTCCGATTTCACAGGTGTGATACGTTTATTGTACAAGATATAAGAACGCCAGTAGGTCTGACTAACGTTTTGAAAAGCATGTGTTTTTAAATGGGGATTGTTACTACACTGTGGTCAAAGCCTGTAGGCAGGTATTTTGTTAAATGGAATACCAGACTATAAAAGTAGGTAAGAGTTTCAGTGTTAGCGAACTACCCAAGCAAACTGTGGGGATAGAAGATTTGCAATGTAATGATCCTTATTAGGCCCTGTCAAGAGGTATTTTATATAGATTTGACTACTACAATTTGGTACATATTGGTAATTATATTATTGTTTACCCGATAGTTGCCTAGAGGGGAAATTCATGCCAATAAAAGTAGGTCTGAGTTGGTTAGACAAAGGCTATAGGCCTGACTGGTTTAGTGAGAAAAGTTATGCCAAATGCTATAATTCTCATCTGTTTTCATAAAAATGACAACAAAGGCAGTAGGACTCACTAATTTATTATGAAACGTATGTTAAAGCTAATAAGCCTTTACGGGTGGATTGATAATATGACATGTTAAGCTGCATTTGGTTATTGGAAATCTCACAGATTTGCTTGGTAGGCAAATATTTTTGGTGAAGATTACTCCCTTTGACAAACCATAGGGGTAGATTTGCACTGTATTCTTACTAGAATCTCTTTAGAAGATCTGACAGACTTGCACATCTGCAAGGACTCTTGTTAAAAAAAAAAAAAAAAAAAAAAAATGTATATATATATTCTCTGAAAAACCATAGGTTTTAGGGACAGTTATAGTTAGTTGGACATTTCACTCGTACAAAACCATAGAAATTCCCCGTTATAGTTAGTTCAGCTAACTATAACTCGCGCCCGCAATGCACTGCTGATGACGTCACATATTACATCACTCATGACATGGTCAGTGACATCACTGATGACATCACTGATGACATCTCAAATGACATCACTGATGACATCATCCAGTGACTGTGTTTCTGTAAAGTTTAAATATGTTTAATATATATAGGGAAAGGCGTATTGAAGAATGAGTGGGTGTATAAGTGTCTGAATGGATGATTTAGTACGTGAGTGACTGACTCTACAAGTGAGTGATTAAATGTATCTTACTGAATGCATGGGTTAGTGACTAAACTGTGTGAATGTCTGTATCCGTCTGTCTGTTGGTTTGTAAGCGGCTGCATGGCTTTCTGAATAGCTACATGAGTGTCTACATGGGTTATTGATTGATTGTCTGAGTATCTGTATGGGTGCCTGAGTGTTTGTGTGGGTGGGGTGTGTGTGACTGTGCATAGATGTGTGAGTTGGTGATTCACTGGGTGCATGGTTTCAAGAGTGCATCTGTGATGGACTGTATGGGTGGGTGAGTGTGTGTATGGGTGTGTTAGTGATTGAATGTATATCTCAGTGGTACATGTGTGAGTAACTACATATGTGAAAGGCAGTATATATGTGTGTTGGAGTATATAAATGGCTATAAGTGAGAGTGTGTGATTGCGAGAGTGGCTGTATGGATGAGTGTGTACTTGTATCAGCGATTGTATAAGAGCGTAAGAATGTGCTAGTATTTGTATGAGTAAGTGAGCTGGTGTGTGTATAACTGTATAGGTGAGTAAATGGGTGTGTGATTAAGTTTTTTGCATGACTGACTAGGTGTGTGATTACCTCTATGGATGAGTGGCGGTGTGTGAGTGTTTATATAGGTGTATGAGTGCATATGATAGTCCTGTACTGAGTGACTAAGTATGAGTGACTGTACGGGTGAGTGAGTGGATGTGTGTGTAGACCTAAGAATCAGTGAGTGGGTATGTAGTTTTTGGTATTGGAGTGTCTATGGTTTTGAGAATGGCAGTCTGTAATTTAGAGTGGGTGTATCAAAAGTTATATTAGGGTGTGAGAAGATGCATGAAATTATCACATGGATGATGTCATCAGTGATGTCATTTGAGATGTCATCAGTGATGTCATCAGTGATGTCACTGACCATGTCATGAGTGATGTAATATGTGACGTCATCAGCAGTGCATTGCGGGGGCGCGAGTTATAGTTAGCTGAACTAACTATAACGGGGGAATTTCTATGGTTTTGTACGAGTGAAATGTCCAACTAACTATAACTGTCCCTAAAACCTATGTTTTTTTCAGTGAATTTCAAAGGTTTTTTAAATGCTAATTTCTAACTATGCCTACAGAGGTAGGACATGTGAAGAAAGAAGAAAACGCACAGAAAGAAGCAAAAGATGTGCAGAAAGAACCAACAGAGGAGCAGAAAGAGGCCTTGTTGCAAAATCATCCTGTGCCCACAACTTTTCAGACGGGTACTGGTGGTAACTGACTGACTAACCAGAGCCAGTGCTATGCTAAAAGACACTTAGAATACAGTGAAAACACCTACATACACTAGGGAACACTATGCGTTGGGGTACCCCTGTGATTAGCATGACCTCCTCTGCAAGTCCCTAGTACATAATAGGGCAGGGGGATTAAAACTACCTCTTAAAACGCGCTACAGGGCGCGTTTGCACAGTGGTGAAGGGAGGGGGGCCTGAGGTGACATGTGTGCAAACGCACCCCGTGGCGCGTTTTAAGTTGCGGGATTAAGTCCCCTTGAATTCTGAGGGTCCCTGGGGCCCAACTAGCCCCCCAGGTACCTACAGTTAGGACCACAGAGCTGAGTTGCAGAGAGGCGTTCCGAGGCCACGCACCTTTTTACCTCTCTGCAACGCAACTCTGTTGTGCTTACTGAAGGTACCTGGTGGGCTAGTTGGCCCCCGGGGTCCCTCAGGATTCAAAGGGAATTAATTCCCCAACTTAAAACGCACCACAGGGCGTGTTTGCGCACATGTCACCTGAGGCCCCGCCCCTCCCTTCACCACTGTGCAAACGCGCCCCGTGGTGCGTTTTAAGTTGGGGGATTAGGTCACCTTGAATCCTGAGGGTCCCTGGGGCCCAACTAGCCCACTAGGTACTTCCAGTAAGCACCACAGGCCTGCGTTGCAACGCCTGTAACAAATTGTGCAGTTGTGTTTAGGTAGTGAAGAGGGTCGTGCTGGGGGTTGTGTTTTAGGGTTTAGGGTAGTGCAGTGGTGTTTGGGTAGTGTAGGGAGTCGTGCTGGGGGAGTGTTTTAGGGTTTAGGGTAGTGCAGTGGTGTTTGGGTAGTGTAGGGGTCGTGCTGGGGGTAGTGTTTTAGGGTTTAGGGTAGTGCAGTGGTGTTTGGGTAGTGTAGGGGTCGTGCTGGGGGTAGTGATTTAGGGTAGTGCAGTGGTGTTTGGGTAGTGTAGGGGTACTGCTGGGGGTAGTGTTTTAGGGTTTAGGGTAGTGCAGTGGTGTTTGGGTAGTGTAGGGGTACTGCTGGGGGAGTGTTTGAGGGTTTAGGGCAGTGCAGTGGTGTTTGTGTAGTGTAGGGGTAGTGTTTTAGGGTTTAGGGTAGTGCAGTGGTATTTGTGTAGTGTAGGAGGTCGTGTTTTAGGGTTTAGTGCAGTGGTCTTTGGGTAGTGTAGGGAGTCGTGCAGGGGGTAGTGGTTTAGGGTAGTGTAGGGGGTCATGCGGGGGTAGTGTTTTAGGGATTAGGGTAGTGCATTGGTGTTTGGGTAGTGTAGGGGTCATGCGGGGGGTAGTGTTTTAGGGTTTAGGGCAGTGCAGTGGTGTTTGGGTAGTGTAGGGGTCATGCTGGGGGAAGTGTTTTAGGGTTTAGGGCAGTGCAGTGGTGTTCGGGTAGTGTAGGGGGTTATGCTGGGGGGAGTGTTTGAGGGTTTAGGGCAGTGCAGTCATGTTCGGGTAGTGTAGGGGGTTGTGCTGGGGGTAGTATTTTAGGGTTTAGGGTAGTGCAGTGGTGTTCGGGTAGTGTAGGGGGTCGTGCTGGGGGTAGTGTTCTAGGGTTTAGGGCAGTGCAGTGGTGTTCGGGCAGTGTAGGGGGTCGTGCTGGGGGTGGTGTTTCAGGGTTTAGGGCAGTGCAGTGGTGTTCGAGCAGTGTAGGGGGTGGTGTTTCAGGGTTTAGGGCAGTGCAGTGGTGTTCGGGCAGTGTAGGGGGTCGTGCAGGGGGTGGTGTTTCAGGGTTTAGGGCACTGGTGTTAGGGTAGTGTAGGGGGTGGTGTTTCAGGGTTTAGGGCAGTGCAGTGGTGTTCGGGCAGTGTAGGGGGTCGTTCTGGGGGTGGTGTTTCAGGGTTTGGGGCAGTGCAGTGGTGTTCGAGCAGTAAAGGGGTCGTGCTGGGGGTGGTGTTTCAGGGTTTAGGGCAGTGCAGTGGTGTTCGGGCAGTGTAGGGGGCGGTGCAGGGGTGGTGTTTCAGGGTTTAGGGCAGTGCAGTGGTGTTCGGGCAGTGTAGGGGGTGGTGTTTCAGGGTTTAGGGCAGTGCAGTGGTGTTCGGGCAGTGTAGGGGATCATGCAGGGGGTGGTGTTTCAGGGTATAGGGCAGTGCAGTGGTGTTCGGGCAGTGTAGGGGGTCGTGCTGGGGCTGGTGTTTCAGGGTTTAGGGCAGTACAGTGGTGTTCGGGCAGAGTAGGGGGTTGTGCTGGGGCTGGTGTTTCAGGGTTTAGGGCAGTGCAGTGGTGTTCGGGCAGTGTAGGGGGTTGTGCTGGGGCTGGTGTTTCAGGGTTTAGGGCAGTGCAGTGGTGTTCGGGCAGTGTAGGTGGTCGTGCTGGGGCTGGTGTTTCAGGGTTTAGGGCAGTGCAGTGGTGTTCGGGAAGTGTAGGGGGTCATGCTGGGGCTGGTGTTTCAGGGTTTAGGGCAGAGCAATGGTGTTCAGGCAGTGTAGGGGGTTTTGCTGGAGTTGGTGTTTCAGGGTTTAGGGCAGTGCAGTGGTGTTTGTGCAGTGTAGGGGGTGGTGTTTCAGGGTTTAGGGCAGTGGTGTTCAGGCGGTGTAGGGGGTCTTGCTGGGGTTGATGTTTCAGGGTTTAGGGCAGTGCAGTGGTGTTCGGGCAGTGTAGGGGGTCGTGCTGGGGGTGGTGTTTCAGGGTTTAGGGCAGTGCAGTGGTGTTCCGGCAGTGTAGGAGGTCGTGCAAGGGGTGGTGTTTCAGGGTTCAGTGCAGTGGTGTTCGGGCAGAGTAGGGGGTCATGCTGGGGGTGGTGTTTCAGGGTTTAGGGCAGTGCAGTGGTGTTTGGGCAGTGTAGGGTGTCGTGCTGAGGGGTGGTGTTTCAGGGTTTAGGCAGTGGTGTTCAGGCAGTGTAGGGGGTCGTGCAGGGGTGGTGTTTCAGGGTTTAGGGCAGTGCAGTGGTGTTCGGCCAGTGTAGGTGGTCTTGCTGGGGGTGGTGTTTCAGGCTTTAGTGCAGTGGTGTTTGGGCAGTGTAGGGGGTCTTGCTGGGGGTAGTGTTTAGGGGTTTAGGGTAGTGCAGTGGTGTTCGTGCAGTGTAGGGGTCGTGCTGGGGGTGGTGTTTCAGGGTTTAGGGCAGTGCAGTGGTGTTCGGGCAGTGTAGGGGGTCGTGCAGGGGGTGGTGTTTCAGGGTTTAGGGCAGTGCAGTGGTGTTCGGGCAGTGTAGGGGTCGTGCTGGGGCTGGTGTTTCAGGTTTTAGGGCAGTGGTGTTCGGGCGGTGTAGGGGGTCTTGCTGGGGGTGGGGTTTCAGGGTTTAGGGCAGTGGTGTTCGGGCAGTGTAGGGGGTCTTGCTGGGGGTAGTGTTTCAGGGTTTAGGGCAGTGCAGTGGTGTTCGTGCAGTGTAGGGGGTCGTGCTGGGGATGGTGTTTCAGGGTTTAGGGCAGTGCAGTAGTGTTCGGGCAGTGTAGGGGGTCGTGCAGGGGGTGGTGTTTTAGGGTTTAGGGCAGTGGTGTTCGGGCAGTGTAGGGGGTCGTGCTGGGGGTGGTGTTTCAGGGTTTAGGGCAGTGCAGTGGTGTTCGGGCAGTGTAGGGGGTCGTGCTGGGGGTGGTGTTTCAGGGTTTAGGGCAGTGGTGTTCGGGCAGTGTAGGGGGTCTTGCTGGGGGTGATTTTTCAGGGTTTAGGGCAGTGCAGTGGTGTTCGGGCAGTGTAAGGGGTCGTGAAGGGGGTGGTGTTTCAGGGTTTAGGGCAGTGCAGTGGTGTTCGTTCAGTGTAGGGGGTCGTGCTAGGGTTGGTGTTTCAGAGTTTAGGGCAGTGCAGTGGTGTTCGGGCAGTGTAGGGGGTCGTGCAGGGGCTGGTGTTTCAGGGTTTAGTGCAGTGGTGTTCAGGCTGTGTAGGGGGTCATACTGGGGGTAGTGTTTTAGGGTTTAGGGTAGTGCAGTGGTGCTGGTGTAGTGTAGGGGGTCGTGCTGGGGGTAGTGTTTTAGGGTTTAGGGTAGTGCAGTGGTGCTTGTGTAGTGTAGGGGGTCATGTTTTAGGGTAGTGCAGTGGTGTTTGGGTGGTGTAGGGGGTCGTGCTGGGGTAGTGTTTTAGGATTTAGGTTAGTGCAGTGGTGTTTGGGTAGTGTAGGGGGTCGTGCTGGGGGTAGTGTTTTAGGGTTTACAGTAGTGCAGTGGTGTTTGTGTAGTGTAGGGGGTCGAGCTGGGGGTAGTGTTTTAGGGTTTAGGGTAGTGCAGTGGTGTTTGTGTAGTGTAGGGGGTCATGCTGGGGGTAGTGTTTTAGGGTTTATGGTAGTGCAGTGGTGTTTTTGTAGTGTAGGGGGTCATGTTTTAAGATGCAACGCTCCAATACCTGACCAGTCTGCACTACATAAAACTGCAAAAAACTAAAAATAAAAAGTGTTTTGCACACTTTTGTCATTGGGCTATATGTGGGCTACATCTGGGTAATATTTGTGCTACATTTGGGCTCTTTTTCAATGGTGGCCAGCTTGGAAGACTTCTTTGTTATGAAGTTTCCTAATTTCCTCATTTACTGCAGTCTCCTCAGTAGGAAATGCTTTCAGTTTTTTACTTTGATTCCATCAAGAAGGCATTCAGATGTGTCACACATTTGCCATAAATTCAGAATGTTAGCACTCTAGTTGTTCATTAGATCACTGTAGTAAAGCTACTGCTCACCAAGGAGTTAACTGGAAGTCTACTGCTGGTATTGAAAGTGATTGTTTCAGTCTGCATGTCAGAATTTTCTAATGAAATAGAAGAGGATTTGAGATCTCACTTAAAACATGCACAAAATTTTCTTTTTGCAGCACTAACCATAATTTCTATGGCAAAATGAACCCCCTCATTTTGTTCCTTTTTAAATTAAATGTTTTAAGTGTTACCAGTTTATTCCAATCAAGATGGCTTCAGGTGTGCCATACTTTTGTCATAAGTAAGGCTGTTAGCACTCTAGTTGTTCTTTAGAACACTCTGGGAAGCTGCAGTAGAACACAAAGGAATCAACTGACCGTCTCTGCCCTTGTTGGATGTACATGTTTTACTGAGAATGTCAGACTTCATTCTCACATGACTGAGAAAGATAATGTGAATTTACAGAAAATATGCTCTCATTTTAGCTTCTGGAGCACCTTCCAAAACTGTATGGGACAAGCATGTGAAAATAGTTCTCTCTCAAACATGATTCATGATATCCCAGCAGAAGGTTTTTCACAGGGTAAAATCACCTTAGAACACACCACAATTCCTGAAATTAGTATGGTACCATCAACAAATGAATTCTAATGTAACTAAAGTCTGTTATCACCCTTTATAGTTCTCCTTTTGGTAACCCTCAAAATCTTTGATTCACTACAATGCATTTCAACGGGGTACTATCATTTATATTGGTCCCAAGATGGCTGCCAGCAATTCCAGGATGAAGTGCTGACAGCCAATCAGATCTCACGATGACGTGTGGTTAGGCTCCGCCCAGATATATGTGTTTTTACTTTTGATTTTCTCAGCAACTACTGAACGGATTTACACCATTTAACAAAAGGGTTCTTTCTGAACCAAGAACTACCTCTTTGCCAAATTTGGTGTAATTCCGTTCAGCAGTTCGGGCTGTAGCCGTGTCTAAAGTTTCCTATGGGAAAATGAATGGGGAAAACACGTTTTGGGACCCCCTTTTTCTCGGCCCCCGCTGACGAATCACCCTGAAACTTTCAGGGTAGGAGCGGAGCGGGCCATAAAGTTTGAAAATTTCGCGAAGATTCGTCAACCGACGCAAGAGTTATTTCAAATAGAATGTTGCGGATTTCCTATGGAAAATAGGTCCTAACTATAACTATCTACTGGCGACCGCCAGTAGATATATATATATATATATATATATATATATATATATATATATATATATATTCACTGAAAAAAACCATAGGTTTCAGGCACGTTATAGTTAGAAATTAGCATTTAAAAACCTTACAAATTCACTGAAAAAAACATAGGTTTTAGGGACAGTTATAGTTAGACATTGCACTCGTACAAAACCCGTGAAATTCCCCCGTTATAGTTAGTTCAGGTAACTATAACTCGCGCCCCCGCAATGCACTGCTGATGACGTCACATATTACATCACTCATGACATGGTCAGTGACATCACTGATGACATCACTGATGACATCATCCAGTGACTGTTTCTGTAAAGTTTAAATATGTTTAATATATATAGGGAAAGGCGTATTGAAGAATGAGTGGGTGTATAAGTGTCTGAATGGATGATTTAGTACGTGAGTGACTGACTCTACAAGTGAGTGATTAAATGTATCTTACTGAATGCTTGGGTTAGTGACTAAACTGGGTGAATGTCTGTATCCGTCTGTCTGTTGCTGTGTAAGTTGCTGCATGGGTTTGTGAATAGCTACATGAGTGTCTATATGAGTTATTGATTGGTTGTCTGAGTATCTGTATGGGTGCCTGAGTGTTTGTGTGGGTGGGGTGTGTGCGACTGTGCATAGATGTGTGAGTGGGTGATTCACTGGGTGGATGGTTTCAAGAGTGCATCTGTGATAGACTGTATGGGTGGGTAAGTGTGTGTAAGAGTGTGTTAGTGAGTGAATGTATGTCCCAGTGGTACATGTGTGAGTAACTACATATGTGAAAGGCAGTATATATGTGTGTTGGAGTATATAAATAGCTATAAGCGAGAGTGTGTGATTGTGAGAGTGACTGTATGGATGAGTGTGTGCTTGTATCAGAGATTGTATAAGAGCGTAAGAATGTGCTAGTATTTGTATGAGTAAGTGAACTGGTGTGTGTATAACTGTATAGGTGAGTAAATGGGTGTGTGCTTAATTTTTGCATGACTGACTAGGTGTGTGAGTACCTCTATGGATGAGTGGCGGTGTGTGAGTGTTTATATAGGTGTATGAGTGCATATAATAGTCCTGTACTGAGTGACTATAAGTATGAGTGACTGTACGGGTGAGTGAGTAGATGCGTATGTGTAGACCTAATAATCAGTGAGTGTGTATATAGTAATTGGTGTTGGAGTGTCTATGGTTTTGACAATGGCAGTCTGTAATTTACAGTGGGTGTATCAAAAGTTATATTAGGGTGTGAGAAGATGCATCAAATTATCACATGGATGATGTCATCAGTGATGTCATGAGTGATGTAATATGTGACGTCATCAGCAGTGCATTGCGGGGGCGCGAGTTATAGTTACCTGAACTACCTATAACGGGGGAATTTCACGGGTTTTGTACGAGTGCAATGTCCAACTAACTATAACTGTCCCTAAAACCTATGGTTTTTTCAGTGAATTTCAAAGGTTTTTTAAATGCTAATTCCCAACTATAACAGGTCTGAAACCTATGGTTTTTTTCAGTGAATTTCAAAGGTTTTGTAAATGACAATTTTTAAATGTATTAATTGTTATATTTATTTTTTGATACTGATTTACTACATTTTTTAAACTATTTATTTTTAGATATTTTATTTTTTAAATTACATTGTAATTACATTATACATTACATTACAAAATATACTTTCTCAGAATGAATTACTTTAGTTTAAATACTTTGCAAATAGGCAATAGACTTTTAAGTACAGTAGTTACAGTTGTTGCAATGGGCAACACAATTTCAAACACAATGCAACATTGAGCTCAATGTGAATTTCTAGTTAAATGCAATTAGTTACTTTATGGATTACTTTTCTAACCACAGGACTGGATCCTAGATTCAGTCCTGGGACATCTCCTGTAAACAGTTGAGTAAAAGCGTTTTGGTTACAGTAGTGATTTTTAAGGAATATTATTGTATTTTAAAAGTTGACACTTAGAAACTTTTTCACATAGAATGACCAATGTTATCCTATGGGAGGAAATTCACTTAGCAGGTAAGTAGTGTTATCGTTACTTTTTCTTACTCAGTGGTGGATCCTGGATCCAGCACTGGTGCATCTCCTGTAAACAGTTGAAAGAATGCGTTTAATTCATACAGGCGATTTCTAAAGAATATTTGTAGTTTGTGAAAATCGACACTGAAACTTTTCTGCTGAAAACCAGACAATGGATTCCTATGGAAGGAAATACAAGTTACTGGTAAATACGGTTAGAATTACTTTTCAGGATCAGTACTGGGCTGAAAGATGCAGCACTGAGGTCTCTCCTGATAACAGGTGAGTAAATCGGAATTCGTAGTTCGGCTGATTTTAGAGGAATATTTGCACAGTGGTGAAGGGAGGGCGGGGCTTCAGGTGACATGTCTGCAAACAGGCCCCGTGGCGCGTTTTAAGATGGGGAATTAAATCCTCCTCAATCCCGAGGGTCCCTAGGGGCCAAGTAGCCCACCAGATACCTCAGTATGCGCCAGAGAGCTGCGTTGCAGAGAGGTGTTCAGAGGCCACGCCCCTTTTGCACCTCTCTGCAACGCAGCTCTGTGGCGCTTTCTGGACGTACCTGGTGGGCTAGTTGGCCCTCAGGGACCCTCAGGATTGAAGGGGATTTAATTCTCCATCTTAAACGCGCAACAGGGCCTGTTTGCACACATGTTACCTGAAGCCCTAGCCCTCTCCCTTCACCACTGTGCAAACGCGCCCCGTGGCGCGTTTTTAAGTTGGGGGATTAAGTCCCCTTGAATCCTGAGGGTCCCTGGAGTCCAACTAGCCCACCATGTACCTCCAAAAGCGCCACAGAGCTGCGTTGCAGAGAGGTGTAAAAGGGGCGTGGCCTCTGTACACCTCTCTGCAACGCAGCCCCTGGCGCATACTGGAGGTTCCTGGTGGGCTAGTTGGCCCCAGGGACCCCCAGTATTCAAGGGGAATCGTTCTCCTCTGCAAACGCGCCAGGGGCGCGTTTGCAGAGTGGTAAAGGAAGGGGGCGGGGCCTGCGGCACGATCGTTTTTTTGTTGTTTTAAAAAAAAAAAAAAAATGCTTTTTTCTGCCCAGGGGGTCCTTGTGGGACCCCCTGAGCAGACCTAGGGGGTCAGGGTGTTTCTACCCTGCCCCCTTTGTGCTTTTGCGCACTTAGTTTCTGTGCCTCGGTTCTACCGAGGCATAAAATGGCTGCCAACACTTCCTGATTTGGAGTGTTGACAGCCAATTAGCATGCAGCTCGTGATCGGGACGGTGCGCGCAGGGTGCGCTCAGGGTGCGCGAATCCGATGCAGCCATAAATATATATGTGATTTTCCTTTTGACTGGTAGGTCGCTCCCCCACCACACAGCTCCGTCTGTGTGCCCTGCTGCTGCCCCTGATTGTGATCATTTTTTCCTTTCTGTGCCCCCTTGCTGCCCCTGATGGTGATCGTTTTTCCTTTCTGTGCCCCCTTGCTGCCCCTGATTGTGCTCGTTTTTTCCTCTGTAACCCCTTGCTGCCCCTGATTGTGATCGTTTTTCCTTTCTGTGCCCCCTTGCTGCCCCTGATTGTGATTGTTTTTTCCTTTCTGTGCCCCCTTGCTGCCCCTGATTGTGATCGTTTTTCCTTTCTGTGCCCCCTTGCTGCCCCCGATTGTGATCGTTTTTTCCTTTCTGTGCCCCCTTGCTGCCCCTGATTGTGATCGTTTTTTCCTTTCTGTGCCCCCTTGCTGCCCCCGATTGTGATCGTTTATTCCTTTCTGTGCCCCCTTGCTGCCCCTGATTGTGATCGTTTTTTCCTTTCGGTGCCTGTTTCCCGCCGCTGCTCCCCTGCGGCCCTGCCCCCGCCCCCTCACTGCCCATTCGCTGCCCCATTCCCTGCTCCTCCCTCCCACCTCCCCATTTATGGCGGCCGCTGCGTGGTGAAGAGAGCGACCCCTGACCTTGACTGGTAGGTCGCTCCCCCACCACACAGCTCCGTCTGTGTGCCCTGCTGCTGCCCCGGATTGTGATCGTTTTTTCCTTTCTGTGCCCCCTTGCTGCCCCTGATGGTGCTCGTTTTTTCCTTTCTGTGCCCCCTTGCTGCCCCTGATTGTGATCGTTTTTTCCTTTCTGTGCCCCCTTGCTGCCCCTGATTGTGATCGTTTTTCCTTTCTGTGCCCCCTTGCTGCCCCTGATGGTGATCGTTTTTCCTTTCTGTGCCCCCTTGCTGCCCCTGATTGTGATCGCTTTTCCTTTCTGTGCCCCCTTGCTGCCCCTGATTGTGATCGTTTTCCTTTCTGTGCCCCCTTGCTGCCCCCCGATTGTGATCGTTCTGTGCCCCCTTGCTGCCCCTGATTGTGATCGTTTTTCCTTTCTGTGCCCCCTTGCTGCCCCTGATTGTGATCGTTTTTCCTTTCTGTGCCTGTTTCCCGCCGCTGCTCCCCTGCGGCCCCGCCCCACCCCCTCACTGCCCATTCGCTGCCCCATTCCCCTGCTCCTCCCTCCCACCTCCCCATTTATGGCGGCCGCTGCGTGGTGAAGAGAGCGACCCCTGACCTTGACTGGTAGGTCGCTCCCCCACCACACAGCTCCGTCTGTGTGCCCTGCTGCTGCCCCTGATTGTGATCGTTTTTCCTTTCTGTGCCCCCTTGCTGCCCCTGATGGTGATCGTTTTTCCTTTCTGTGCCCCCTGCTGCCCCTGATTGTGCGCGTTTTCCTTTCTGTGCTCCCTTGCTGCCCCTCATTGTGCTCGTTTTTCCTTTCTGTGCCCCCTTGCTGCCCCTGATTGTGATCGTTTTCCTTTCTGTGCCCCCTTGCTGCCCCTGATTGTGATCGTTTTCCTTTCTGTGCCCCCTTGCTGCCCCTGATTGTGATCGTTTTTCCTTTCTGTGCCCCCTTGCTGCCCCTGATTGTGATCGTTTTTCCTTTCTGTGCCTGTTTCCCGCCGCTGCGCCCTGCGGCCCCGCCCCTCACTGCCCATTTGCTGCCCCATTCCCTGCTCCTCCCTCCCACCTCCCCATTTATGGCGGCCGCTGCGCGGCCGCGCAACGGACGTGCGCAGCGGGCGCGCCGCTGGCGCGCCTAAGGCAAGCCCGTCTGCGCCCGTCCGCGCCGTGGCCGCGCCCAGCGCCAGACCCCCTGGTCCGGGCATCCCCGCGCCCGCCACATCAACAGACGCCGATACGACGCCAGCACCCTCCACGCACTCAACCCCGGAAAAGATCACGCCTGCTACCAGGCCACCCCGAAGCGCACCCAAGGGCCCTTCACCTGCCGGAACTGCAGCTTCGCCAGCACCCGCCCCGCCAAACCACCGCCCAGGAAAGAACCCAACTACCTCAGATGCATCCTCCTCAACACCCGCTCCGCCCGCAAACACGCCATCGAACTCTGGGACCTTCTCGACTCAACCTCCCCAGACGTCGCATTCCTGACGGAGACCTGGCTGAATCCCGCTTCAGCCCCCGACATCGCCATTGCCATCCCGGAAGGATACAAGATCACCCGCAGGGACCGCACCAACGGAGTCGGAGGAGGCATCGCCATCGTCCACAGGAACACCCTCAGAGTCTCAACCAACACCGACGACACCCTCAGCACCGCCGAACACATGCACTTCCAGATCCACACCGATCCCAACACCACCCTCAGAGGAACCCTCATCTACAGACCCCCGGACCCAGACCACAGTTCAGCGATTCCATCGCTGACTTCGTCAGCACACACGCCATCGCCTCCACGGACTACATCCTCCTCGGGGACCTGAACTTCCACCTCGAGAACAACAAGGACACCAACTCCACCACCCTGATCGACAACCTCGCCACCCTCGGACTCAGACAGCTCGTGACTACACCCACCCACGCCGCCGGCCACACGCTAGACTCCATCTTTTCCGCAAGCCCACACGTCTCCTTCAACCACACCTCCGAACCCCACTGGACTGACCACCACTGCATCCACTTCACCTACAGGAAGCCCACCATGCACCACCGCACCGAACAAATGCCTCGCCGCTGCTGGAGCAGAGTCACGGAAGACCAGCTAACCACAACCCTCGCCCTGTGCCCACCCGCCGAACCCTCCGACCCCGACACCGCCGCCCGCAACCTCAGACAGTGGATCGACGACTGCGCCAACACCCTCGCCCCGCTCAAGAATCCGCCCAACAGCCACACCAGCAAGAAAGCCACCTGGTTCACCGAAGACCTCCAGGCCTCCAAACGAACATGCCAAAAACTGGAGAAGATCTGGCTCCACGAACGGACAGCGGACAGCTACGCCGCCCACAAGAGCGCCACCCGCAATCACCATCACCTCATCAGATCCGCCAAAAGGGCCTCACTCAAAGACCGCCTAGACAACAACGCACACAACAGCAAAGAGCTCTTCAACATCGTGAAGGAACTCTCCAACCCCAGCTCCAACACCAACGACATCCAGCCGTCGCAAGACCTGTGCGACTCACTGGCCACCTCCTTCCACCGCAAAATCGCCGACATCCACGACAGCTTCAACACCACGACCGCCCCGGCAACCACCGAGACCACTGCCCCCACAACCACCAACCGCCTGCTCTCCTGGACCAACATCAACGACGAGGACACCAGCGAGATCATGAACACCATCCACTCCGGTTCACCGCTAGACCCGTGCCCTCACCACATCTTCAACAAAGCCAGTACAGCCATCGCGCCCCATCTCCGGAAAATAATCAACATCTCCTTCGAGACAGCAACCTTCTCGGAAAGCTGGAAGCACGCCGAGATCACCGCCTTACTCAAGAAACCCAAGGCAGACCCCAAGGACCTCAAGAACTTCCGACCCATCTCTCTGCTCCCGTTCCCCGCGAAGGTCACCGAGAAAATCGTCAACAAACAACTGACCCGCTACCTCGAGGAGAACAACATCCTGGACCCTTCCCAGTCCGGCTACCGCAGCAACCACAGCACCGAAACCGCCCTCATCGCCGCCACCGATGACATCAGGACCCTGCTAGACAACGGAGAAACAGCAGCCCTCATCCTCCTGGACCTATCAGCCGCCTTCGACACGGTCTGCCACCACACACTACGAACACGCCTTCACGACGCTCGGGATCCAAGAGAAGGCCCTGGACTGGACCACATCCTTCCTTTCCGTCAGAACACAAAGCGTCCGCCTCGCCCCTTCCGATCCAAGGCCACCAAGATCATCTGCGGCGTACCCCAAGGCTCCTCCCTCAGCCCAACGCTGTTCAACATCTACATGGCACCCTCGCCCACGTCGCCCGACAGCACAACCTCAACATCATCTCCTACGCCGACGACACCCAGCTGATCCTCTCCCTCACCCAAGACCCTCACACCGCCAAAGCCCACCTCCACGAAGGAATGAAGGCCGTCGCCGAATGGATGAGGACCAGCCGCCTGAAGCTGAACTCGGACAAGACGGAGGTCCTCATCCTTGGTTCCAACCCTTTAGCCTGGGACGACTCCTGGTGGCCAACATCACTGGGAACAGCCCCGCCACCCACCGACCACGTACGCAACCTAGGGGTCATCCTCGACCCCACCCTCTCCATGACTAAGCAGGTCAACGCCGTTTCCTCATCCTGCTTCAACATCCTCCGAATGCTCCGCAGGATCTTCAAGTGGATCCCCACCGAAACAAGAAAAACAGTCACCCAGGCCCTCGTCACCAGCAGGCTGGACTACGGAAACGCCCTCTACGCAAGAACGACGGCTAAGCTCCTGAGACGGCTGCAACGCATCCAGAACGCCTCTGCACGTCTTATCCTCGACATCCCCCGACGCAGCCACATCACACCCCACCTGAGACACCTGCACTAGCTCCCTGTCAACAAGAGGATAACCTTCAAGCTCCTCACCCACGCACACAAAGCACTCCACAACTCCGGACCAGCCTACCTCAACAGACGACTCAGCTTCTACACCCCCACCCGCCAGCTCCGCTCGACCAGCCTCGCCCTCGCCACAGTCCCCCGCATCCGGAAAATGACCGCCGGCGGCAGATCCTTCTCCCACCTCGCCGCCAAGACCTGGAACACCCTCCCCACCAACCTCCGACAGACCCAAGACCTACTGGCCTTCAGAAGACTCCTCAATACCTGGCTCTTCGATCAGTAGCAGCACCACCCCCCTCTTCCCAGAGCGCCTTGAGACCCTCGCGGGTATGTAGTGCGCTTTATAAGTGACATGATTGATTGATTGATTGACTCAGGAACTACTGAACGGATTTACACCATTTAACAAAAAGGGTTCTTTCTGAACCAAGAACTACCTCTTTGCCAAATTTGGTGTAATTCTGCTCAGCAGTTGGCTGTAGCTGTGTCTAAAGTTTCCTATGGGAAAATGAATGGGGAAAACACGTTTTGGGACCCCCTTTTTCTCGGCCCCGCTGATCGAATCACCCCGAGACTCTCAGGATAAGAGCGGACTGGAGCGGGCCACAAAGTTTGAAAATTTCGCGAAGATTCGTCAACCGACGCAAGAGTTATTTCAAATAGAATGTTGCGGATTTCCTATGGAAAATAGGTCCTAACTATAACTATCTACTGGCGACCGCCAGTAGATATATATTATCTACTGGCGGTCGCCAGTAGATAGTTATAGTTAGGACCTATTTTCCATAGGAAATCCGCGACATTCTATTTGAAATAACTCTTGCGTCGGCTGACGAATCTTCGCGAAATTTTCAAACTTTATGGCTTGCTCCGGTCCGCTCCTACCCTGAAAGTCTCAGGGTGATTCGTCAAGCGGGGGCCGAGAAAAAGGGGGTCCCAAAACGTGTTTTCCCCATTCATTTTCCCATAGGAAACTTTAGACACAGCTACAGCCTGAACTGCTGAACGGAATTACACCAAATTTGGCAAAGAGGTAGTTCTTTGTTCAGAAAGATCCCTTTTGTTAAATGGTGTAAATCCGTTCAGTAGTTGCTGAGAAAATCAAAAGTAAAAGTACATATATATCTATGGCCGCGTCGGATTCGCGCACCCTCCCGATCACGAGCTGTCTGCTAATTGGCTGTCAACACTCCAAACCAGGAAGTGTTGGCAGCCATCTTGTTCCTCGGTAGAACCGAGGAACAAGAAAGCAGTAAAAAAAGTGCGCAAACGCACAAAGGGGGCAGGGTAGAAACACCCTGACCCCTAGGTCTGCTCAGGGGGTCTCACAAGGACCCCCTGGGCAGAAAAAAGCATTTTTTTATTTTATTTTTTTTAAATAAAAATCAGCAAGATGCGCGAATCCTGCCGGAAAAAAAAAAATAAAAAAAAAAAAATAAAATAAATAAAAAAATCAAAAAAAAAATCGAAGGGCGGTCTCCCGCGCTCGATTGTATTTTGCCCCCGGGTGGCCCAAGTCCCGGGGGCACGGTGGGGGGTTAAATTTATGTATGGAGGGCCTCAAGGGGCCCCCAAGCCCCGGGGACAGCCACCCCCGGGGCTTTCTTTTAAATGGTGCAGGAGGGCTCTGAGCTCTCCCGCAGCCCCGGGGACCACCACCTCCCCGGGGCTTCTTTTTTTTACTTTTTCTCTGTGTGGGGGCTCGAGCCCCCACACGCCCGGGACCGCCATCTCCCCGGGCACTAAAATTAAAATGGGGGTCCGTTTTGGATTCTCGAAGCCCCGGGGACCACCACCTCCCGGGGCTTTGCTGATGTGGGGAGGGGGCCGCGCGGCCCCCCTCCTGGAGCCTGTGGTGGCCCTGGGGACCGCCACCCCCAGGGCCGGCTCCTGCAGTGTCCCGGGTGCCTACCCCGGGACACTGCTGTTTGTAATGACAGGACGGGAGCCTCGCGGCTCCCGTCCTGTCATTGCAAACTGCTTGGATATTGGAAGAGAGAGCAGGGAAACCTGCTCTCGCTTCCAATATCCAAAGACAATTGCTTTCCACACGGGGAGCAGCATGTTAGCTGCTCCCCGTGTGGAAAAGCAATGCCGGCTCTCTTAGGACACGGGAGCCGGCGGGACTGTGGGGGTTTGGGGACCCCCCACAGTCCCCAACCAGAGGCCAGGCCCCGGGGATGGGGTCCCCGGGCAGTTTTCGGCCAGGGGAGGGGGGCCACGCGGCCCCCTTCCAGTTTAATTTTAATTTTAAAAAGGGGTAAGGCCCTGGGGGATGGGGTCCCCAGGGCCCAAAAATAAGAAAGGAAGGGGGCCACACAGCCCCCTTCAGGAAAAAAAAAAAACGATCGGGCCGCAGGCCCCGCCCCTTCCTTCACCACTCTGCAAACGCGCCCCCTGGCGCGATGGGGAAGTAATTCCCCTGAATACTGGGGGTCCTGGGGCCAACTAGCCCACCAGGAACCTCCAGTATGCGCCAGGGGGCTGCGTTGCAGAGACGTGTAGAGAGGCCACACCCCTTTTTACACCTCTCTGCAACGCAGCTCTGTGGCGCTTTTTGGAGGTACATGGTGGGCTAGTTGGCCCCCAGGAACCCTCAGGATTCAAGGGGACTTAATCCCCCAACCTAAAACGCGCCACGGGGCGCGTTTGCACAGTGGTGAAGGGAGGGGCGGGGTTTCAGGTGACATGTGTGCAAACAGGCCCGTGGCGCGTTTTAAGATGGGGAATTAAATCCCTTCAATCCTGAGGGTCTCTGGGGCCAACTAGCCCAACAGGTACATCCAGAAAGCGCCACAGAGCTGCGTTGCAGAGAGGTGTAAAAGGGTGTGGCCTCTCTACACGTCTCTGCAACGCAGCCTCTGGCGCATACTGGAGGTTCCTGGTGGGCTAGTTGGCCCCTAGGGACCCTCATGATTCAAGGGGACTTAATCCCCCAACTTAAAACGCGCCACGGGGCGCGTTTGCACAGATGTCACCTCAGGCCCCGCCGCCTACCTTCACCATTGTGCAAATATTCCTCTAAAATCTGCCGAACTACGAATTCTGATTTACTCACCTGTTATCAGGAGAGACCTCAGTGCTGCATCTTTTAGCCCAGCACTGACCCTGAAAAGTAATTTTAACCGTACTTACCAGTAACTTATATTTTCTTCCATAGGAATCCATTGTCTGGTTTTCAGCTGAAAAGTTTCAAAGTGTCAATTTTCACAAACTACAAATATTCCTTAAAAATCGCCTGTATGACTTAAACGCATTCTTTCAACTGTTTACAGGAGATGCACCAGTGCTGGATCCAGGATCCAACACTGAGTAAGAAAAAGTAACGATAACAGTTTTTACCTGCTAAGTGAATTTCCTTCCATAGGATAACATTGGTGATTCTATGAGAAAAAGTTTCTAAGTGTCAACTTTTAAAATACAATAATATTCCTTAAAAATCACTACTGTAACCAAAACGCTTTTACTCAACTGTTTACAGGAGATGTCCCAGGACTGAATCTAGGATCCAGTCCTGTGGTTAGAAAAGTAATCCATAAAGTAACTAATTGCATTTAACTAGAAATTCACATTGAGCTGAATGTTGCATTGTGTTTGAAAATGTGTTGCCCATTGCAACAACTGTAACTACTGTACTTAAAAGTCTATTGCCTATGTGCAAAGTATTTAAACTAAAGTAATTCATTCTGAGAAAGTATTTTTTGTAATGTATAATGTAATTTAAAAAATAAAATATGTAAAAAAATGTTTCTAAAACTGTAGTAAATCAGTATGAAAAAAATAAATATAACAATTAATACATTTAAAAATTGTCATTTACAAAACCTTTGAAATGCACTGAAAAAACCGTAGGTTTCAGACATGTTATAGTTAGGAATTAGCATTTAAAAACCTTTGAAATTCACTGAAAAAAACCATAGGTTTCAGACACGTTATAGTTAGAAATTAGCATTTAAAAAACCTTTGAAATTCACTGAAAAAACCATAGGTTTCAGGCACGTTATAGTTAGAAATTTGCATTTAAAAACCTTAGAAATTCACTGAAAAACCATAAGGTTTTAGGGACAGTTATAGTTAGTTGGACATTGCACTCGTGACAAAACCCGTGAAATTCCCCCGTTATAGTTAGTTCAGGTAACTATAACTCGCGCCCCGCAATGCACTGCTGATGACGTCACATATTACATCACTCATGACATGGTCAGTGACATCACTGATGACATCTCAAATGACATCACTGATGACATCACTGATGACATCATCCATGTGAGAATTTAATGCATCTTCTCACACTCCTAATATAAGTTTTGAAACACCCACTCTAAATTACAGACTGCCATTCTCAAACCATACACACTCCAATACCAATAAGTACAAAGCCACTCACTGATTCTTAGGTCTACACACACACATCTACTCACTCACCCGTACAGTCACTCATACTTACAGTCACTCAGTACAGGACTATCATATGCACTCATACACCTATATAAACACTCACACAACGCAACTCATCCATAGAGGTATTCACACACCTAGTCAGTCATGCAAATAATTAATCACACTCCAATTTACTCACCTATACAGTTATACACACCAGCTCACTTACTCATAAAAATACTAGCACATTCTTACGCTCCTATGCAATCACTGATGCAAGCACACACTCATCCATATAGCCACTCTCACAATCACACACTCACTTATAGCCATTTATATACTCCAACACACATATATACTGCCTTTCACATATGTAGTTACTCACACATGTACCACTGAGATATACATTCAATCACTAACACACCCATACACACACTCACCCACCCATACAGTCCATCACAGACGCACTCTTGAAACCATGCACCCAGTGAATCACCCACTCACACATCTATGCACAGAGTCACACACACCCCACCCACACAAACACTGAGGCACCCATACAGATACTCAGAGAACCAATCCATAACCCATATAGACACTCATTTATCTAGTCAGAAACCCATGCAGTTGCTTACACAACAACAGACGGATACAGACATTCACACAGTTTAGTCACTCACCCATGCATCCAGTAAGATACGTTTAATCACTCACTTATAGACTCAGTCACGCACCTACTAAATCATCCATTCAGGCGCTTCTACACCCACTCATTCTTCAATACGCCTTTCCCTAAATATATTAAACATATTTAAACTTTACAGAAACACACAGTCACTGGATGATGTCATCAGTGATGTCATCAGTGATGTCATTTGAGATGTCATTTGAGATGTCATCAGTGATGTCATCAGTGATGTCACTGACCATGTCATGAGTGATGTAATATGTGACGTCATCAGCAGTGCATTGCGGGGGCGCGAGTTATAGTTACCTGAACTAACTATAACGGGGGAATTTCACGGGTTTTGTACGAGTGCAATGTCCAACTAACTATAACTGTCCCTAAAACCTTATGGTTTTTTCAGTGAATATATATATATATATATATATATATATATATATATCAAAAGGTTAAAGTAACGTTGTTGGTAAGTGAAATGTTCATGAACAGTTTTCTTACCAATAATTTCATTGAAAATGTTGAAGTGAAATTATCAATAGTGTCATAGAAAATGTCATGAGTGATGTAATATGTGGTCATAATTAGCAGTGCTTTGTGAGGGCGGGCATGAGTAATAGTTACCTTAGGCCATGAGTTCTAGCTACTTGAGAACTAAAACTGGTGAATTTGTGTTTTTTCTTTTTCTTTTAAAATGTTATGTGGTTACTGAACATTTTAGTTAAATAGAACATTACTTTAACCTTTGTTTTTTCAGTGAATTTCTAGGTTTTTTTTTTTTTACGTACAGTAATATTTTGTTACCATATATGAAGGCCTCCTCATCTGTGGCCAACCCCATGCTGTGCACGCCCTATGGCCATGAGCATCAGGGGAGTTGGCCACCGGGCCTGGGTTGCGATCAAGCCCTGTGGTCAACCCCCCACTGCGCATGGCCTTTGGCCGTGTGCAGGGAGGGGTGTGCCACAGGGCCTCGCCTGTGGCTAGCCCACACAAAGGCAGTCAGCCCACCAAAAGGCAACAAACTCCCGCCACGCACATCCTTTGGGAGATGTGGCATATGGTTGGCCTTCGGGCCTTGGGAATCCCATCTCCTGGGGCCAAAACATATTAAGGGGCAGGGCATGCAGCACCCTCCCTAAGCCTCAATAGGACCTGGGGACCCAGCCCAGAGGGTCACAATCAACAAGAAAGGGGAGGGGGACATAACCCCTGCCACCCAAGCCTTCTTGGGCCCCTCATCCCCTGGGCCAAATGCAATAGAAAAGGGGAGGGGGTCGCATGCCCCACCCCCTCCAAGCCTTATTAGGCTCTGGGGACCCCCTTCTTCTAGGGCCGAAGGATTGGCTAAGCCAATAGGTCTCTGCAATGCCAGAGCTATTAATTGGCGCAGTCAATGTGAATGTGTTTTAGCCATGTTATCTAACAGCACATCTGCTGTTCAGCATGACTGAAAGTTATTAAAAACCCAGAATCACAGAATGTTGAGCCAACGCAAAGTCTCTTCCCCCCCCTCCCCCATGTTGAGTTTACTGTCCTGCCCCTCCTAACAAAAAAGCGTTATGACCTGGCCTGCGCTGGCTGCATCATAGCGCTTTTTTCAGTGCCTTTTAGCCATGCTGAACAGCAGATGTGCCGCTACACAGCATGACTTATAAGACATTCACATTGACAAAGCCAATAGCTTGGGCATTGACTAGATCTATTTGGCTTTGCCAATGTTTGTTCGGTGTTAAAGGGGTTTTGCTGAACAAATCTAGAAGTGATAGTGAGAAACAGTTGAGGAACTTTGAAGCGAAGCAAGGATGTGGCGTAACCGCCAGAGCTGTTGACAGGTGCACCAGGTTCAAATCTCGGGGTCAGCTAAACAGTTTGCGATTCTGGGTAAATCACTTGCGCTTCCCCTTGCGTATGACAATATAGGTTCCATTGTGTAATGTAACTGGTGAGCACTTAAAGTGCTCCAATACCATCAGCTGGTATTAGCACTATGGCAAGATGGACAAAACAAGTGCTCTAATACCATGAGTTGGGCAAAAAAAAAAAAAAAAAAATCAGCAGCGTAGAGGGAGGTAGAATGCTGTGCAAGTCTACCACCTAGGGTTTGTCAGCGGGTCAAGCAGGTAAGCAGGAGGGGGTGGGGAGATGGGCAAGCAACAACGGGGAAAAAAATAACCTTATCTGAAGCACTATGTATGACAAAAATTGATGCACAGTGGGCGTGTGCTCATGACGGCTCCAGGCCGTCATGGCACCCACCCACGGGGGAAGCGCTGGCGCTCCCCCCCGTTGGACGCCGATCGTCGCGTTTCTACCGGGGAAGGCAGGGGAAGCCCTTCCCCTGCCTCCCCCGCCCCCACGTCATCAATGACGTCGGCGCGCTGACGTCATTGGAGGTTTCCCTTTGTTCCCCGACGCGCAGGAAGCCATTTGCTTCCAGCGCGTCGGGGAACAAACAGGTAAGTTTTGTCTCGGGGGGGGGGGGATTTCATCAAAAGAGGCATCGGGGGAAAGGAAAGTGTTTTCCTTTCCCCCCGATGCTTCTTTTGTGCATTCCTGCTGCACTTATGTCTTTTTGTGTGTTTTTTTAGGACTCCGGGAGGAGTTCCTAGTCTTAAGATGGCTGCCACCACTTCCTGGTTGATGTGGGTGGCAGCCTATTAGATATCCGCAGGAGATCGGTCGGATCGGAGGAGGCTCCACCTCCCTAGATCTACAATGTTTTTGAGCATTAATTGCTCAAAAACTACTACACTGATTTACACCAAATCACAGAAAGCCCTCTTTCTGGACCAAGATCCAGGTCTCTGACAAATTTGGTGTAAATTCGTTCAGTGGTTCGGGCTGTAGTGTCTAAAATGCCTATGGAAAAAAGAAGAGGGACAACGAGTTTTGGGAACCACCCTTATTCTCTGCCCCTGCAGCGCAAACTAGTCAAAAAGTAGCACGTTTTGTGGAGATTTGTCAAATGGTGTCAAAGTTATTAGCAACAATAAAAAGTCACTTCCTATGGATACACGATCCTAACTTTAACTACTCAGTAGCGAAAGCCACTGGGTAATCTATATATTATATTTTAATACTTTATTAAAAAAAATCCTGGCAGCCAAGTCTTTCAGACCTTCCAATGACATTTTAGCAAGAAAACCGGAATGCTGTGCAAGTCTACCACCTAGGGTTTGTCACGCACCAAACTCTTTGCCTCAAAAGAGAATCTGTGAGATTACAAATAATAAAATATGAACTCAAAAGAGGTGAAGGAAATAGATCAAAAAAATGCAATCACTCACAAGGCAATAAATACAATGCAACAGTCAAAGTAAGAGATTGCACATCCATACACCACGTTAAGAGGGCAAATGGAAGTCGACAGAATTGCAGCAGGTAAGTATACATGACAAACGGCCATGTAAGACAACATAGCCAAGTGGGATTGGTATCAAACACCTTGTGACAGAGTCAGAAACAGAGCAAGCAATAGGACCAGATAGGTAGGAAAATCTCGGAAGAATCCTATATTAGACATTATGCACAGTACAATATGTAGTTATAACCACAAAAAATAGCAGCCCAAGGGGCTGCCTGTTTTTTCCCAGATTGTCCAAACACTCCCCCATGGGTATATATTGAACACGAAATGTGCACATCCTCATTTATCACAATGTCGAAATTTACCATTTCACACTCTCACCGTATTCTCTCCAATACAGCCAGTGCATTGAAAACCCTTGACAGACAACTTGCCGAACCCATCCAGAAGTCCAGATGGCGTCATTATGGTTCAATCCTAAGCTCATTACTGATCTCGATCCTTGCATCGCATCAGAGTGGGCCTCCAAGGGTATTCGACTATTTAGAGACCTTTATAACACTAATCATGACCCGCTCCCTTTTTCAACACTATCTAGGAAATACAATCTCAATAACATGGACTTCTATACATTATTTAAAATTAAAGTTAGATTATCTAAACTCGCCTCTTCCATACACTCTGTCTTAATCGCGCATCTTGCCCTCTGGCAGCGCTCGGGACATATTGTATCCAAAATCCTACAAACTACTGTCTGATCCTCATTCTTCACAGGTCTTAATTATCTGTGCGAAATGGTCAAAACATTTCGATGAGGTAGTCTTTCAGCACATTACACCTGATGCTTGGCATTTAATCAGGAAATCCTTTGTGTAATAAAATTGCCCATCTCTCACTCAATCGAAATTCTTCACAATGAATCTTACACTTGACTCCCGCTCTCCTACACAAACTAAAACTACGAAATATCGACATTTGTTGGAACTGCAATTTAGAGCCTGGAACATACCAACACATGTTCTTTAAGTGCGAATTGTTAGACTCATACTGGGTCCCTATACAGAAGAATCTATCAATTTTTAATATACCCATTTCCCTCTCATTCTCTATGGTTATGCTGGGCCCCTGGGCCGCACCATCAACTATTCCCCTCGACACAACTGACCTGGCGCTACTGGACTTCTCACCATCGCAGTTAAAGTCATACTTACACAATGAAAATCTTTTCAACGTTTATCCTACCACACCTGGTGGGCTTGGGTGTCATACCTTCGAGGACGCATATACTCAGTTTGGGAAGGCAATACGCACCTCCAATTTCTAGCACTGTATGGCGCTACTTGGATAGACCAATCACAAAGGAGGGACTCGGGGCTTTTTGGACAGGTCCAGCACCGTGCTTATAACCAATCACAAAGGAGGGACTCTGGTCTTTTTGGACAGGTCCATCAGTATTGATGAAGTAAAATGAGAAACCCGACTGGGGTTGGTCATGTTCTATCAGGTACTAAACATAGTATGTGTTAGGCTGGTTAAAAGAGGTAGATTACACCATATAACCACCCGTGTGTAGATAGATTTGATTTTAGAAGGTCCTGACTAATCGCAACCAGATTGATTGACTACCAGGCGAGAAACATGTTGACCACACAATAGAGCGCCCTACCTGAGACATAACCTCAGACATGCGCCTTTGTTTCTTTTAATCAGGTTTGGAGACCTATTGATTAAAATTGTTTTCGTTGGTACTTCCAAACCGGTTTTAAAACTTCCTTCAGGTTACACACCTCCACTCACTCATCTACACTGGTCAGACCCCTCACCCACACGGCACCAAACGGCGATTTGGAATAAAAGATCTCCGCCAAAGAGCCCCTCATAGGGAGCCCATCAGGTATTGCAGCGCCGACCTAACGAGGAGCAGCCCTATGATGAAGCATGACACCCAGCCGGGTGTGTGAGGGCCCCAAATTCCAAGGAGGAATCCCCGTGCACCTACTTCTCATGACCACGCAAAACCAGTTCCCCTAGTTTTCCCTCGTCTCGTAATTAGGAACAGCATACTTTCTGTATCTTTGCTACTTGGATAGATACATGGAACTAAGCTCTCATGCCTTGCAGTTCAACATTCTTTTGCATCTCTTTCTGAGGACTTGGTACTATGTGCATGAAGCAGATATCCCACCACCCCACTACCCCGCTCTCACCCCCGTCCTCCTCCTTCCCCACTCCTCTTTTTTCCTGATGTGTAGATCTTCGCATGGGGAGCAAAAAAACAATGGATTTAGGACAAGATCTCTGTATTGGGGTGAATGTATGACATTGTTCTGCATTCTGTCCATCAACTGTTCTTTTTGCACATGATACCCTTTGGGCCTCTACGTTGTATTCTGCAGCAATCATATGGAAGGTTTGACTCACCTCTTTTGCATGGTTACGCCTATTCTTTTATCTGACATTCAAATGTGATTACTATTACATGGTACTCATTACCTAGTCATATGCACTATGTACCGCATCATTCCTGGTTGTATCACATCATCATCTGACTGTATAGCCTTTTCATCAAATACAATAAAATATTTGAACACAAAAAAATATCTAATGCAATAGTCAATGGCTTCCATTTGCATCCATGACAATAACATTCAGCATAGGGAAATGGGTCGGACACTACAGACTTCGGCTCCATTGCCCTATGAGTGATTGCATTTTTCTTATGTGTCCATCCACCGGAAAAGGAGTATGCTTCAGCCAAGACTCTTGGGCCAGTTCTTTAGTTTGCCATTTTTCCCTCTCATTTCTTCTGGTCTATTTTCATTATTTTTACAGCATAGTACAGCTTCCCAGGCAGTGCTAACAGGCTTACTTACCGTTCATTTCACCTACAGTGCACTGCATCCTGTGACCAGGCCACGGTCATTGTTCATAGTTTCACTGCTTTACCATTCCAATATGGCCAACACATCAGTTCTAAATGTGTCAATCATGCTGGATGTCAACACAATGAAACACCTTATACAATACTACTGCAATGCGGTTACCTGTAGCTATGTTTAATTGCATTGAAATATATCCCATATGCAGCCGGCAGCACGTTTTCTTTTCTGCTTTTATTCTTTTCATTTATCCTAAATATGTTGAGTTTGTGTGCGAGTTTATTGTGGTCGTGAAAGTGAATAGATGCAAGAAGGAGTCAGTGGGCGAATGGATGCACGATGCTAAGATGATTGACAGTGCTTGTACGACGACTTGTTGAATGCCTAAACCCCTCACTGACTGAGGAGGCACCTTCACTCGAAAGCCATACCTATTGGCACGGCCAATGCTTGTTTGACAAGGTTTTGAAACACCGATATTATGACAAACAAATCAAATATTTTTCACAGAAGGATAAACCTTTTTAATAATGTCAGAACCAACGTGTGTTTCTAAACGCCCATCAATGAACTTGCAAACATTTTTTTTTTTTTTTTTAAATAGCACAGTCACTGACCAGAAGAGTTAATGTTTTCTAGCTTTAGGTCAGAATTGTTTCAAGTTATTTATCCTACTGAAAATGAGGTTTGCATGCATACGTTTCGAGAGGCTTGGTCGACTGATTTATTAATAACCATTCACCATCATACAAGCATGTTCGGTTCCCCGGGTAATAAGAGTCCTCCATTTTCTCTATTCACAAGTTTAAAGGCCATCTGTTGCATTCTTGCACAGACGTAGCACCGCAACATACCGGACTGCAGTGACCTTGATGTTGACGTCGGCCTTGCAATCATATGACGCTTTGAGGTCTTCCCAATGCATCATTATCTTTGAAAGGCTTGGAGTCATTTGACCCGAACCATCTCCATCATTGAAATGTTTAAACCATTGTGGTCAGATTGCCTGGAATGCATCTTCCAAACAAAATGCTTGAAGGCAAAAGCAGTAAATCCGGATTGGTGATAGTGAGTCGCGGTCCACCTACTATGCCTGCCGCAGCAAACTACCATAACTGACGCATTAGGAACCTCAAGTCCCACAAGCACTCAACAAGATATTAAAGTCGAAAGAGGCTTCAGATACCATACTGCTCAGATCCTATATTTTTCTCTCATGCCGGATCCAGTTTTATGGTAACACCCTGTGATGTAAAATCTCTAGAAGAATCTTGCCTGAGATCAGAAACCCGTTATGCCCTGCCAGCACACTGTTCCCTTATGGAAGATTGTTGTGATCAGAGGTGCACTGCTTATTCTGTCGTGTTCAGCGTGCCTCCTGGATTCCTTCCAGATTCTTGACATAGAAACCTTGCACTGCCAATGTTCAAATCCCCATATTCATTTGTCCTAGAAGCGTGAACACTCAACGTTCACAGAGACTCTGGTCCCCAGGTACTTCTCTACGTTGCCTTCCTTGCCAGATGCCCCCTCAACCCTTGTTGGCGTCATGTAAGCTATCTCTATCGACATTTAATGTTAGTGTCTCCACGACTTCACTCTTGTACACCAATCCAGTCAGCACAACATGTAATTCCTTTCTTCGGTGCCCAGCGATTTGCCGGTTTACCTTTTGGTACACCATCGATCCGGTGGTGGGGGGCTGGTTAAAAAGTCTGTTTCAAGTAGACTTCTGGCTCTATTATTATTTATCAATTGCAAACAATCTGGGCACTCTACTAACCCTGGGAAGTTCGGTACTCCCTCAGATTCTCAACTTTGGTTTTCTTTAAATATTCCAGACCGGATGATGACCCACATCTTTCTAGAGGTCCATAACATCCTTGGCAATGCTGATATGAACTATTTGCGATTTTTTTGTGTTGAAGAGGTTAAATATTTTCAGTACAACTGAAGAATTATTAGGTCATATGGACTTTATTCACTTTAAAGTTTGCAGTGTGAATCACCTGTGCGCCGAGCACATGATTTCACCATATACCTTTGTCACTTGCTTCCTAAACTACAGTCCTTTTGGGATTATCATTCCACTTGAATAAAATGCGGTCTATTTTATCGAGTTGACACAATCGTTTGACAGGAATGACATATGACATGAATTGTGACTGTTCGTTAACTATAATTGAAGGAAACACTTGTCTTGCTAAGAATTTCAAATCAGTATCAAAGACATCAACTAATTTGTGAACCTTCTAGTACAAGCAACAACCAGGCAACGCTTTCACCCAAAATCCATATGTACCACAGCTTCCTCAAATGTATCCAGTGTGTGGTGTGGTGTCATCCAATTTATGTTAGTGCGAGTGGTCAAATATTTTCTAACGCCATGAGAGGAGGGCGAGGCCTGGGGTTAAAGAGGCCAGAGTACAGGCTCCCAAAGTGTGCAACTGAACAAAACAGGGTACTCCTACCCCGGAACAGACAGCGAGGCTAGCGTATTCTTTAATCTTCACTGAGAGCCTGCAGTAGGGCGTCCTTCTAAAGGCTCTGAAGAAAACGGCCCTAGGTAAAGGACTTAATGAAATATTTTACCCTTCCAGTCAACGACTGGAATACAATTGGAATCTTGTGATTGGCAGCACAACTTCTTCCTTGAAATAGCCACTAGGTTATTAAAGAACATCCTGTACCAGCTTTGCCATCTCTCTGGCGACTCCCCTGGACTACAAACTAACAAGCTGCTGAGCTTGGGGAACTAAAGTTTTTCAGAATGCCGCCAACTTTTGAGCAGATGAAACGTCTATCAAATGTATTCGATCTCTAAAATAAGGAGAGACTATTACAGATACCTCACTAAACTATGCACAGCTGACAAATACAACCCTAAAGTACAGTCTGCATTATAAGCCACAGAGCAGAGGTACAAGAGTATAGCTATTACTATAACACCACTAAAGAGAAGGGTGAAACGTTGCAGGTAAGCTGTAAGCAATCCCACTTCTTTAACATGTTCAAAACCGTCCTCGCAAAACGCACAGTAACTTTATTAGTTTTAGTACATGTGCCACGACAGAACAAAAGCATAACATACAGTACGTTTTGAATCTCATTTATTGTGGGATGTGTCCCATCAGAATACATCACCCTAACATCTTTATAACGTGCGTCCCGGACGCATTTTTAATTGTTGCAAGACACCTGATGCAGGAGCTACTCAACATTTTTTTTTTTGTAGCTCAAAAGCATACATAATGGAGCAGAAGACAACAGGCCTCCTGTCAGACTTCTAACAGGACTAGAGATTGTCTATGTGAATCAGATTGAAGGGTAAATCTGCAAATGCTCTGGTCCAGTTTGCAAAAAAGTCCTACTTCTGAGGAGCCGGACCCCAAAATGGCGCAGAAGGAGGCTAAACTTGCAGTGATAATCCTAAACATTATAGGAGTCTCAAAAGTGCTGCAAGTCACAAGGAGGCTTCTGAATAGCAAACATTCAGCTATGCATTAAATACTGCCACCATCTAACATAACTGTTCTTGGAATGGAGGCTTAGAAAGAAAAAGATTATGTGGCAGTGTTTAAAAAAAATCCTAAACAACTGTCCTTACCCAACACTTGCTGCACCTTCTTTCAACCTCATAACATGCAGTTCGTCTCCACTCCAGCTAAATCACAGCTCAAGTTCTTGTCGTGTGCATGTGACGAAAATGGTGGTACACTTATCATTCATGGCCCATATGTGGTCCCATCTACCACCCCCGACCTTTTGCATTTGGGCCGTAATGCTTTAGTGCCACTACTAAGAAAGTTATTCTAACAGAATGACAGCTGGTTGGACAGGAAGGCCAAGTTACCCCCTTTACCCTGCTAAAACAAAATTAGTGTTCACAGAAATGCACTTCGTACAGATCATTGCAGAATACCCTAAAGGGAAGGCACAGCGACTTCTTTAAAGCAATGGAATGCCCTGGTATGTAGAAAGCGGATGCACTGCCTTCTTCTGGGCCCTACTACCACATAACTTCCCTCTAGCGCCTCTAGCCTGCGCGGCTGCTCATCTTTCATCTGAAGCTGCCCACAGACACATTTGCAGCGCGCACACTCCTCGTTGAGGAAATTATAAAAGCTTTTGTTTGTACTATCTGACCAACCCCTCGCTTTCCTTTTATTTTAACTGAAAGAGTAAAACAAAGTGCAGGAATGGAAGGAAACATGGGCAGCTTCAAGAGCCTCGCAAGTTATCAGCCTTACGTGTTTTAATTTCTGAAATTAACAGTTCCTGTATGCTCTGGAATGAAGTTTGACCGGAAAGCAGTTTCTTCATTACAAAAAAATGCATTATCATGTCTCAGTTGTTTTATGAACATCAGTTTGGGTCTTCAAAACGGTTTTCCTCTTCTGTACACTTTTGTGTTAAGTAAAATCTCTTTACTCCTTTGTAAAATATACTGAAGACAAAGAGGTGGTTCGAGGGAAAGGAAATGCTTCCAACCTAGTCACATCACTCGATGTGGGAGGTGGAGAGGACAAAAGGGTATACTGGTTAGCACCAGTGCTTAGATTGTATTATAATAATAATAACATGCCCAGGTCCAACATGGGTTTTATAAGGTTGGTACCACCTCTGCCACTATCGGCACAGCTCCCTGCTGGTGACATACCAAATGCAGCTTTCTAATCTTAAAACTGCACACTGCTCTGTGGATGTACATCAGCCCTCACCTGCAGCTCATTCACTTTCACAGCACACAGCACATACACATCGCTGCCAGTGTACATAAGTAATGGGGGTTGGGGGGGGGGAGGAGGGTTGGAGCCAACTTGCCAAATCAGCAGATTTTTTACCTGCTCTCACCTACACATTAAGCTAAACTTGCAAACTAATCATTTATGACCAATGTTAACCACTGCAGTGTGCTTTACACAGTATGCTTGGTCTCAGATTTCCTAAAGATTTGAAGGGGAACAAACTCTGTAACATTCTACCTAGTGTCAACCAATATTCATGCATGCTGTTCTTTGAAATGCATGATTTGTCACCAATCTCCCAAAATACTCATTGTAGTGGAGTTATACTAATAATAAATAAGCAATGCCAAAGTCAGTAGGTTTGGTGTTGCCTTTATACCTTTTGGCTTAGCCAATGCTTGTTTGTTTAGAAAAAAAATTTGTAAAAACATTACAAAAGCCATTAGTAAATGGCTGCCCATGTGTGCACAAGCAAGTGCACACAAAGGCATTTGAAATGTTTTGATTAATGGAGATTTATAAAAACCAACTGAAGGATGGGTGTCTACATGTGGGCATGTGCTAAGTCTCTAGAACTGAAGAGGACTATTTACTGTATGGGTGGCAATATTTTACTTTGGCAGAATGCGGTCACTTACAGAGAAGGGAGCAAATTGCTGACGTAGCAGGCCAACTGCGCCTTGCTGTATGCTGTAGTGAGCTGAAGAAAAAGGTGAAAGGCACTATAAACAGCCCAATGAATGAAGAGGGCTGACAAAGTCCCAGTAAGTATATATTGTTAGATCTGTTTTTAAAAGGTTGCAGCTTACACCAGATCTAGAAAGTAACACCAAAAAGGTATGGCTGCTTTAAAATCTTCAAGAAAGGTGTGACGCGCGCTGTGAGAGTCACCTAGGGTTGCACAGCCTTATGCACATTTGTGATCAACATTATTCACGTACTCAAAAGTATTTAAAAAAGTTCAGTCTGTTTATTTCTGTTCATTTTTCAACGATTGTCCATCACATCAAAGGTACGAAATTCCACGGTTTTCTCCCATTTTATTTGCACAGGACTTGCCCATCCGGGCCTAATCACAGGCATGTTATGAAACTCGAATCCTCCGTTAAAACTTAACATCACCCAGTGCAACTGGTGGGGAACTGAATCTACAGCCCCTTTTAATGTTGTTGATAATGGAGGAATAGACCTAAAAAGATAAACACCTACCTACAGTCCTAGTTCCGCATTCAACTTAGAAAAGGGCACTCACAAATATTCTGTTGCCGCACACAGAGAAAAATAGAGGGAACACCGACTGTAGCCCTTTTCCAAGGGACCGAGTGGAGGATGCATCTTACGAACACTACTGCCTCTCAAGCCACTCCATTGCAGCCAGAAATGTTTAAGTAAAAAAAAATTTTTTTAAAAAGGATTCCATGAGCTTCACTATCACTTTGTACTGGGGCTTACCTGCCTGTGCCCCAGGCACCGAAGACAAGAAAATTTACTTACGCTGGATAATGAAAATTAAAAAAAAAAAAAGTGGTTCGTTATCCTCACTGTATCACAGACTCCGGAATAAGGATCATTTGAGCATTCAGCGAATACAAACAATTAACTCCCTTCTTCACTTCTGCAGAATGCTTACTTTCCAGTTATGTATATCAGATCCACAGATGGGCTATACCACACATATGGGCTATTGGACCACAACTATGGAGGTTGAGGCAGGCTGTCACTTGTTTCCTGGGGTCGGTTCTACTATGAGTCTGCAAAACTAGGCGAAGTACAAACCTTTCCACACTTGACCCTCAAAGTATCGAGGACGAGTAGCCACAAGCTTCTGAGCGAGGTAATGTGGGGGCATGATCTCAGAACTCAATCAACCAACAGACAACAGTAATTTTAATGCACAGCCCACAGCTTGTCTTTTATGGAAAAATACATTTTTAATACGTTTTAATGACAGCAGCATTCAATACTACACAATTCCCATGATCACGATTCTCGAGGCCACTACACACCTTACTACCCTTCTCAGTGTCCTCTCCCACTCATGTGACCCCATTTGGATCTGTCCCCCAGCAAAACTATGGTAGTCACAGATTACATTTCACTGGAAGTAAAAGTCACTGTTTACTCAGGTTCTTACCACAGGTGTCACAGTGAATAGGAAATCAGTCTTTAGTCCTTCAAGATTTCTCCAGCACGAGCCCAGCAGCGCAGTCCTACCACCAGCAGAGGTTTGCTTTGATCGCATGCAGTCTCAGCAGCGGCTGCCCAGGAAGCCTGGCATGGGTCAGGTTCTCTCAGAGCGCATAAACCCAGAATCGTCTGGCGTTGCTAATGAAGCCCTGGCAGGCATAGCCTACTTCTGGGCCCCATCACAGGCTAATGCACACACTTAAGCAGCTGCAGCCCACCCAACGCCAGTACAGATAGTGTCAGGAAGTTGCAGCCCAACCAGGGATATTACACATGGCATGGCAGAAGAAGCCCTGAGCCGATGCATACAGCAAAGTAGATTCAGCATGTCTTGGGCCCATGTGTGGATGTACACAGACTTTTGCATTTCTCAGCAGGGGCTGCAGAGAGACTGAAAGATAATCTGAAGCACAGGTCACTCCTAGCTTTGCATTCTTCAGCAGTCCACTTCCCATTGGTGTTACTCAAGCCAGGATCTTCTCCTGGACAGTCCTTCAGGACTTAGTAGACTCCTCCTCTCACTCAGCAGGCAGGCCTTCTAGGCAGACCCTCAGCTGCCGCAGCAGAAAATTCAGCCTTCTGGTGATGTTCTCTCACTTCTGGGAGGCTAGCTGTCAGGCAGACATCAGCCCTGGTCACACAGCAGCCCTTTTGAGCACTCCTTTCCTTGGTCATGAAACACTTTCAACTTGATCCAAGTAGGGTGGCCTGGGTCCCACTCTTATACAGATTTTCCAGACAGGAGATGTAGATCTACTGCCTCAAACTTCAGAACTGGTTTGGGGTGGTTCTCTTTGCCAAGAGTCCTTTAGAGCCTTATCTCCAGACACAACCTTTGTTTAGAGGGACACATCGCAACAGGTAGCACTGGGGCGGTGTCCAAATTGGAGCACCTACAACATGGGCACAATGAAGCGTGAGCTTTCTGCAAATGGCTGTCAGCATCCTCTCTGAAGTAGGAATCCTGGATAGACAAACAGTCCTGACCTAGAAATCTCTCTCATGAACTGCAAATTGCAGTCCCGCCCTCAACTTTACCACTAAACAAATGGCAGTCTTCAGAAGAATTAATCAGAAGTCCCTTGCTCACAAAAATCTTCATTGAATTTCTGAAGGTAGCCCCATCTCCATCCTCCTCACTTAAGTGTCTGATTCCAACTTCCAGCCACAGCAATGTAGCAATGCACTTCCACTGCCTAGGGCAAATGCCCTCATCCTTAATCTTGTACCACGGTAAACCAAGGGCATCCAAAATGGATCCCACTACTTTAAGTAATCAGACTCATACATAGAGTCCTACTAGAACACATGTGCTACATGCATACTACACAGACACTAGACATACATACATGATGTCAATGCCAGGTTCTGGGTTTTTCCATAACAGAAGAACATTACGAGAGGGGCAATAGGCCATACTCTCACTCTCACATATAAAAAGGGAATCTGACAACAAGATACACTGCAACCATCGCCTTATGTGCTAAAACCAAGACGTGGACAGTAGACCTCTGTCCACTCAAAAGGGTACCCATGTGCTCCTCCAGGTCACAAGACAGGTCCTAGGACTTGCATTATTCGGGACAGGCCTAGGCCTCTGGTTACCTGCCAAATTAGAATTACTCCCGGGGCAGAATTAAAAAAGTCAAGTTACCAGATACACACAAAGTCAGACACTCAGGGCAAGGGTATATGTCTGTACGCAATGCAGGGGACATTTCCATCCCAACATAAGAGTACTCTAATTTGTACAGAGGCTCACAACATTCAAGGGTGAAGACAACTGAAAAGGTTTACAGCACAATATTTTGAATATGAAGGCTAAAAGGCCGTACGATTCGAGGGGCTTGTGAAAGGGATACTACTGAAATACTTGAGCAATAATACCCAAGAGGGAGGGCGCTTTGGAGCAGAGTCAGGGAATCCTGAGGCAAAGCAGGTGGCCCTTCTCCACCCCAGTCAATAACTGTTGGGGAGAGCCCTCCCTCTTTGATAATGTTGCTATTGTACATCAAATCTTTCAAATGTTTAATGAACTTCACAAAATTGTTTGTTAGATGGTGTTTTTCATGGGACTACGATGTGGACGGTACTAAGAAGCATACCTGACGATTTTTGTTTGGTGATAAGGCTCTACTGTCCTCTTTTCTTTGAAATGCATTGCAATGAATGATTGTTGTGAAGCCACAAAAAGGAACACATAGAAAGGATAAAAACAGATCTTAGTCACAAAACATTCATTTTGTGGTGGAATCATACTAATTTATGGAATTGTGGAGTGTGCCAAGGTGATTTTACGCTGTGAAAAAATGTTGATCCTCTGCTGGGATTTAATGAACTAAGTTTGAGAGAAAAGGGTTTTCTCCCTCTCACAGTTTTCTCATAGAAGTCAAGAAAGGTGCTCCAGAAGAGAAACCTTTTCAATAAATTGTGAAATCTCTTTAAATATCCATGTCAAGAAAAGAGTGTCATTGTGAGTGAAACATGCACTTCCAACACCAGTTGCAGTCGGTCTTTTGACTCCCCAGTAATCTACTTTTCAAGGGGCTAAAATAGTCAAAAACGGTCCTTACCCAAGTGCAGAATCCCTTTTCCACATCAGTTTACTCAGGCTACCCATCTTCTTGATTACTTAATATCTCCCCAATTTTATAAAAACATTTTGGTAGACAAAGATTTTTTTAACTTCCATTTAAAAGTATGCGAGTAGATTTTTAAGGGGTGTAGGAAGATATTCATGGACATCTCATATTTAAAAATTGATAGATTAATGCCCGGATGGTGTGGTGAGATCTTCCAAAGCAGTTGCTGCTTCAACATTGTTTTCTTTCCTTTTAACATCTCCTCCTCCCAAATACCTCGTCAGCTGTTGCCATCTCCCTGCATGAATATGCACTGGCTTCAAAATACTTTTTATCGAGAGTTATAAGCAAATGAAAAATCATATTTAAAAATATTTTTTTTATGAAAAGGACTTGTGTACCTAATGAACTGCTACATTCAAAGATAGTTAATTAAAGCAGATTTTAAAAATAATTAACATTGTAAATAAGACCTAAAAAGGAAGATACTATTTTAAAATTACAGTGAAAACTGCCAGACACAATTTTCCCAGACTGGAAACACTTTAAATAGAACACCAACACATGGAAAGGAAATTTACAAGGGCTCATTTAATTCAGGAACTTGAGGCAGCAGGAATAAGAAACATTTTCATATACATATTGAACCTTCTGTAGAGGAAAGTGAATGATTCTAAAGCGATCATCTCCAGCAGCATGTCTCTCAGTGCAGCCACCTTATGTAGATAGCGGCTTGTGACGTTCTAATAGTAAACTGGAATCTTCACCTGTTATGAGAAGCATACTGATATGTGGGTTAGTACTGTAATAGGCTTGTCTCGTATACTACCTCTGAATGTCTTGGGAAGAGAAGGACCGGGTAGGAGACAAAAAGGATGCAGCATTTTTGCTAGTGTACGCGTAGTTGCATTATAATTTTTAGGTATTCGTCCATAGCAGCAAAATCCTTTAAGAGTCTACCAAAATTGGGCACCTCATAAAAAGCACTGAGTTTACAAAAGTATTAAAGCTCTCAAAATGAAAGATCCTTAGGGAATAGTACCAGGATTCACCGTTATCACTACTACCCTGCTATCAACACAAATTACAATGAAAAAAAACCTTTCTTGATTTGTAGAAAAGAGTAAGTACACCAGAAGAAACTTCAGATGTACCCAATGAGCTATTGCAGTTGCAAATCACTGCCAATCACAGAATAAATCAGCCACACGAGCCAGGAATGTCAAGAGGAGGAAGTACCTCCCAAAATCACCAAAAGGGAAGTCAAAAATATTCTTCTGATATCTCCCAGGCTTCTGATTAAGAGCGCATCCACCATAAAAATCACAAGGGGACGATGCGGCCCTTAGTAGAGAAACAGTGGTGCGCCGCCTTACACTAACAACTCTCTCGCCTACCCCTACCTAGTAACTGGCAACTCTCATGAAACGGAAATCTACAAAACAAATGTGCCCGTCTAAACTATGTATATCACATGCAAACAGTAGCAGAAATTAAGCCACTAAAAACATTTCCCAGATTTACATATGCTAACGAATATCAGTTTATAGGCGTGAGAACATTCCCAACCCAATTCATGATCTGCACACTGCAGGGGCCTTTATCAAGCCTACAACAACTGAATCATGCTTTTGGCGATTTTTTCCATAGTGTATTAGGAAAAGCACAGTACTAAGTGTTATAAAAATTATAACTACTGAGTGATTATTAATGATTCTAAGAACTGAATAATCTTATTTGTGGACTCTTCACAATAAAAAAAAAAAAACACTTTTTAGGTCACAGTTAACACTCAATTCTATTAGCATTTATAACTTCGTACCATGTTTATGAAGTGCTGTACAGAGGATAGCACCACACGATCTGGAGACTTAAGAGCAAGGCTTTGCTTCTACATCCATTTATCTGTAAAATTACTAAGGATGTCTCGTTCATCACTGAAAACGATGCACAAACAAGCACAGGCATTTCAAGGAATCTTCAGGTTTTCTTCCCAATGTGCTAACATGTGGCTTCAAGCGATCCATCCAAATATGGTGGTTCTTGTTTATCCTCTATAAACACGGTAACCTTGTTAAGGTCAACGTCTCCATGTTGAGTTTTCTGCTCCAGGCTGCATGCATTTCAATAACTATGTTGCTTTGTCCACTAACCCTTGGTTTAGAGATGGGAGGATCCAAAACAGCAAATCGGAATGGAAGCCAATCAATCGACGAGCATCAAGCTTACAATGTAGATTCAGTGAGGTGGCTTTGACTCAAAAGAGCCCTGTAAGATGACCAAGCAACAATGCAAAGCAGGGATGTGGAATTCCTATAGCCCGACGCCCAGGACATATTGTTTGGGGTCAAGGGCAACAAGTTTTCATGTGTATTTTGTCCTTGGGACAAGTAGGCCCAACCCCCTACAGCACACACCCTTTGGCTGCCAGTTTACAGTACCACATTATAGATCAAGGAAGAGCATTTTCTGCAGTTAAGGTAATATTTGTGTCCATGTGTTAATGCTGTTCAAACTTGTATTTATGGTTCATTAGTGCTAAGCCTTTATTATTAGGGTGAGTGCGTTGTAAGCGCGGACTGCACTACTGACAGTGGTTCCAGTATAAAAATGTGTGCACGTTTTCAAAGTTTAGCAATATGAGGCTATGTATAATGCTCCCAGAATGCTCTCTGATTAGATGCAAATATTTGCAGAAGCTTGAAAAAAAGATTGATGATTCTTTGCTTTCAAAATAAAATGTTCACAAAAAAATGCAAATAGGAAAAAAACATTTCGCTAAACTACTGTAAAGTATTAGGTATCATTTCTTTGCAGCATCATTTAGCAAAATGTGTTGAGGTATGCTAGCATTTCCCAAAAATCTTCATAATGGAAAATCAGTGTAACCAGTTTCAATAAGATTATGTTAAACAAAAAAACAAGCACTGGCAAAGCCAGTAGGTCTGAAATTGGTGGTCAGTCTTTTGGTTTTGTCAATCTGCATCTTGTTTTGTCATGGTTTTTAAAAACCTTATTGGTGTGGGAGCTGTCGGGCCCTCACCGTTATAACAAACATTGGCAAAAGCAAAAATAGTTTTTGGTCTCAAAGCACACATTTTCACAGTAGTACCTGGCACTGAACAAAACTACTATGTGTGACTATATGCTCCTTGTGAAAGAGCAGAATACTGTCACTCACAGTGAAGCCAGCCAACAGACAGAGAGACAGACTTTAAATAAACACAAAAGTTCATGGTTAACACCAGACCTAATTAGGGGCCCAATTATTAAAGAGAGTCTCAAAAGTGCACCCATGGTATATGTCCTTGCATTAAGTATACAGCTTTCATGAATTCATACGAATTTACAGAAGTAGGCCAAGAAATGGCACTCCTAGAAAATATTTGTCAACTGCATATAAGCATGAGCAAATATGCATGTGTAGATTTGCTCCTGCAAAGATCTGTTAAAAGTTTGTTTTCAAGTTCACTTTCCCTCCAACCACATTTTTCCCCAACCCTGGAAGAGTTTTTACGTCTGCCACTTTAAGGAATACATTTTCAACTTTTCTCACTATGGGCAAAGATTAGAGAAGAGTAGACGCAAAGGGCATTCCAACCCTGGCACTATTGCTTACCACTACCTTCAGCCCCAATATGTAGATCTGCGAAAACATGGCAAATTAAGGCAATTGCTAGTATTAAAACCCTACTATGGCATGAGCCTGGCATAATTAGGGAGGCTATATTAGACCTCTTATATAATGAGATTGCTGCCATAATCTGTCGTTGCATCACATGGCACAGAAGGGACAAGTGGATTTTGTTACAGGACAAGTAGATTTATGAAGCATTTTGCCCCATGGACAAGTAGATATTTTATTAAATTCCACACCCCTGCAAAGAGTAGCTACAATGACTGTCTTTCTTTAATTTTCCCAGCGTCAAAGAAATATTTGTCCCAGCTCCAGGAAAAGGAATAGATAACAATGATAAGTACGAGATGAAACGTCTCTTGGTGAATACTAGAGAGAACCCATCTTTACCAAAACCACTTGCACTAGATCAAGACCAGCACCACAATATTATTTGGTCTTTCCACTGTAAATCGCTAATGCAAAAGACACATATATACACCTACATATATACATACATACATACAGGGCTCGAAAAATCCACTCGACCACTCGCATTGTTGAGCAAGATTTATTCAGGACGAGCTATTTTTAGGGACTACTCGCCCTTTCTGGTGAGTTGAAAATCCTCTAACTTCAGGGAAGACAAACTGACTTTTGACCTCTGTCTCTGAAAGCAGAGGAAAAGTGACAATATTACAATAATTAAAGGTATTTGTATTGCTCACAAAGTGAAAGAGTAATACAAATGCCATTAAATCTTGTTATTGTCACATTTGCTGGCTTTCAGAGACAGAGGTCAAAAGTCAGCTTATCTTATTACATTTGTTTTTCTTTCTGGGACTTTAGAGGATTTTGTAAAGTGAACTCTGTGACAATTGAACTGTGCACAGCATGTTAAATGAAAGGCTGTAAGGCTTTTGTCTAACAACACTGTGTTAGAAATGGGGGTCTCTAGTTGGCAATGGCTGGCCACTGTCCAAGTAGGGACCCTTCTTCCTAAGTCAGAGTGAGAGGGCTACCCTCTTTAATACCCCTGCTCAACCCTGTGGTAGCGTAGCACGAGCAGGTAGGCTTATCTCAGAGGCAGGGTGTGAAGCATTTATGATCATACACAGTAACACAATGAGGAACACTACAAAGGGACACCACACAAGTAGTTATTATAAAAAATAAGTATCTTTATATAAAGGCAGATTTATCACAAGACCAATAACGGTAAAAGCCACAATACTGTCAAAAATAGTATAGCTGTTGAAGGGCTGTCAAAAATAGTTCAAAGGTTGCAAAAATAAGGTTCAAGTTCAAAGCAGTGGTCTCTGCGACCCTTTCTTTCACAAAGTACCTGGGTTTAGTTGCAAAACCAACAAAGTGTCGCAAAGAGGTTGTAGCGATGATTCTCGGCACGCGAGGCCGGCGATGCGTTGAAATCCTTGCCGCAAGGGAGGATGATGCGCCGATCTGCGGGATGCGTGCGGAGACGATGCGACAAACTTCTGCACGCTGGACCGCCGATGCGATGACTTTCTTGCCGCGTGGGAGAAGTCGATGCGGTGATCCTGTTGCGCTGTGCGATCGTGTTGCGATGCGAAGACAAGACGCTCCGCGAGGAGCGACGAAACCGGTGTGATGCGATCAAAGTGGCGAACGCACGGCGTCCGCACTGCGATGTCTCGAGCGATGATTTCTGTCAGGGTTGCGAGTGCGCGGCGACAGCAGCGCGATGATCTTTCCAGCGCGTCTCGGCTGCAGCGGCTCGCAAAGGGGCGTCAGCGATGGTTTCGGGTTGCGGGCCCTCGGCGGCAGCAGCACGATGATTTTCCCAGCGCTCTCGACTGCAGCGGCCCGCAAAGATGCGTTAGCGTTGATTTCTTACCCTCTTCTCTCTGATGCAAAATAGAGGCCCTGGAACTCACAGGAGCCTCCTCAGCAGACAGCAGTCCTCGCAGGGAGGAAGCAGGAGGTTGGTGGTGGAGTCTGTTGTGCCTGAGACTCCAGCAGGAGGCTAGCTCTTTTCCTAGCCCTTGGGTGATTGCTGCACAAAAATAAAAGTTCTCTCAATAGTTCCTTTTCCTCTTCTTCAAGGTCCAGTGGTCACTGCTGCAGGCCAGTGCAAGAAAAACACACAAGCACAAGGACAGTCACTTCCTGCAGATTCCTCCAGTGGCACGGACAGAGTTTCCTCTCCAGATCCAAAAGCAATACAAAAGTGGGGGTTTGAGCACAGATATTTATACCCCAAAAGCCTTTGATCCTTGAAGCTACCAGTCCCTGAACCTAGCCAGAACCAGTTCTGCTCAGGCCTGGAGCACTTTGTTTACCAGGCTGCATCCTTCCTTTCAGAAAGAGGGGTCTGCTAGCAGACACACAGTGGGAGGTGGAGCCAGCATTCACCTTGCCAGGCACAGCCCTATTCAGATCAAAGAGCCACCCTTCCCCACACTCTAAATGCAGATCTCTCTATTCCACCAAGGTCTGACTCAGCCTGTCCTGCCCCTCTAAACCAGACAGCCAATACACATAACGGCAGAGCACACTGGAAGGCTTAGGCAAGAAAATACCTACTTTCTAAAAGTGGTATTTTCAAACACAGAATATAAAAATAAACTTCACTAAAAGGTGTATTTTAATATTCTGAGCTCAGGCATACTAAATTCGTTTTTCTACCATGTCCCTGGGGTCAGTTAGGACTATAGCATGTAATAGTCAAACTGCCCATTCTAGCCTATGAGGAACAGGTAGCCTTACAGTAGTGAAAAACGAAATGGTGCATAATTCACTACCAGGACATGCTACACACACCCAGGCATGTCCTACCTTACACATACAATGCACCCTACCCGAGGGGCGACTTACAGGATGCCAAGGGAAGGTTCAGGGGCTGGGAAGTGGTTGCACTTCACAGCCAAGATGGCAGTTCTGGACTGCACACAGACACTGCAGTGGCAGGTCTGAGACACACTTTACAAGCTGCTTCTGTGGGTGGCACACATCAGTGCTGCAGGCCCACCAGCAGCATTTGGTTTACCAGCCCTGGGCACACATAGGCCACACTACTAGGGACTAACAGGTAACCCAAATAAGCCAATCAGGGATATACCAATTCACATAGACATATTTATACAGGGAGCATTCGCGCTGTGACACTGAATGGCAGTGGCACAGCGCCCAGAGCATCTAACACCAGTAAAACAGAGGAGACAACAGCGAAAAATGGAAGGAGACCCACGCCAATGGTGCCAGGTCTAACACACTGAAATAGCTAAATGAACTGTTCAAACATTTAAAATATATTTCACTAGTTATGAAGACACAATTTCGTAATTCTGTGGTGAAAAAAATATTTTTATAGGATCAAAACAAATTAGAACATTTTACTTGGTGATGTGCACATTTTAACTATTTTTGCTGAACCCCAATTTCCAAAAATTGTTTATGCGCTATTATCAGTAAAACTACATGTTAGTCGCGAAGTTTTGAGGCCATTTCAATGAAAAATATATCTGTAAATGACAATGCATTACCACATCATGCTTTGGTAATATATTTATGAAAAGTGAGTTTTTAAACATGAACTGGGAATTATTACTGCTCCTGCCAGATGACAATGCTATTAGTAAACTAAGAGGCAAGCCAGGAATCATATGCACCCTATATATGGGCTCGATTCTTGTTATACATGGAGCAAACATTTAGTCTATTAAATAAAAATAGTTTTTTAGAACACCAGCAGAAATAGTGAATAGCATATTTGAAGGTGCTCTCTTATTTGATATTAAAGAAAAAGGCGGCTCCATAATACAAAATATTTGCCTAGGATCACACAATTTGAGACCAGTTCATGGGTCAAGTACATTACAGTAAGGTCGAGTAGATTATTAAAGTTACTAGACCTGCAGGTCTAGTGACAATATTCTGATTTTTGGAGCCCTGCATACATATATACATACATATATACATATATACATACATACATACATACATACATATATATACATACATACATATACATACATACATATATATACATACATACATACATATACATACATACATATATATACATACATATATATACATACATACATATACATATACATACATACATATACATACATACATATACATACATATACATACATATACATACATATACATACATACATATACATACATATACATACATACATATACATACATATACATACATATACATACATACATACACATACATATATACATACATACATACATACATACATACATACATACATACATATATATATTATCTACTGGCGGTCGCCAGTAGATAGTTATAGTTAGGACCTATTTTCATAGGAAATCCGCAACATTCTATTTGAAATAACTCTTGCGTCCGTTGACGAATCATCGCAAAATTTTCAAACTTTATGGCCCGCTCCGGTCCGCTCCTACCCTGAATTTGAAAAAGAGTATCATATGATCATAAACAAAATAAAAGCGAGGGATGATGTGGTAGTCCGGCAAGCGGACAAGGGTGGGAACGTAGTTCTCTGGCCATTAGAAGCTTATAACATTGAGGCGAAATTGCAATTAAGAGACCGTCACTGCTATATGAAAGTGCCAATGAGTAATCTGGATGAGATAAAAGTCAAATTTTGGAAGGACCTTGCTCGGTGGAGAGGAATGGGATTGTTATCACAATCAGAATACCTCTTCATGAAAGTAGAACATCCTGTTACTCCTATCCTCTATTTAATTCCGAAAATTCACAAGAATAGAGAGACTCCACCGGGAAGGCCAATTATATCGGCAATAGGAAGCTTATTTGAGCCAACTTCGAGGTACTTAGATTCCTTTCTACAACCCTTTGTTAAAACCCTTCCAGCATATATTCAGGATACCAGAGATTTTTTAAATAAGGTCTCTGAGGTGTGTTGGAAGGAAACGTTCCTATTGATGACATTAGATGTCACGAGTTTATATACAAGTATAACTCATGAGGATGGCCTCAATGCAACTCGACATTTTTAAATAGACGTTCCATTAGCCTATACCAACACACTGGAATGCTGATGGAAATGTGTAGGTTATGTCTGACCAACAATCATTTTATGTTTGGAGGTGAGACATATAGACAGCTTCAGGAGTACGGCGATGGGCACCTGCTTCGCCCCCAGCTATGCTAATTTGCATATGGGCTGGTGGGAGGAGCAGGTGCTCAAGATTCAGTTTGCCGACGAATGGAATAACATTGTGACATGGACCCGCTTTATAGAGGACTTATTTGTGATCTGGAATGGGTCCATGGAATCAGCTAATAAGTTTGTGCATGATATAAATGTCAATGAGTTGAATTTAGGATTTACAGTTAACATCAGTAAATATGTAGTGACATTTCTAGACCTGGAGGTATATGTAGAGGATGGCTTGATACAAACTAGAACTTTCAGGAAGCCAACAGCAGGGAACACAATCCTACATGCGGGGAGTTTCCATCCTCAGAGGCTCAAAATGAGTATTCCCTATGCGGAGCATTTGAGGATGAAACGGAATTGTAGTAAGGACCAGGCTCTGGCGGAAGCTACAGGAGTCCCTCACAGAGAGATTTGTAGAGAGAGGATACAATCCTAGTACCCTAGAGCAAGTTAGAAGTAGAGTGTCTGTTGTGGATAGAGGCACTTTACTAAAACCAGACTGTGAGAAGGTCTTAAAAAGAAAACTGATGCAGGGAGTCAAATAAGAATGATTACAGGATACAGTGCCTACCAGACTAAAGTGAGAGATAGTCTGTGTAGGCACTGGCACCTGATTCGACGAGATCCTATATTGAGTGGAATGGTATCCCACAAACCCATGATCACTTTTAATAAAGCCAAATCCATGAGGGCAGAATTGGTAGTCAACAATCCTGAAGTAAACAAAAAATCTGGTTGGTTGCAGAGTGTACCGGGTTTCCATAGATGTCTGAAATGTAAGGCGTGCAAAATTGGACGCAATGAAAAGCAAGTAACGTCTCCACTTATGCATAGTCCATGGAAAATTAGACAATTTTTGAACTGTAAAAGTGATTACGTTGTCTATATTTTGCAATGTACATGTCCTAAGCTGTACATAGGAAGCACTATCCATATGGTTCATGTTCGCATTCTACAGCATATGCGAGCTGTTAAGAATAATGATAAGAACTATGTGGTGGCTAGACATTTAAATGAAATACATAAAGGAAACCTGGACGAGTTATCCTATTTTGCCATTGATCAAGTACCCAAATCGAAAAGAGGAGGGGAAAGAGAGGGAAAACTCGTAAATTAGAGTCCAAATACATTATGATGTTCAATACAAAGATGCCGAATGGATTAAATATTGAAGAAGATTTGCATGTCCATTTATGTTGATCCAGTATGGCGTTTCTCCAAATTTTAGTTTTGTAATGCAGAGTTAAGTGTTGTGTTTCAGATGCAGGAAAATCAATTTTTTAAGGATATTCAATACTTGTGACTCAATTTTAATGACATAAGAAACTGATTGAATGTACATTATTAATTGATGTGGTATAGTTGGATTTATTATTCTTTTGGATCAGATTTTGGGTAAATTAGTTAGATTAGTTTGGATGAGTGTTGTGTTTATTTCATGTATTAGCCAAAAATAAGTAAGTGTTTTTTAAATAAATAAGTACTGTAATGCATTTGCACTTTATATTAGAAAGCTATTTTGCACTTTATCAATATGATAACACAATAGTAAATTGCATCTACAATGAGATGTTCATATTGATAAAAATATTAACATAAACAAAAACTTATTTACAATAGCACTTTAATGTGGCAATGGGCATTAATGTTGCTGTGGTCATGTTCACACTAGCAATTAGAATCTGCACAACCACAAGAATTTCTCGTCATAGATAAAAAGAAAGTCTAACCCCAAAAGAAATCCAAAGAATATTCACACAAATTATCTTCATTAAATTTTTGTGTACTTAATACATATGGAGAAAAGACAAATAACTCCCTTCAAATATTTGGTAAGTGGATATGTCATAAGCAGGTAAAAGGAAGGAGAACACAAAATATAGGGTGAGGGGGGATAAAAACCCTCCCCTTTGCTTTGGACTTATCAGAGTATGGAGTAGTCACACATTGGGACTTTTTAGATAAGTTTGTTTTTTATTTAATTTTTCAATGAATATAGTGTTATATGATGATTTATGATGTTCAAATGGTAATGTAATGGGCATGTAATAATTGTTATACCTATTATGGTGCACAATAGATTACAGAAAAGGACCCGTTTGTGAAGACTAATATGGGGCACTGGCCCATTATTTATGTGTATATCTATACACATATATATATATATATATGTATGTATTTATTTATTTATTTACTTGCACTTGCACTTTATTGAATTCCAATGATGTTTTACAATGGTCACATGCATACTCTGATATATAATTGTATTCAAGTAATTTAAATTATGAAGCCTTAATTGCAATGAATTGGAGATACTATCCAAGTAACAAGTAATTAAAGAAATGTGTAAAAAACTTTATTAACCAAGTGATTGAAACTTGGTAAAATGTACCTGTATGATAGTCTGTTTTCCTGCTTCATGAAAAACTTGCCGGTCATGTGATCGGGGCACTCTGCTGAATTTTAATTTATGCACGTAATACAGGAAGTGATCACTGTGTGATCAAGGCAGTGAATGCCGAAACGCGTCGCAGCGTAATGGAGGAATAAAGACTTTTAAATTCCTAAATCCCCCTGTGTCGGTGTCCGGTTTTAATTGTGAGGAATCGGATGTGATATATATATATATATATATATATATATATATATATAATCTACTGGCGGTCGCCAGTAGATAGTTATAGTTACAACCTATTATCCATAGGAAATCCGCGACATTCTATTTGAAATAACTCTTGCCGGTTGACGTATCTTCGCAAAATTTTCAAACTTTGTGGGCGCTCCGGTCCGCTCCTACCCTGAAAGTCTCGGGGGATTCGTCAAGCGGGGGCCGAGAAAAAGGGGGTCCCAAAACGTGTTTTCCCCATGCAATTTTCCATAGGAAACTTTAGACACGGCTACAGCCCGAACTGCTGAACGGAATTACACCAAATTTGGCAAAGAGGTAGTTCTTGGTTCAGAAAGAACCCTTTTGTTAAATGGTGTAAATCCGTTCAGTAGTTGCTGAGAAAATCAAAAGTAAAAGTACATATATATCTATGGGCACGGAGGATTTGCGCACCCTGAGCGCACCCTGCGCGCACCGTCCCGATCCACGAGCTGCATGTTAATTGGCTGTCAGCTGGCTGTCAACATTCCATTCAGGAAATGTTGGCAGCCATTTTGTCCCTCGGTAGAACCGAGGGACAGAAACAAGTGCGCAAAGCGCACAAAGGGAGCAGGGTAGAAACACCCTGACCCCCTAGATTTGCTCAGGGGTCCCACAAGGACCCCCTGGGCAAAAAAATAAAACATTTTTTTAAAAAATCGGCAGGATGCGCTCAGGGTGCGCGAATCCTGCCGAAAAAAAAATCGAGCGCGGTCTCCCGCGCTTCGGTTGTATTTGCCCCGGGTGGCCCAAGTCCCGGGGGCATGGTGGGGGTTTAATTTATGTGTGGGGGCCTCAGGGGCCCCCCAAGCCCCGGGGACCGCCACCCCCGGGGCTTTCTTTTAAAAATGGTGCGGGAGGGCTCTGAGCCCTCCCGCAGCCCGGAAACCACCACCTCCCGGGGCTTTTAAAAAAAATTAAACAACCTGTGTCGGGGGCTCCAGCCCCCACACGCCCGGGACCGCCACCTCCCGGGGCACTAACAAATTAAAATGGGGGTCCGTTTTGGACCCCCGAAGCCCGGGGACCACCACTTCCCGGGGCTGTGCTGATGTAGGGAGGGGGCGCGCGGCCCCCTCCTGGAGCCCTTGATGGCCCTGGGGACCGCCACCCCCAGGGCCGGCTCCTGCAGTGTCCGGGGTGCCTACCCCGGGACACTGTAGTTTGCTATGGCAGGACGGGAGCCTCGCGGCTCCCGTCCTGCCATAGCAAACTGCTGAGATATTGGAAGAGAGCAGGAAACCTGCTCTCTCTTCCAATATCCAAAGCCGATTGCTTTCCACATGGGGAGCAGCATGTCAGCTGCTCCCCATGTGGAGCTAGCAATGCCGGCTCCCAAGGGACGTGGGAGCCGAGCGGGACTGTGGGGGATTGGGAACCCCCACAGTCCCCAACGAGAGGGCCAGCCCCGGGGATGGGGTCCCGGGGCAAGTAGCAACCCAGGAGGGGCCACGCGGCCCCCTCCCAAAAAAAAAAAAAATGGAAAGGCCGGCCCCGGGGATGGGGTCCCGGGGCCTTAAATGGCCTGAGGAGGGGGCCACGCAGCCCCCTCCCAAGAAAATAAAAAAGGCCATGCCCTGGGGATGGGGTCCCCGGGGCCAATACAGGCCCAGGAAGGGGGGCCACGCGGCCCCCTTCCGTTTTTTTTTTAAATTAAATTTAAAAAAGGGTAAGGCCCTGGGGGATGGGGTCCCCAGGGCCCAAAAACAGGAAAAAGGAAGGGGGCCACACAGCCCCCTTCAGAGACAAAAAATAAAATAAATAAAACGATCGGGCCCGCAGGCCCCGCCCCTTCCTTCACCACTCTGCAAACGCGCCCGCCCCTGGCGCGTTTGCAGAGGAGGAACGAATTCCCCTTGAATACTGGGGGTCCCTGGGAGCCAAATAGCCCACCAGGAACCTCCAATATGCGCCAGGGGGCTGCGTTGCAGAGACGTGTGAGAGGCCACACCCTTTTTACACCTCTCTGCAACGCAGCTCTGTGGCGCTTTTGGAGGTATATGGTGGGCTAGTTGGACTCCGGGGACCCTCAGGATTCAAGGGGACTTAATCCCAACCTAAAACGCGCCACGGGCGCGTTTGCACAGTGGTGAAGGGAGGGGCGGGGCTTCAGGTGACATGTGTGCAAACAGGCCCGTGGCGCGTTTTAAGATGGGGAATTAAATCCCCTTTAATCCTGAGGGTCCCTGGGGGCCAACTAGCCCAACAGGTACATCCAGAAAGCGCCACAGAGCTGCGTTGCAGAGAGGTGTAAAAGAGGTGTGGCCTCTCTACACGTCTCTGCAACGCAGCCCTGGCGCATATTGGAGGTTCCTGGTGGGCTAGTTGGCCCCTAGGGACCCTCAGGATTCAAGGGGACTTAATCCCCCAACTTAAAACGCGCCACGGGGCGCGTTTGCACAGATGTCACCTCAGGCCCCGCCCCTCCCTTCACCATTGTGCAAATATTCTTCTAAAATCATCCGAAATACGAATTCCGATTTACTCACCTGTTATCAGGAGAGACCTCAGTGCTGCATCTTTCAGCCCAGTACTGGTCCTGAAAAGAAATTTTAACCGTACTTACCGGTAACTTGAATTTCCTTCATAGGCTAACATTGACTGGTTTCACTTGGAAATTCTTCTAAGTGTGGAGTTTTGGAACTTTAAAATATTCCTCTAAAATCAGCCGAAATACGAATTCCGATTTACTCACTTGTTATCAGGAGAGACCTCAGTGCTGCATCTTTCAGCCCAGTACTAATCCTGAAAAGTAATTTTAACCGTACTTACCAGTAACTTGAATTTCCTTCATAGGCTAACATTGACTGGTTTCACTTGGAAATTCTTCTAAGTGTTGATTTTTGAAACATACAAATATTCCTCTAAAATCAGCCGAAATACGAATTCCGATTTACTCACCTGTTATAAGGAGAGACCTCAGTGCTGTATCTTTCAGCCCAGTACTGGTCCTGAAAAGTAATTTTAACCGTACTTACCAGTAACTTGAATTTCCTTCCATAGGCTAACATTGACTGGTTTCACTTGGAAATTCTTCTAAGTGTGGAGTTTTGGAACTTTAAAATATTCCTCTAAAATCAGCCGAAATACGAATTCCGATTTACTCACTTGTTATCAGGAGAGACCTCAGTGCTGCATCTTTCAGCCCAGTACTAATCCTGAAAAGTAATTTTAACCGTACTTACCAGTAACTTGAATTTCCTTCATAGGCTAACATTGACTGGTTTCACTTGGAAATTCTTCTAAGTGTTGATTTTTGAAACATACAAATATTCCTCTAAAACCAGCCGAAATACGAATTCCGATTTAATCACCTGTTATAAGGAGAGACCTCAGTGCTGTATCTTTCAGCCCAGTACTGGTCCTGAAAAGTAATTTTAACCGTACTTACCAGTAACTTGAATTTCCTTCCATAGGCTAACATTGACTGGTTTCACTTGGAAATTCTTCTAAGTGTGGAGTTTTGGAACTTTAAAATATTCCTCTAAAATCAGCCGAAATACGAATTCCGATTTACTCACCTGTTATCAGGAGAGACCTCAGTGCTGCATCTTTCAGCCCAGTACTGATCCTCAAAAGTAATTTTAACCGTACTTACCAGTAACTTGAATTTCCTTCCATAGGATATTATTGCCTGCTTTTTGCTGAAAAAGTTTCTAAGTGTTGATTTTTGAAACATACAAATATTCCTCTAAAATCAGCCGAAATACGAATTCTGATTTACTCACCTGTTATCAGGAGAGACCTCAGTGCTGCATCTTTCAGCCCAGTACTGGTCCTGAAAAGTAATTTTAACCGTACTTACCGGTAACTTGAATTACCTTCATAGGCTAACATTGACTGGTTTCACTTGGAAATTCTTCTAAGTGTGGAGTTTTTTAACTTTATAATATTCCTCTAAAATCAACCAAAGTACGAATACCAATTTACTCACCTGTTATCAGGAGAGAACCCAGTGCTGCATCTTTTAGCCCAGCACTGACCCTGAAAAAGTAATTTTAACCGTACTTACCAGTAACTTATATTTTCTTCCATAGGAATCCATTGTCTGGTTTTCAGCAAAAAGTTTCAAAGTGTTGATTTTTACAAACTACAAATATTCCTTAAAAATCACCTGTATGACTTAAACGCATTCTTTCAACTGTTTACAGGAGATGTACCAGGACTGAATCTAGGATCCAGTCCTGTGGTTAGAAAAGTAATCCATAAAGTAACTAATTGCATTTAACTAGAAATTCACATTGAGCTGAATGTTGCATTGTGTTTGAAAATGTGTTGCCCATTGCAACAACTGTAACTACTGTACTTAAAAGTCTATTGCCTATGTGCAAAGTATTTAAACTAAAGTAATTCATTCTGAGAAAGTATTTTTTGTAATGTAATGTATAATGTAATTACAATGTAATTTAAAAAATAAAATATGTAAAAAAAAATTGTTTCTAAAAATGTAGTAAATCAGTATGAAAAAAATGTATATAACAATTAATACATTTAAAAATTGTCATTTACAAAACCTTTGAAATTCACTGAAAAAACCGTAGGTATCAGGCACGTTATAGTTACAAATTAGCATTTAAAAACCTTTGAAATTCACTGAAAAAACCATAGGTTTTAGGGACAGTTATAGTTACTTGGACATTGCACTCGTACAAAACCCGTGAAATTCCCCGTTATAGTTAGTTCAGCTAACTATAACTCGCGCCCCGCAATGCACTGCTGATGACGTCACATATTACATCACTCATGACATGGTCAGTGACATCACTGATGACATCACTGATGACATCACTGATGACATCTCAAATGACATCAGTGATGACATCATCCAGTGACTGTGTTTCTGTAAAGTTTAAATATTTTTAAAATATATAGGAAAAGACGTATTGAAGAATGAGTGGGTGTCTAAGTGTCTGTATGGATGATTTAGTAGGTGCGTGACTGACTCTATAAGTGAGTGATTTAACGTATCTTACTGAATGCATGGGTTAGTGACTAAACTGGGTGTATGTCTGTATCCGTCTGTCTGTTGCTGTGTAAGTGGCTGCATGTGTTTGTGAATAGCTAAATGATTTTCTATATGAGTTATTGAATGCTTGTCTGAGTATCTGTATGGGTGCCTGAGTGTTTGTGTGGGAGGGGTGTGTGCAACTCTGTGCATAGATGTGTGAGTGGGTGATTCACTGGGTGGATGGTTTCAAGAGTGCATCTGTGATAGACTGTATGGGTGTGTAAGTGTGATTAAGAGTGTGTTAGTGAGTGAATGTATGTCCCAGTGGTACATGTGTGAGTAACTACATATGTGAAAGGCAGTATATATGTGTGTTGGAGTATATAAATAGCTATAAGCAAGAGTGAGTGATTGTGATAGTGGCTGTATGGATGATTGTGTGCTTGTATCAGTGATTGTATAAGAGCGTAACAATGTGCTACTATTTGTATGAGTAAGTGAGCTGGTGTGTGTATAACTGTATAGGTGAGTAAATGGCAGTGTGTTTAATTATTTGCATGACTGACTAGGTGTGTGAGTATCTCTATGGATGAGTGGCGTTGTTTGAGTGTCTATATAGGAGTAAGAGTGCATATGATAGTCCTGTACTGAGTGACCGTAAGTATGAGTGACTGTACGGGTGAGTGAGTGGATGTGTGTGTGTAGACCTAAGAATCAGTGAGTGGGTATGTAGTTATTGGTGTTGGAGTGTCTATTGTTATGCGAATGGCAGTCTGTAATTTAGAGTGGGTGTATCAAAGATTATATTAGGGTGTGAGGAGGTGCATCAGATTATCACATGGATGATGTCATCAGTGATGTCATTTGAGATGTCATCAGTGATGTCATCAGTGATGTCACTGACCATGTCATGAGTGATGTAATATGTGACGTCATCAGCAGTGCATTGCTGGGCGCGAGTTATAGTTAGCTGAACTAACTATAACGGGGGAATTTCACGGGTTTTGTACTGAGTGCAATGTCCAAGTAACTATAACTGTCCCTAAAACCTATGGTTTTTCAGTGAATTTCAAAGGTTTTTAAATGCTAATTTGTAACTATAACGTGTCTGAAACCTATGGTTTTTTCAGTGAATTTCAAAGGTTTTTTAAATGCTAATTTGTAACTATAACGTGTCTGAAACCTATGGTTTTTTCAGTGAATTTCAAAGGTTTTTTAAATGCTAATTTCTAACTATAACGTGCCTGAAACCTACGGTTTTTTCAGTGAATTTCAAAGGTTTTGTAAATGACAATTTTTAAATGTATTAATTGTTATATTAATTTTTTTCATACTGATTTACTACATTTTTAGAAACAATTTTTTTTACAGATTTTATTTGTCAAATTACATTGTAATTACATTATACATTACATTACAAAAAATACTTTCTCAGAATGAATTACTTTAGTTTAAATACTTTGCAGATAGGCAATAGACTTTTAAGTACAGTAGTTACAGTTGTTGCAATGGGCAACACATTTTCAAACACAATGCAACATTCAGCTCAATGTGAATTTCTAGTTAAATGCAATTAGTTACTTTATGGATTACTTTTGTAACCACAGGACTGGATCCTAGATTCAGTCCTGGTACATCTCCTGTAAACAGTTGAGTAAAAGCGTTTTGGTTACAGTCGTGATTTTTAAGGAATATTATTGTATTTTAAAAGTTGACACTTTGAAACTTTTTCTCATAGAATCACCAATGTTATCCTATGGAAGGAAATTCACTTAGCAGGTAAAAACTGTTATCGTTACTTTTTCTTACTCAGTGTTGGATCCTGGATCCAGCACTGGTGCATCTCCTGTAAACAGTTGAAAGAATGCGTTTAAGTCATACAGGCGATTTTTAAGGAATATTTGTAGTTTGTGAAAATCAACACTTTGAAACTTTTTTGCTGAAAACCAGTCAATGTTAGCCTATGAAGGAAATTCAAGTTACCGGTAAGTACGGTTAAAATTACTTTTCAGGATCAGTACTGGGCTGAAAGATGCAGCACTGAGGTCTCTCCTGATAACAGGTGAGTAAATCGGAATTCGTATTTCGGCTGATTTTAGAGGAATATTTTAAAGTTCCAAAACTCCACACTTAGAAGAATTTCCAAGTGAAACCAGTCAATGTTAGCCTATGAAGGAAATTCAAGTTACCGGTAAGTACAGTTAAAATTACTTTTCAGGATCAGTACTGGGCTGAAAGATGCAGCACTGAGGTCTCTCCTGATAACAGGTGAGTAAATCGGAATTCGTATTTCGGCTGATTTTAGAGGAATATTTTAAAGTTCCAAAACTCCACACTTAGAAGAATTTCCAAGTGAAACCAGTCAATGTTAGCCTATGAAGGAAATTCAAGTTACCGGTAAGTACGGTTAAAATTACTTTTCAGGACCAGTACTGGGCTGAAAGATACAGCACTGAGGTCTCTCCTTATAACAGGTGAGTAAATCGGAATTCCTATTTCGGCTGATTTTAGAGGAATATTTGCACAATGGTGAAGGGAGGGGCGGGGCCTGAGGTGACATCTTTGCAAACGCGCCACGTGGCGCGTTTTAAGTTGGGGGATTAAGTTCCCTTGAATCCTGAGGGTCCCTAGGGGCCAACTAGACCACCAGGAACCTCCAATATGCGCCAGGGGCTGCGTTGCAGAGACGTGTAGAGAGGCCACACCCCTTTTACACCTCTCTGCAACGCAGCTCTGTGGCGCTTTCTGGATGTACCTGTTGGGCTAGTTGGCCCCCAGGGACCCTCAGGATTGAAGGGGATTTAATTCCCATCTTGAAACGCGCCACGGGGCCTGTTTGCACACATGTCACCTCAAGCCCCGCCCCTCCCTTCACCACTGTGCTAAACGCGCCCGTGGCGCGTTTTAAGTTGGGGATTAAGTCCCCTTGAATCCTGAGGGTCCCCGGAGTCCAACTAGCCCACCATATACCTCCAAAGCGCCATAGAGCTGCGTTGCAGAGAGGTGTAAAAGGGGCGTGGCCTCTGTACACCTCTCTGCAAGGCAGCCCTCTGGCGCATACTGGAGGTTCCTGGTGGGCTAGTTGGCCCCAGGGACCCCCAGTATTCAAGGGGAATTGTTCTCCCTCTGCAAACGCGCCAGGGGCGCGTTTGCAGAGTGGTGAAGGAAGGGGCGGGGCCTGCGGGCCCGATCGGTTTTAAAAAAAAATTTGGGGGAGGGGGCCGCGTGGCCCCCTCCCGGGCCACTACTTGCCCCGGGGACCCCAACCCCGGGGCTGGCCCTCTCGTTGGGGACTGTGGGGGGTCCCCAATCCCCCCACAGTCCCGCCGGCTCCCCGTGTCCTACGGGAGCCGGCATTGCTTACACATGGGGAGCTGCTAAGATGCAGCTCCCCATGTGGAAAAGCAATCGGCTTTGGATATTGGAAGAGAGGCAGGTTTCCTGCTCTCTCTTCCAATATCCAAAGCAAGTTTGCAATGACAGGACGGGAGCCGCGAGGCTCCCGTCCTGTCATTGCAAACAGCAGTGTCCCGGGGTAGGCACCCGGGACACTGCAGGAGCCGGCCCTGGGGGTGGTGGTCCCCAGGGCCATCAAGGGCTCCAGGAGGGGGCGCGCGGCCCCCCTCCCATTCAGTGCACAGCCCCGGGGAGGTGGTGGTCCCCGGGGCTCTGGGGGTCCAAAACGGACCCCCATTGTAATTTTTCTTAGTGCCCCGGGAGGTGGTGGTCCCGGGGCTGCGGGAGGGCTCAGAGCCCTCCCGCACCATTGTACATAAAGCCCGGGGGTGGTGGTCCTCGGGCTTGGAGCCCTTAGAGGCCCCCACACATAAAATTAACCCCCTCAGCATGCCCCCGGGACTTGGGCCACCCGGGGCCAATTAACATCGAGCGCGGGAGACCGCGCTTCGATTTTCTCGGCAGGGTTCGCGCTCCCTGAGCGCATCCTGCCGATTTTTAAAAAAAAAAAATTTTTTTTGCCCAGGGGGTCCTTGTGGGACCCCTGAGCAAACCTAGGGGTCAGGGTGTTTCTACCCTCCCCCTTTGTGCGCTTTGCGCACTTGTTTCTGTCCCTCGGTTCTACCGAGGGACAAAATGGCTGCCAACATTTCCTGAATCGGAATGTTGACAGCCAGCTGACAGCCAATTAACATGCAGCTCGTGATCGGGAGGGTACGCGAATCCTCCGTGCCCATAGATATATATGTACTTTTACTTTTTGATTTTCTCAGCAACTACTGAACGGATTTACACCATTTAACAAAAGGGTTCTTTCTGAACCAAGAACTACCTCTTTGCCAAATTTGGTGTAATTCCGTTCAGCAGTCAGGCTGTAGCCGTGTCTAAAGTTTCCTATGGGAAAATGCATGGGAAAACGCGTTTTGGGACCCCCTTTTTCTGGCCCCGCTGACGTATCACCCCGAGACTTTCAGGGTAGGAGCGGACCGGAGCGCCCCAACAAGTTGGAAGCTTTCGCGAAGATTCGTCAACCGGCGCCAACGTTATTGCAAATAGAATGTCGCGGATTTCCTATGGATAATAGGTTGTAACTATAACTATCTACTGGCGACCGCCAGTAGATAATAAATAAATATATATATATATATATATATTATCTACTGGCGGTCGCCAGTAGATAGTTATAGTTACAACCTATTATCCATAGGAAATCCGCGACATTCTATTTGAAATAACTCTCTTGCCGGTTGACGTATCTTCGCGAAATTTTCAAACTTCGTGGGCGCTCCGGTCCGCTCCTACCCTGAAAGTCTCGGGTGATACGTCAAGCGGGGCCGAGAAAAAGGGGTCCCAAAACGCGTTTTCCCATGCATTTTCCCATAGTAAACTTTAGCCACGGCTACAGCCCGAACTGCTGAACGGAATTACACAAAATTTGGCAAAGAGGTAGTTCTTGGTTCAGAAAGAACCTTTTTGTTAAATGGTGTAAATCCGCTCAGTAGTTGCTGAGAAAATCAAAAGTAAAACACATATATATCTGGGCGGAGCCTAACCAAACATGTCATCGTGAGATCTGATTGGCTGTCAGCACTTCATCCTGGAATTGCTGGCAGCCATCTTGGGACCAATATAAATTATAGTACCCCATTGAAATGCATTGTAGTGAATCAAAGATTTTGAGGGTTACCAAAAGGAGAACTATAAAGGGTGATAACAGACTTTAGTTACATTAGAATTCATTTGTTGATGGTACCATACTAATTTCAGGAATTGTGGTGTGTTCTAAGGTGATTTTACCCTGTGAAAAACCTTCTGATGGGATATCATGAATCATGTTTGAGAGAAAACTATTTTCACATGCTTGTCCCATACAGTTTTGGAAGGTGCTCCAGAAGCTAAAATGAGAGCATATTTTCTGTAAATTCACATTATCTTTCTCAGTCATGCGAGAATGAAGTCTGACATTCTCAGTAAAACATGTACATCCAACAAGGGCAGAGACTGTCAGTTGATTCCTTTGTGTTCTACTGCAGCTTCCCAGAGTGTTCTAAAGAACAACTAGAGTGCTAACAGCCTTACTTATGACAAAATTATGGCACACCTGAAGCCATCTTGATTGGAATAAACTGGTAACACTTAAAACATTTAATTTAAAAAGGAACAAAATGAGGGGGTTCATTTTGCCATAGAAATTATGGTTAGTGCTGTAGAAAGAAAAATTAGGACATGTTTTAAGTGAGATCTCAAATATCTAACTGTTATATTTCAACAGGAGCAGCCTGTCAGTTGATGCCTTTGTGTTCTACTGCAGCTTCCCAGAGTGTTCTAAAGAACAACTAGAGTGCTAACAGCCTTACTTATGACAAAAGTATGGCACACCTGAAGCCATCTTGATTGGAATAAACTGGTAACACTTAAAACATTTAATTTAAAAAGTAACAAAATGATGGGGTTCATTTTGTCATAGAAATTATGGTTAGTGCTGTAGAAAGAAAAATTAAGACATATTTCAAGTGTGATCTCAAATATCTTCCTGTTATATTTCAACAGGAGCAGCCTGCCAGTTGATGCCTTTGTGTTCTACTGCAGCTTCCCAGAGTGTTCTAAAGAACAACTAGAGTGCTAACAGCCTTACTTATGACAAAAGTATGGCACACCTGAAGCCATCTTGATTGGAATAAACTGGTAACACTTAAAACATTTAATTTAAAAAGGAACAAAATGAGGGGGTTCATTTTGCCATAGAAATTATGGTTAGTGCTGCAAAAGAAAATTTAGTGCATGTTTTAAGTGAGATCTCAAATCCTCTTCTATTTCATTAGAAAATTCTGACATGCAGACTGAAACAATCACTTTCAATAACAGAAGTAGACTTCCAGTTAACTCCTTGGTGAGCAGTAGCTTTACTACAGTGATCTAATGAACAACTAGAGTGCTAACATTCTGAATTTATGGCAAATGTGTGACACATCTGAATGCCTTCTTGATGGAATCAAAGTAAAAAACTGAAAGCAATTCCTACTGAGGAGACTGCAGTAAATGAGGAAATTAGGAAACTTCATAACAAAGAAGTCTTCCAAGATGGCCACCAGTGAAAAAAGAGCCCAAATGTAGCACAAATATTACCCAGATGTAGCCCACATATAGTCCAATGACAAAAGTGTGCAAAACACTTTTTATTTTTAGTTTTTTTGCAGTTTTATGTAGTGCAGACTGGTCAGGTATTGGAGCGTTGCATCTTAAAACATGACCCCCCTACACTACAAAAACGCCACTGCACTACCCTAAACCCTAAAACACTACCCCCAGCACGACCACACTACACAAGCACCACTGCACTATCCTAAACCCTAAAACACTACCCCCAGCATGACCCCCTACACTACACAAACACCACTGCACTACCCTAAACCCTAAAACACTACCCCAACACCACTGCACTAACCTAAATCCTAAAACACTACCCCCAGCACGACCCCCTACACTACCCAAACACCACTGCACTACCGTAAAACATGACCCCTACACTACACAAACACCACCACCCTAAAACACTACCCCCAGCATGACCCCTACACTACACAAGCACCACTGCACTACCCTAAACCCTAAAACACTACCCCCAGCACGACCCCCTACACTACACAAACACCACTGCACTACCCTAAACCCTAAAACACTACCCCCAGCACGACCCCCTACACTACACAAGCACCACTGCACTACCCTAAACCCTAAAACACCACGCCCATCACGACCCCCTACACTGCCCGAACACCACCCCCAGCATGACCCCCTACACTGCCCGAACACCACTGCACTGCCCTAAACCCTGAAACACCACCCCCAGCACGACCCCCTACACTGCCCGAACACCACTACACTGCCCTAAACCCTGAAACACCACGCCCTGCACGACCCCCTACACTGCCCGAACACTACTGCACTGCCCTAAACCCTGAAACACCATCCCCAGCACGACCCCCTACACTGCCCGAACACCACTGCACTGCCCTAAACCCTGAAACACTTCCCCCAGCAAGACCCCTACACTGCCCGAACACCACTGCACTGCCCTAAACCCTGCAACATCACGCCCAGCAAGACCCCCTACACTGCCCGAACACCACTGCTCTAAACCCTGAAACACCACCCCCAGCAAGACCCCCTACACTGCCCGAACACCACTGCACTGCCCTAAACCCTGAAACACCAGCCCCAGCACGACCCCTACACTGCCCGAACACCACTGCACTGCCCTAAACCCTGAAACACCACCCCCAGCATGACCCCCTACACTGCACGAACACCACTGCACTGCCCTAAACCCTGAAACACCACGCCCTGCACGACCCCTACACTGCCCGAACACTACTGCACTGCCCTAAACCCTGAAACACCATCCCCAGCACGACCCCCTACACTGCACGAACACCACTGCACTGCCCTAAACCCTGAAACACCACGCCCTGCACGACCCCCTACACTGCCCGAAAACCACTGCACTGCCCTAAACCCTGAAACACCACCCCCAGCACGACCCCCTACACTGCCCGAACACCACTGCACTGCCCTAAACCATGAAACACCAGCCCCAGCACGACCCCTACACTGCCCGAACACCACTGCACTGCCCTAAACCGTGAAACACCACCCCCAGCACGACCCCCTACACTGCCCGAACACCACTGCACTGCCCTAAACCCTGAAACACCAGCCCCAGCACGACCCTGTACACTGCCCGAACACCACTGCACTGCCCTAAACCCTGAAACACCACCCCCAGCACGACCCCTACACTGCCCGAACACCACTGCACTACCCTAAACCCTCAAACACCAGCCCCAGCACGACCCCCTACACTGCCCGAACACCACTGCACTGCCCTAAACCCTGAAACACCACCCCCAGCACGACCCCCTTTACTGCTCGAACACAACTGCACTGCCCTAAACCCTAAAACACCACCCCCAGCATTACCCCCTACACTGCCCAAACACCACTGCACTGCCCTAAACCCTAGAACACTACCCCCAGCACGACCCCTACACTACCCGAACACCACTGCACTGCCCTAAACCCTAAAACACTCCCCCAGCACGACCCCCTACACTACCCGAACACCACGGCACTGCCCTAAACCCTAAAACACTCCCCCAGCACGACCCCCTACACTACCCAAACACCACTGCACTGCCCTAAACCCTAAAACACTACCCCCGCATGACCCCCTACACTACCCAAACACCAATGCACTACCCTAATCCCTAAAACACTACCCCCCGCATGACCCCCTACACTACCCTAAACCCTAAAACACTACCCCCGCACGACTCCCTACACTACCCAAAGACCACTGCACTACCCTAAACCCTAAAACACGACCCCTACACTACACTAACACCACTGCACTACCCTAAACCCTAAAACACTACCCCTACACTACACAAACACCACTGCACTACCCTAAACCCTAAAAACTACCCCAGCACGAACCACTACACTACCCAAACACCACTGCACTACCCTAAACCCTAAAAACTACCCCCAGCAGTACCCCTACACTACCCAAACACCACTGCACTACCCTAAACCCTAAAACACTACCCCCAGCAGTACCCCCTACACTACCCAAACACCACTGCACTACCCTAAATCACTACCCCCAGCACGACCCCCTACACTACCCAAACACCACTGCACTACCCTAAACCCTAAAACACTCCCCCAGCACGACTCCCTACACTACCCAAACACCACTGCACTACCCTAAACCCTAAATCTACCCCCAGCATGACCCCCTACACTACACAAACACCACTGCACTACCCTAAACCCTAAAACACTACCCCCAGCACGACCCTCTTCACTACCTAAACACAACTGCATAATTTGTTACAGGCATTGCAACGCAGGCCTGTGGTGCTTACTGGAAGTACCTAGTGGGCTAGTTGGGCCCCAGGGTTCAAGGTGACCTAATCCCCCAACTTGAAACGCACCACGGGGCGCGTTTGCACAGTGGTGAAGGGAGGGCGGGGCCTCAGGTGACATGTGCGCAAACACGCCCTGTGGTGCGTTTTAAGTTGGGGAATTAATTCCTTTGAATCCTGAGGGACCCTGGGGGCCAACTAGCCCACCAGGTACCTTCAGTAAGCACAACAGAGTTGCGTTGCAGAGAGGTGAAAAAGGTGCGTGGCCTCGAACGCCTCTCTGCAACTTAGCTCTGTGGTCCTAACTGTAGGTACCTGGGGGCTAGTTGGGCCCCAGGGACCCTCAGAATTCAAGGGGACTTAATCCCGCAGCTTAAAACGCGCCACGGGTGCGTTTGCACACATGTCACCTCAGGCCCCCCTCCCTTCACCACTGTGCAAACGCGCCCTGTAGCGCTTTAAGAGGTAGTTTTAATCCCTCTGCCCTATTATGTACTAGGGTCTTGCAGAGGAGGTCATGCTAATCACAGAGGTACCCCAACGCATAGTGTTCCCTAGTGTATGTAGGTGTTTTCACTGTATTCCAAGTGTCTTTTAGCATAGCACTGGCTCTGGTTAGTCAGAGTCAGTTACCACCAGTACCCGTCTGAAAAAGTTGTGGGCACAGGATGATTTTGCAACAAGGCCTCTTTCTGCTCCTCTGTTGGTTCTTTCTGCACATCTTTTGCTTCTTTCTGTGCGTTTTTTCTTCTTTCTTCACATGTCCTACCTCTGTAGGCATAGTTAGAAACTAGCATTTAAAAAAACCTTTGAAATTCACAGAAAAAAACCATAGGTTTCAGACACGTTATAGTTAGAAATTAGCATTTAAAAACCTTTGAAATTCACTGAAAAAACCATAGGTTTTAGGGACAGTTATAGTTAGTTGGACATTTCACTCGTACAAAACCATAGAAATTCCCCCGTTCTAGTTAGTTCAGCTAACTATAACTCGCGCCCCCGCAATGCACTGCTGATGACGTCACATATTACATCACTCATGACATGGTCAGTGACATCACTGGTGACATCATCCATGTGATAATTTCATGCATCTTCTCACACCCTAATATAACTTTTGATACACCCACTCTAAATTACAGACTGCCATTCTCAAAACCATAGACACTCCAACACCAATAACTACATACCCACTCACTGATTCTTAGGTCTACACACACATCCACTCACTCACCCGTACAGTCATACTTACAGTCACTCAGTACAGGACTATCATATGCACTCATACACCTATATAAACACTCACACACCGCCACTCATCCATAGAGGTACTCACACACCTAGTCAGTCATGCAAAAAACTTAATCACACACCCATTTACTCACCTATACAGTTATACACACACCAGCTCACTTACTCATACAAATACTAGCACATTCTTACGCTCTTATACAATCACTGATACAAGTGCACACTCCTCCATACAGCCACTCTCACAATCACACACTCACTTATAGCCATTTATATACTCCAACACACATATATACTGCCTCTCACATATGTAGTTACTCACACATGTACCACTGAGATATACATTCAATCACTAACACACCCATACACACTCACCCACCCATACAGTCCATCACAGATGCACTCTTGAAACCATGCACCCAGTGAATCACCAACTCACACATCTATGCACAGAGTCACACACACCCCACCCACAGAAACACTCAGGCACCCATACAGATACTCAGACAATCAATCAATAACCCATGTAGACACTCATGTAGCTATTCAGAAAGCCATGCAGCCGCTTACAAACCAACAGACAGACGGATACAGACATTCACACAGTTTAGTCACTAACCCATGCATTCAGTAAGATACATTTAATCACTCACTTGTAGAGTCAGTCACTCACGTACTAAATCATCCATTCAGACACTTATACACCCACTCATTCTTCAATACGCCTTTCCCTATATATATATTAAACATATTTAAACTTTACAGAAACACACAGTCACTGGATGATGTCATCAGTGATGTCATTTGAGATGTCATCAGCGATGTCATCAGTGATGTCACTGACCATGTCATGAGTGATGTAATATGTGACGTCATCAGCAGTGCATTGCGGGCGCGAGTTATAGTTAGCTGAACTAACTATAACGGGGGAATTTCTATGGTTTTGTACGAGTGAAATGTCCAACTAACTATAACTGTCCCTAAAACCTATGGTTTTTTCAGTGAATATATATATATATATATATATATATATATATATATATATACACACACACACACACACACACACACACACACACAACACACTACACCCTACACCTCGATCCTACACTACATTTTATCTGAATTGTATGGTATAGTTAGATAAAAGGTGGAAGCTGCTTCTTCCAGTTACCCCACTAGCCTGCAGATTCTAAAGTATTTTCACTAAGTGTACTGTATTTGATACGGACCTTACTAGCAGCAAGCGCATCTGGTGAAATGTATCATCTGGTGAAAGTTACTGAAATAGATTTTAATGGTGAGACTTGTCCACTTTTTTATTTCCTTTCACAATTCATTTAACACCGGACACAAACATGAAGCGAAGCCTAGTGTTTGCTCCTTCCCCTAGTACAGTGGCTCGATTCCTCCATCTTATTAAACAGATTGCAAAGTTTTGCTTTCTGGTTTTACACCCCTGGTACAGTCGCCAGCATCTACAAATATTACTGAAATGCACTTTAGAAACGAATTCTAGTTTACACGTAATTGATAACAGAGTTGAGAGGGTCACCACAATGGGAGACTTTGGCAACGCTACTCCTAATGCCGGATACGGCTCGATGGGGTGGGGAGTACAATAAGTTCTGGTTGGCAGTCGCCATTTTGGTGAGCAGAAGCGATACAATTAGCTATGTACAATAGCAGTTTCTGTTGAACAGGCAGCACGGAAACCAGGTTGCCAGGGATTAAACAGGTCATCAACGTAGAGAGAAATGGTGAGGCAATTAAATACTAGGGCTTTCAGCAGAAACATAAGGGGGACCAGAACAATGGACAGTAGGCAGAAGGAAAGGCCTTTTAATTAGGAGAGTAAGAAGCAGATCTAGTGCATGGAGACTGTAAACCAGATGTGAGGGAATGGGTAAACAGATTTTTATAGTTGGGTAGTAGTCAAGAATGGACTAGGCAGAGAAAGAGGTCACGGAGCAACAAAATGGCCTCTTCTACTTCATCCCTCTCCCCTAAGTGAATATTAGAAGTAACATGTATCTGTATGCCACACACGCACACCACCTTAGATAGTGCCATCCTCTCACCCTTCCGCACAGCGTACATGGCACTCTGACCACCACCCTTGTTAGTGCCCTCCCTTTGCCAACCACAAAACACCCTCTTGCACTGGGCATCCCAATATTTTTTATTTTATATACCCCCCTCCCCCAAACCCACTCACTGCACACAATTCTCTCAGAAAATGGAATGGTAAAAATGGTTTCTCTATTAAAAGCATCTTTGAAAGAGAAGAATGCAAAGTCAGAGAAGACAGTGTGGAGAGTGTCCATGGCAGACAGAATAGATTAAAGACTGTCTATGCAAATCATTGAGGGCAAGATGAAGTAAAGTGATGGGACTATGGCAGTCTGTTGATTTAGCATAATCGAGGACCAAGGATAATGTATCCAGGATTTCTTTGTACTCAGATATTCTTAGTGGTCTTATTGTTACATAATTTGCATAGGAGCCCACACATCTTGGTTTTCATTATTACTAGATATCCAAGGCTATAGGTGTGGATTAGAAGACAGAATCTGGATAATGCTTTCTTTCAGAAATAGTGATGAAGCGATGGGGAAGGGGGGAGGGCGGGGGGAGGAATATTAGCTACAGTTTATATTTTGACATGGCCGAGGGTAGAAAGGTTGATAAGTAGATTGGATCTCTGTGTTGGCTATCTGTATTAAAGCAGGGTTTTCCCTGCATTACATGCGAGTTGAGCAATGTGTGGTCAAGGAGGAACTGAGAATAGAGAGTGCTCAGTACTTGACTGGGATTTAAATTAACCCCCTCCCCCAGCATGATGAATGAAGTGTGGCAGCAAATGATTACAGTATTGAGGTCAAAGAAGACCACTGCTACCGGTGAGTGAAGGAGGGCAACAATGTTGGCTTAAATTGCTTTAGCGATCAGGCCGCATGATTTTAAAAATCGGATGGGGGAATGATTAAAGAAGGTATGGCTGCAAGTGCCCTGCTGAGCAAAATGCCTACTTCAACTATGCAGTTATGTGTTAAGTGTGGTAGAAAGTGGCCTGATCACATTGTAATGTTACTGCTACAACAGAATCTTTCAAATCTATCAAGATCTCTCTCATCAATAGCACTGAAATACAGCGAGGGGCTATGAGAATCAAAGTTGTCAGTGATGGTGTGCTGTAGACAAGTCAAAAATTCAATAAACAGAAGAAAAAAAAAGAAATTACTGGGACAGAGACCTGCACACTGCAAAGTTTGTTTTCCATTTAAACCAGGAAGATAGAGGAGATGATCTATAGTTGTTTGAAAGGTCTATTATCCTTTCTGAATGCTTTTCAAGCCCGAGTTGACGCAAGTGAAAAGGGTTCTTGGATCGAGCCTCTCATAATAGGAGCATTGGCTGTAATGCAAGAGGGACAGTTAAGTGCTTCAGTCAAGTGGCACTTATCTTGGCATTGGAGCGAAGCACGAAAGTGTCCTAGTACAGAGATTACATTGTTGGATGGCCTGGGACAGGTATGGTTTCACGTTTCTTATATGGAAAACGTTGGGTGTCTTGCAAGAGGACCCGAGACAGACACACTGGGATAGTGTTGCAAATAACTTGTGACTGTAGATACGCATGTCACAAAAAGAATGATGTAAATTGGTAAGGAGAAGCTCTTGTCCATCCATGCCACAAGATTAATTGTGGTTACGTTTAGAGAGGGGACTCCAGATTATGGTCTATGTGGTATATTGTTGATAACAGTAAGTAAACTAATAGTTCAACGGTGTTTGAAGTGATAAGAGCAATGCAACATTTTAATGTCCCTCTGGAATGAAAGGGTATCATCTCTTCAGAGGTCTGCTGGCAGGGCGTTAGAAAGTTTGGCAATTAGTACCAGGATGAATCTCCAATATGAGCATTGTGAAAATTGGGAATAAACTATTTCAGGAGAGATGGAATAGAAGGTCCGCCAGGTTAGTGAGAATACAGTTTCACCTGCAGGAATTTTTGTGGAATCAGTTTTGATCACGGGAATGGAATGCAGAACGTCTTGAAGGATATTCCGAAAGTGCAGATGGCCAGTGGGGCTAATATAAAACTTGCATTATGTGATTCAAAGGGTGTAGATTAAGTTAGTCTTGCAGCCACATTTTTAATAACCTCAAGCCGGTGCAAGATGTGTAGTTAAGACAATAAAGTGGAGTCCACTGGCATAATCATGAAGGGAGAACCCTGGGGAGCTTGAACACACATGAAAACCCTAGGAAAGGGAATATTTGTCCAAGACGTCAGACAGAAGAATTTTCCTGATTTCATTTGTGGTGTTTAAGGAAAGTTTGCAGGTTAGCTCACAGGGAGGCTCTTTACAGATTTTTAAATGAGAACATGTGCCCCAGGTCAGACTTTCCATCTGGCTGACACTTGAGTTTTCAGTGGCTCCCGATCATCTGACCTGATCATTGACTGGGAAGTAGCATGGTCCTAGGTCACGAGTTACTGCTGGAAGCTGTTTAAGTCTAGAGATAATCTGGGTTTTGCCTGCATAGTCTTAGAAGGTAAAGCCAATTGGATGGGCCAAGAAAGGACAGAGCTTAGAAATAAATCAGTAGGAGGCCAAAAGTGGAGCCTTGAGGGATACCAGATGGAACGGTTCTGGAAAAAAATAAGGCAGGATATGAGAGAAACAATTTGGATGTATATCAAAATTATTTAGGAGATCAAGAAATGTGAATTGAAAACAAAATATGTCCAACCTGATTAAATGCATGTCAACTGAAAAGTAGCTGCTATTTTGCAGGTTTACCGTTTTAATAAGGAGGATTATGGAAATGCAGAAAAGTTAAAAATTTGGTACGAGTATCGATCGAATTTCTCTCCAATGTTGGCTTCCGAACGTAGGCCAGTGTGCAGGAAAGAACACATTTTGCAAAATGTCCTTTGTATCACATGACAGTACAAGTAACCCCAAATTCAGAGTTGTACAACCACTATTCATAAACGCAGTATGTTAGGCACATTTTTAAAAATGCAGAGGTTTCCTTTACACACATTTGTTCTTCATTAGATTTTACCAAATCAACTGCTGCATGCTCATCTCACAGTGAAATATGATTATAAGCTGCAACTCACTTGTTGGCCCTAGGTAAAGCATGTTTTTAACCAACAAACACTAAATACCCTGCAATGAGATGGGTCTAAAGGATGTAATGGTACGTTACTTTTGCAAACCAGCCACTAGGGTAAACAAATTACTGATGAAGACAGTCACCAATTTCGATATTTTCCCCCACTTATTTTCTATTCCAAATAGGAGTTTCTTGGGGAAAACCATGCACTATATACACAAATAAACCTTAAATTCTTAATTTTGTCTACTTTAAAAAAAAATGCATAGTTTTACAGGTTCACCCATGGATTTCCCTACAAACCACAAGTAGCTAAAACCCCAAACAAATAGAAAGTAAAATAAATTACCATTCAGAAAAAGTCCAAACACATTTTTTTTTAAACTCTGCTTGTTCCTGAATGCTGGGAACATGATTAACTTAGCACAACAAACCTTTTATTTATGACATTTTCAGAAAGAAACAAAATGCTTTATTGGACAGCAATATTCCCCAAATAACTACCCCCCCAAACCCACCCAATAAAAGTGTATATTTGGTCTATTTTCTTGGTTCACAGCAGGGGACTTTACAAGAACTTGCGTCTTTAAAATCCCCAAAATGTGGGGGGGGATGAAAAGGACGCTAAATTTATCCTAGATAACTTTTGTGGAAAAAGATTATGATGACTAAAGTTCAAAGTGCCTCAAACACTATAAAACAGGAAAGGGATCAGCACTGGGGTTTTGGGAGGAGTCAGCAGTTAAGGGGTTGATTATACCTTAGCTCTGTCTCAGCCCTGAATGCATCACACAAAGACAAGCTAGTGTGGAATAACCTACAATACCACCCTAGTTTCTGCTATCTGGTGTTGGTTCGCCGTTCTAATTTAAGCACTTTACAGAAGACGGCTCAGTTACACCATTTAGATTCCGAGGGTATGCTAACATTGGGGCACCTGCTGCATTTAAATAACAAATGAAACAGTTGAAAATTTGGCATCTGCTTTAAAAAAAAAAAAAAATGCATAGACCTATTTGAAAAATGTATAGACTGCAGAGCCGGATTAAGAACATTAGAGGCCCTAAGCACTTAAACGATTTTGGTGCCCCCATATATACCCAATTCAAAATATAAACAATAAACCATAAAATAAAATTGTATTTTTCGTAATGAAACAAAACTTCAAGTAAGATGAAAAATAATGTTTATTTTTATGTACTTCCACTTTATTTATAGGTTCAGCTGCACCTTTGGCAGTTTTGCACCATATAGTCCATGGTAAATCCGGCAATGGAAGATTTCTGTGGTGCGCCCCGACCCCCCCCCCTCCCCTCCTCCTCCTCCTCCTCCGCCCATCCCTTGATGCCCTAAGCCAGTGGTTCCCAAACTGTGCGCCGCTGCACCCCGGTGCGCCTTTACAACTAGCCAGGGGCGCCATGCACGTCTTTGGAACGTGGGAAAGGTATTTCTGCTGAAGAAGAATTTTGTAATGTGCAGAGTTTAAAACCTAAGAATCTTTTGTGGCCCCGAGTAACCCCTAAAATATTCCCAGAAATGCATACTCACAGAGAAGCACCAGGGACGGTGTGCCTCAGAAACGAATGCAGTGGAGGGTGTGAAGTTTTTGACAGGCCCTTGCTGTCTTTTTCCTTCTATTCTCTGGCAGTTGGTCGGCATTTGTGACCGAGGTGGTGTCTCATTATTAGCAAAGCCAAAGCTCTCCGTCTAACCTTCTTCCCGTGGTAGTAACAAATTCTGTGTTGCACCGAGCGTGCCATGAAGAAAGAGAAGGCTGCTTGCAGACACATTGAAGCTGGAAGTCCCTTGCTGAAGCCATTGCCCGAACCATGCACAACATGGCAGAGGAAAGAGAACCGTAAGCTCCTGTAAGTGGCCTCTGTTTTCTTACACGCATGGCTACCACCTACAGGGCACTCACTGACACGGAGGGTTGTAGGGAGGAAGTTGGGTGGTCTTGGGTCACAGTGACGTGTTCCAAGTTGCCACGCTTCCAAAGAGTCTTTTCTTAACCATGTCTCTACTCCTTAATATTAAGGACAATAATCATAAATATTACTGGAGTCATAACTTGTTTTTGTGTAGTAGCGCTTCTGTAATTTATAAGCACTGACAATAACAGGAGGGTACAGCCTCCAAATCATTTTACTTACCTTGGGGATGGAATGCTGACCAGCAGTGAGCATGCTTTTGTGAGCTGTATGTGTGGCAAACGCAATAGCTCTGGGTAATTAAGGTTTTAAATTTGGGGATTTCGTAAGGGCTCCACATAAATAGTGCAGGCACTTAATTAATGTCTTATAGTGCTGTCCAAGCTTCTGACGCTGTACAGTACATGTCAAATCTGCTATGAATGTGAAAGGCTGCAGTAGCTTCCCTGCTCATCCACTCATTGACCTCTCGGCTGGCACTGTTAACATTGAGCGTCTTTCCGGTACTTCTCTATAGGTAACTCAGAACCTCCAGGTGCAGGTTTCAGGCAGGAGAGCTACACCTCAGGACAAGAACTTACAACCTACAGGCGCAGGTCGCAAAAAGCAAACCTATACGGACCAATTCAAGTTTTTTATTAAACGACTTATATTTTTCTTTTGTTACACAATTGGTTATAATACCTTTATCGGCTTCATCCCAATTAATTTCAGGGAGAAAAATGTGAGTACTCGCGAGGTCGGGTTTACATCCCCCCTCCCGAAAAAAAGTGACATGATGGGGAGCCACGGCCAACGTCCAATTAGGTCAAGGGAGCCGCAGGTCGAAAAAGTTTGGGAACCACTGCCCTAAGCACGTGCATTTTTTGCTTAATGGTTAAGCCAGTCCCGATAGATTGAGGTCACTTTGCTACATGTGATGAGAGAAGTCTATTAAATACTACTCAGTAGTCCTTAAATACACTTTGTAACGTCAAGGAGACTGATAAAGAGCAAAGAAAGGGGAAGTACGAAAAGTAGCTTAAAAAGGAAACATGGGTTAAAGTAAATAACATGGAAAGGAATGGCAAGGCTGTCTACTGTAGCAGAAATACAATTCAAGGCTAAGTGATATGGTCAAGGATTGTTTCCGCTTTCACAATGACTTAGGGAGCCTTCATCAAGACCAAAAGGAAACATTTAGCTAGTTTGTTGGAGGAAGTCACCAGTCTTTTATTAAGCTCCCGATTAAGAAAAAAAAGCCACCCACCGCCAAAAAGAAGGCTCTGCCAAAAAACGGCAAAAATAAGGAGGCATAACACTGAAAAAAACAGGCCTGGACACTCGTATAATAAACACATTATCAGAAACTGAAATGCCTCATTCAGCATTAATAGCCACTAAATTAAGTGAAGAATGTTTAGAAAATAGTTGAACGTTGTGCCTCTGTCAACAAAATCGCACTCAATTGATTTTCATCCATGTTAGCAGCTCATCCCCCTTCCCACCAACAGCTCAGTGCGGGACAGTGCAGATTCAGTACCTATGTTCCTCACATGAAGTCCAGAGGCAAGTTGGGAAAGCAGTTGGTTGGCATTTCTGATTGTCTGACTATCTATACCACACATAGCTCATAGAGCTTGCAAGTCCACTCTAGCATTGTAAAAGTGCTACCACCCTATGGGTACGGGAGGGAGTGGAGGAAATAAAACTCCAATAACAGCAGCATAAATTACACCATCTCTGCTCGGGCCTGCTCCAAGCAGTTGCACAGTGACAGGTTGTCGCACTATTTTTCTCATTTCCTATGTATGCCTTATTATGACTTCCGCATTAAAGTAGGTGTTCCTAAATGTATATTTGATGTATATTATTTTCTTGGTTTACTATTGGTTTATGTGAACGAAACATTATCAGCACAGCACTATGATGCAAGTTCTCACCATATCGGGAGTGTGCCTTTCACTGTCTGAAACGGGCCCTTCGTGTGAGATGTGCCAGTGCCTACTTCCAGGTAAGAAGAATGTGCGCTAGTCTGTCTATTTGACTTACACTTTTACTTTCCTTGACTCTTGAAATGAGCAGATTTAGGTTACTAATTTGCTGAACTATACTTTGACTCTGGCTGTTTACTTGCTTTGAAGATCAACATTGTGCTGTTACCTCTCACAATTGGCGTTATTTGGTGCATGATTGAAGCGGATTTTAATGTGACCAACTACTTTTTAGGTCGAGCCTCGAGTAGCGCGCAAGCGCTGCTTAGAGGCGAAGACTTAATGTAAGCGGTTTCAAAAGCAGTCCCACAAACGCTCGTGCGTCGTGGCTGGCCTTTTGAGATGGGTACGCGCGGCAAACATATGTTTCCAATTATCGTGCCCAGACGCGGGCGCGATAAGTGGAAACACATGTCTGCCGCGCGTACACATCCAAAGGCCAGCCACGACGCACGAGCGTCTGGTCAGCTGAGCGTCTCGTCAGCTGAGCAGACTGCCGCGCTCGCTCGTTGTTTTGTTGACACTGCGCTTTGGTTCTATTCACGGGAGAGTATGGGCTCGCATGACGGCATCAAAGCACCCAAGCCTTATGAAGCTCGTTAAATGGAGAGTAGATAAAGGAGGCTCCTTTAAGGAGCTCTTTCATTGCGCTCCCAGGTTACCCTGGTGCCCTACCCTTTTGTTGAACTGGCTATCAGAATTTGGCGCCATTCCTCTAATCTGTATTGCCCCGCCTCCACAGCAAGCGTAGTCCTACAGCATACTCTGAGTTTCCTGAGCACTAGCAGCAAGGGTGTAGGAGTCGGAGACATCACATTTCTGGAGAGCACGCTCCGCCTTGGAGAGCAGAGGCAGGGGTGTGACGTGGACCGAAGAGTCAAAGCACGAGCCATCAAATGATGTAAATCCGACATCACGTCATGAAGAAATTTGATAAAGGCTTTAAAATTAAAAAATTAACATTTACCAGTGTCTCAGGTACATACAATTTATATCACAGAATGGAGTGGCATTTATACTTTTTTAAACATGAAATATTCAAGAACACACTCCCATGCCCTGACTACCTTTCCACGAATTACCCAAAATGCCAGTTTACTTTCTCTGTTTATATAGCCTATATTCGTATTCAATGTATAGCAAGATTGTTTTATGTTAAACACATTGCCTTACTACTTTACAAGGGATAGTTTTAAGATACTTTATATACACGAGTCGGAGATGTTGCATGCGCAGTCTGTGGTTAAGTCTGGTTTTGCTGTTCTGTTAATGGATATCTGCTAGAATCGACCTAGTCTCTCTTTTAACAGGCTGGTTCTTTTGATCCTTTGTAATGTTTGCGACATGCTAAATTGCGGACTTTACTTTGCTTCTTCCGGTCAGTTGACCTTTCCACAAGCTTCCTGTTTACATTAAGAGAAGCTGCACTGCGTGTCCTCACGTGAGGAGCTAGGGGTGCATTGAGATTGTGAGGGGGTAGGCGTGGACTTGTATACACGAAGTACACTACGCTACAGTGCCTCACTGATCGTACCTCCTGTACCCAAAAGCCTAAGTTATAAGTGAACTTTCAGATTCCACAGAGGGTAACAAGAAGACGACGCACCATGGTACTGATGAAATTAAAGCAAATTACACATTGTTGCCAAGTGGTGCCATGATAGGCACGTCACTTTCCGCCAGCCAACTTCACAAAAAATACTGAGATTTTTGTTCCTCCTCTAAACTACAAATCCCAAAATGCAACTGCATTTGCCTATAAAACCAGGACGTGTGGATTCCTGTCGGATTAAAAACATGAGATGGGCCACTGGGTAGCCGTCCTCAGCAGACGGTTCTGTTCTCCCGGAACACCGCCCCTACAGTCGCAGCAGGCACTGGTCTGGTTTTTTGCTGTGTCTGGACGGCTCTTCGTAAATATGCCCCTAGTTCTTCCTATCTTTCATCCTTCTCTCCCCGTGCCTAACTGCATCTTCACCCCTGCGCTTTGTTTCTTTGTTTCTTTGTTCTTTCACCTTCGCCTTCTTAATTCCCTCGTCCTTTTCTTTTTCCTTCTTTCTCTTGCCCCATTATTTTCTCATTCCTTTTATTCCTTCCCTCTTTGCCCCCTTTTCTCTGTCCCTCCCTAGGTTCTTTCCCTGTCCGCCCACCTTCCTTCTTTCCCCCTCCCTCGGTCTGCTCCGCCCTACCTTCCCTCTTCCGTCCATCCTTCCTACCTTCCATGTTTCCTTCTGCCCTACCTTTTACATCCCTCCCTTTCCTTCTCACGTTCCCTGTCGCTCCTACCCTGATTCTATTTGTCCCTCCATAGTATCCCCCGTCCGCTCCATCCTTTGCCCCAGGATCCCGGACTTTCCATTCTTTCTCCTTTCCCTGCTCCCTTGCTTCCCACCTTTCTTTCCTGCCTCTCTTCCATTATTCCATCCTTCACTCTTTCCTTCCTTCTGTCTGTCCTTTCTTCCGTCTGTCTTTTATATATTCCCTCTTCCTTCTTCCCTCACCTGTAATCCTTCCCTTATTCCTTCTTCTTTTCCTCCTGTCACCCGTTCTTTCTTCTGTCCCATCTTTTTTCGTGCGCCTTTCCTTACACTTGCGAGATTTTGTCCTGCCTTCCGGTTTCACAGTTTTGTTTTGTTCGCACCAAGGCCGTCCTTCACCTCAAAGGCCTCGAACCCCAGCGTCTGTTGTACTGGACACAGTATTTTAACTCTGTAGGTAGAGCGCTGACGCCGGGTGTGTTTGCTGCCGTTCAGGCTGTAAGCACGGATTGGTTCTTTGTTTCCTCTCTAGGACTCAGCCTTGCTTGTTGTGTGTAGATGTGTACTTGAAGCAATGCTTAATTTGTAAAAATAAACAAGCATTGGCATAGCCAATAGGTCTCGCCTTTGGGACCTTATAAGTGTTTCGCCATGCAACAGTTGATGTTGTTGTACTAAGGATATTGTGCTGCATAACTAAATACTTATAAGGTCCCAAAGCGAGACCTATTGGCTATGCCAATGCTTGTTATTGTTTGTAATTACTTTTAAATCTGAATAAACCCATATATTGACTTTAAATTTTATCCCGTGAAGGTTTTTTTTTTTTTTTTTAAATGAGGGCCGCTGTCTATTGAGACTAACATGGCCCTGATCCTGCAGCTCAAACCTTTTATTTGTTAAAAGCAATGACAAGGGGATGGTCCACGGGAAGTGGGGTGGAGGGGAGGGAGCTCCTTATTCCACTGGCCTGAGTGAGGGAAGGCAGTATGTGAACACTTCAAGCAGAACCAGGGGATACACCTGTTGAGCAATACACAGTTATGCTCTCTTCCCAAGTCACCCAACTAATTTAGTTGATGATCTCACATGGTCATTGGCGGGTGAAGCTTTAAATGGAAACTGAACTGAACTTTGTTCAGAAGGCAGACTTCCTAACAGAAGAGCACTTGTACCCCACAAAACTCATAAAAATACGATGCCATATCCGGGTACACAGTGTCTCAAATTAGCTCTATACTTGGCAACTTTGTCTACATGTACCAGTTTCTTGTAGACAAAGGCAGCGCCCAACATGCCTCTGTACCGGTTATAATTCTGTCCTGGCCAGGGAGGCAGGGAAATGTAAAGATATTCCAAATTTCTATATCACATATATAACACATCGGCCATACTGGGAGCCGGTGTTGGACGCCACAATATGTGCGTGCACTAAAGTGCCTCATCGAGCGTACACTTAACGCTCATCCACTCTACCGTCGACAACACGCTATTATACGTGACTTGTAGGATTCTATTGAGAAGCAAAGATGTAGAAATTTGGATCATCTTTACATTTCCCTGCCTCCCTGGCCGGGACGGAATTATAACCGGTACAGAGGCTTACCGACTACGTTGCATTAATACAGCCCCGAGGAAGTCGTGGGCTAATCCCAGACGACGAAACACGTGTTGGCTGGAGCAACCAAAGAAAAGAAAATTAAATCACAAAAAACTCTTTTTTGAAATTTTCTATGCATTGTACTGGTCTTGATTTACACATAACAAATATTGTATGTGTGCTCGGGCTTACGTTGAAGCTATGTGAAGGTGTTTGAACTGTCCCTCAAAAACTTATGGAAACAGGTTAAACAACTTTGTTGGAGTTGCAATTTGTTGTTTATTGAAATATTAATTCAAAATAATGCACACAGACAAGATTACTTGGAAAATCATGGTACTCATCTCAAAAGCAATTTCCGTCTGCCCAGAGCAACAACAAAACTTGTCACCTACCTTAACTGTTCAAACCATAGTGCACAAGACGTGTAGTAGACATTACTGAACATGGGTCTTTACATCATAACTAACCTCTACATATCCATGAACAACAATGGATACACAGTCTTGAAAGTCACAGTGATGGACTCCAGGATGGACTGGATTGTCAGGTTCTAGCTACCGTCTACTGCTGACATACCACTTCCCTGCTTGGGAATTGGGAAATATGGTAAGTACTAACCATGACAATCCAGATGATTACATTACAACCATAAAGGAAAGTAACATTCTCAGTGGAACCCTGTACGAACATCCCTGCCTTGAGCAGCTTCTGTGTAGCACCAATGTTTCAATGCTTTCTGTCCAATCCCTTGAAGTCAATTATGCAGACTTAAGTTGTGCTATTCAGACAACGTGCAATGGGAGCTGCATCTTTTCTCTCTTTGCACCTGGCTCAAGCAGTTCTCTAGCTTCCCTTCAAATAAGTCTACCCTTTCATAATTCAGGATCAATCAAACTTTTCCAGCAACTAGAAGCAATTTCCCTGTACCCTTCAAAGTGATTCAACAGCTTCGGAACACAGAAAAGCGACCTCACCCTCTTTGTCATACTAATAGGCTGGAGATAAAGGCTTCTGTACTACACCAGGTACAGCATTTAGAGCAAGTATTTGAAAATAGACACCAGTTTAAATTTCAGAGGAAGGACAAGATGGGAGTGTTTTTTTAAATTAATAAATCATTCATCAAAACCAGCTTTACGTTTCCAGCAAGCTCCCATTTTGGAGGCCATATGCAAGCCAATCAAGTTTACAATCCGACAGCACTACAGAGTTAGCACATTAGGAGTCAACAAGCAAATTATACACTATGCATTTTGCATAGGAAGGTGAAATGCTCATTTAATTTGCAATGCTTTTCAGATTGCCTCCACAATAACAAACAAAAAGGCTGGTTACAATACTGGAGGCAACCCAAGAAATTGCTTCCAACACTCTGAATTGCACACTTAGTGCGTTTTGGGGACATTTGAAAATTGGTCACCAATGAATTTCATCAAAACAGTCACCTGTAGTTATTTTGGGTTTCACACTTTCCATTCATTATGTTTGGGCAACAGACCCTGCACACTGGCTTGGAAGCACTATGAATGTCACAACATTTTGGGATTGTTTTCTGCCCATAAGGGATGGTTGACCCAGGTAAAATACAATGTCAAGGTAAAGAGCAAAATACATTAAGACAAATTAGTCCATACAACTTTATACGCATATTATAAAGTACATTTCAATATATTCATTTAAATACATACACTTTTAAAAGCATATAAAAAAGTCCAAGATGTTTTGCTACATCTAAATATTAAATATATTATTAGCTTTAAAGTTAAAGTTTGCGTCAATGTTGTATACTTTAAAAACAAGAGTTTTAGTAATGTCTTACTAATACTAAGGGACACTGGGCAATCCAATACTAAAACGGAAAGATGTGCATTTAGTGCTCAATTGAGAAATGTAATACCCTAGGTATTTCACCCTAAAAATGTATTCTGTTTGGAAAACAATGGATTGCAACCGGTTTGAAATTTCAACACATCTATTTTTAATTAAGAGTCACTTCATCTATATAGGGAAATACATTTTCAATTTCCTATGGTGGCAAACACTGGGACAAGTGATGGCTTGCTAAAATGGCAATGATTATCCATTTTAATGGAGAAGTTTAGAGCCAAGCGATTTAAAAGACGCCAAGGAAATTTCTTCCCCCATGATTTATGTTGTGCTTTAATATTTTTTACACAAGCTAGTACCTTTTTCGCCCATGCCCGTTTGCTTATTGATACCTCCTTCTAGCTGAAGCAGGACATTTTGTTTAAATAATTATTTATAGACAAACTTATTTATAATAAAAAAAATTAAAAAAATAAAAATCGAGCAGAGTAACACCTGCCATTGTTTGCCTAGATGCCAGATTTAACTTGCAACAGAGAGCCTGAATCACACATCCTGGTGTCATTTAATAGCCTGCAAATGTTCTCAGTTGATTCCCACAGTCTTTTGGGATTTGTGTAGAGATTTGGCCATAAGTAGAAGGGACAGGGAATATCCAGCATATTTAAAATGCCACCAACAGGGAAAGATCATCCTTTTTGTGTGTGAATCCAAGCGTACATCCCATTTTAAGTTCCCCAAAATCTTACGGAGCTACTCCTGGAGCAGTGAATATCTGAGTAGCAGCTCTCCCGCTGTGCTGTAGTTTGTTTTTCATTTTTGTGGGGGATGCTTGGTCCCGCCTAAGCACCCCGCGTGCCTCCTATGTTGGGGGCAGCCCAGGGAGCCCAGTACTGGCTGCCTTTGCCAGCTCCCTTAATGGCTAGCATCTCGTCCACTGCCCACAGGAGCAGGCAGCTCTTCTCCCCTGCCGTGGGAAGGGATCTTCTTTCTTGCAGTGGCCGCCCGCCCCCCAAGACACTGGCACGGGGAGTGGGGTAGGCCCAACTCCCCCTCCCCTCCTCTGCTTCAGGTTGAGTGACACCCAGGCCCTGGCCACCCCGGGGGTAAGTCATGAAACAGCGGTAGAGTCCCATGCGCTTTGCAGCGGGTAGAAAGGTCAATGGTTGCCAAACTTTAAAGTGCCATTAACTCGGGCCCCGTTGGGCAGATTTCGACAGACCTGGTCTCATGTTACTCCTGGTAGTGAACTCAAGCCACCAGGGGCAGTTGATGCAGACCTCCCCATCTCCAAAGCGGTGCAGTCCTCAGGGAGCTGGTTCTCCTGGCTCCCTGAACCAGCCTTCCTCCTGGTCTTGGTTTCTGACGTGCAGACGTCCAGGGCTTTCCACCACCTGGTCCTCCAGGAGTGTAAGGTGGGCAACCTCATTGGTCACTGGGGAGACCCACTGGTCCTTAGATATTCTCGCACAGGTTACACCCCAATTCTCTGTAGGCCAAAGGGAACCTGAAACTGCACTCTAAGGCAGTTTTCTCCCCATATGTATAATAAAGTGTCACTACAGACACAACAGTAAATCACACTGACTTTCCCTATTAGTGTACACTAACATTATAAGGCCTACCCCAGGTCAAATCTAATCCTGCACAGTCCCCACTGCACCAGGCTACCTGTGCCCAGGTACTGAGTTCTGCACAATAGTAGTCTCCCATACGCAGCCCGCGCACACGTCTTCACGTGAACCACCAGCCAAGTGCCCCTTACCCTTGCTGCATCGCAGCGGCCGGATCTTAAAAAAGGTGGACACTGGCGGTAACGTCCATTTGCAATGTGATTACCGTGGGTGAGACATGTAGTGAGACTCACCCACAGTAAAAAGCCCAAAACAGGGTGATCCAAAAATCAAAGAAAAAACGGGTGTACTTAATGGGCGGAACCCAATTGCAGCAGTTCTTCAATACAGAAGGAAGATCTGTTTAAATACAGACTAAACAGGGTTAGGCTTGGGCCCAACCCATCAACTATTTGTGCTATTTCAAGTATATGTGGACACTATATCAAGCAAGAGCAAAGTAACATGAATCCATTATGCCCTATGTTTTAAGTACTGAAATAATATTGACTCCATAATTAAATCCTTGCATTATCATCTGTGTTTGTACGCCTCAAATGGTTTATCACTATTTGTTTTGATCTACATTTAATGCTTTGAGGTTTCCAAATCTTCGTTTCTAATCTAGATTTTTGCTGAAAACGGTTTCAAACTAAGTTTATTAAAAAAAAAACCTTTGAGACCATTTTTGCTGCTATCTGGGGCCAATAAACAGGCTCGTCTAAAACAGTTCATCTTAATCTTATTAAAGAGCCAGTCAAATCAATCTTTATCAGTTGTTTAAATATAGCAACTGGATGAGGGATAATAGGCCAGTTGAAATATTCCAATTCTTCAATGTTTGCAACAAAGTTCCTCAATCAACAATATCAAAAGATGTGCAAACGTCAACAAAACAAGAACATAAATTTCTATTCTGTCCTACTGACTTCCGCACTACATCCCACAAGCAAAACCACTGGTCCAAGGTGAAGTAGCCTTCCCTCAAGCCCCCTGTTCAATTAATAAAAGGTTTTTCCAACTATAAATTCTTCCATTTGGTATAGCAAAGTTTTTGCAAATACCTTTGAAATAATGTCTGTTATATTAATAAGTGTAAAGTTGGGGGCATATTGCCATGAATTTTGATCAGCTTCAACTATCCATTGGAAGAAGGGTGACAGTATATTTGCCTACTATTCTATAACGACTTTAATTGTTCTAGCAAAAAGATAGGTTTATCTGCTCAGCTCCATTGTATGAATTATTTTCTTTACCGAGGGTAAAGAACTTTAGGCACAAAGGCCACCATGAAGTTGTTTCAACATGCTGTGAATCTTTGAGTGTCACTGACTTTCAGCCGCAGGTCCAGGATGGCCCGGTCATTGAGTGCAAAATTCGCTTTTTTGCATTGTATAATGAAAGTGCACTATCAATGTGTAATGATAATGTCAGTGATAAAGTGACCAATGAAGATGGGGGGGGGGGGGGGGAGCAGCTATAGGACAAAATAAAGCGGGCGGGTGCCAGGGCAACCTGAAGATTTTGGCTAATCTAAATGAAATTGTGGGTACCTTGCAGGAAGAGGTGGGTAGCCTTACAAATGTTGTTTTAGGTCTGGAAAATAAGTTTGAGGAGATGTTAGCACTAAAAGGAAGTGACCATGCCATCGGGCGCAGGAGTGGGTCATCCCATGGTTTAAGCCCATGGGGCAGTAACGTGCTCGGGAAGCCCAGCAGTCATCTCTGCCACGCTTAGAAGGGGGATGGGAGCACACTGCTTCACCTCCCAGCACAGTTCACCCCTTAGCATTATGGTAAATGCAGTTTATTTTAAATGCTTACTTGAGTTTTTGCTGAAGTGTTTCACCAAAGTTGGTGCAGGTTAGTGCTGTCAATCTCTAGACATGTGTTTCTGGATATTATCCTTCAACAGTAGAGATACAAATCGAAATGTATCTGGGGTTGCTGAGTAAGCTGCCACAATCCTTTCAGGTCTCAGTACCTCTCACAGGCGCATCCCCAAAAGCTCGTCAGCTCAATGGCTCAAGGGAGCCTTTTCAAACAGAAGGGGGATGGGAGCACACTGCTTCACCTCCCAGCACAGTTCACCCCTCCCTTAGCATTATGGTAAATGCAGTTCATTTTAAATGCTTACTTGAGTTTTTGCTGAAGTGTTTCACCAAATCTCCAAAGTTAAACTCAAAACCCCAAACCCTTCAGAAACAACCTCGCATAGATAGGGAGAGGAGATGGGAGAGCAAGAATCCACCCTGGGCAGATCCAAAATCTGAAGATGCCAGAAATCTGGCAATGGGGGTCAAGGTGTCGGGATGTGGAGACTATTCCAACTAAGCAGCCCCCACTGTTGTATCCCAGGGGCTTAGTTTATAGGGGGAGCTACACCAAAGTTTTGGCCAACAAGGCTGGACCCACTGTCTATTTAACACAGGTACCAAGATAGCAGAGGGGGTTAAGGAAGGAAAGGACTCCCTATTAAACAAGGTTACTTTTTGGTTTGGGGGGGGGCGGGGGTCAACAGTGTCAATCATTGGGGACGATATAGCGGATCTAGAAAGGTTCTCACGTCCGATGGGAAACAAGAGAAACAATAAGAGTAGTACTTAAAGAAAGTATTGGAGGAGGGCATGATGCCGATAGACGCAAGGACTATATTAAAAGCTAACACTGAAATCCAGCTTAAATATAAACTCCAAGTGGCGCCTGCTTTTGGTGACAATCTATCACTTGGTGGCATCCAGGAGGTACAGGAGATCCCCAATGCACTAGAGACCAGTTCAGTTGATTGACTGAAAGCACAGAGTAGTCCCAGAATAAATAGAGTTGAAACTTCCTTAGTCCAAAAATATACTGAAGTAGGAGGAGGTTTGACAGCTTCATCCGAACATAGCTTGAAAAGAACCTTGGTCCATGTTGGTAGTTATACTGACTGAGATTCTATTCTTTATGGGGAAATAAATAGTGAGATTGAAGAGAAGTCTTACACACTTAAAGAAGATAACTGGGCACATAGCCCAGGGGAGACGAGTAGTGTAACTGAGGTTGCCCGAGATGGCGTAAAGATCTTCTCCTGGAACATGGCAGGGATTAGTAGAAAGCTGCCTGAACTCGAATGTGGTCTCTTTGTTGATGCCTATGACATTTGCCCATCCCAAGAAACGTGGTGCTGTGCACCCATACATTAGAGTGGGTTCACCTCTTATTGGATCAATGCAACTCAGTCAGGGAGAGGGAGAACTTCGGGAGGGCTAACGATCTGGATTAAGACAACGCTAGGCTGTAAAAATCAGCAAACCAGCACTTATTCACTGGACACATTAGCAATTAGTCTACATTTGCATTCTGGACTTAGCTTGACAGTTTTTAATGTATATAATTAGACAGGAGATAGACCAATGTGATAAAGGTGATTTATGATGTGTTAAATGTTTTGCTTGGTAATGATGTCCACTTCATGGAGGGTGATTTTATCAAACCTTTGAACCAATGAGGGTAGCTCAACAAGATCTGACCTCTGAACAAGATAATATGCAGAGGAATTCACGATTAGATCTCCCCAAGGTGAGTTGGTCAACAAGAGAAGCACAGCTATTAGTACTAACTTTTACTTATGACATGAGAGCAGCAAATGGAAGGACATCCTCCGATAGGGAGGGCAGAGCTACCTTTAACAGAGTAGGCCACACCAGCCGTATTGATTACTTATTAGTGGGGCTATGCCTTTGGCCTTCCCTGAAGGATATGGCTGTTCTAGACAGAATGGACAGTGATGATAATGCCCTGTCCGTGACTTTAGAGGGTGATATGATTGAGAGAAACCCAAACAAGGGTAGGAGGGCAGTAGGGATATCCTCCAGTCAAACAATGGCAAAACTATCAAGTGGGAATGGGTATCCAAGTATCCTGAGGCCTTAGAAAAAGCCCTCAAAATAGTAAAGACAGAAACTGAAAAGATACTCCACCTCCCTTTAAAGCAGAAGCTAATGGATTTACAGAGAAATCACAAAAGCCTCTACAATGGGATTAAAGATCTGCTAGCCAAAATAGAAGAGATGGCCCCGCCAGGGGTAGCGAGGAGGCCTGGTATAGTAAATCTTGTTGGGATGCCAAAGGGGGCCTGTTGGGGGCAGTGAAACCTAAATGTATAGCAGACTGGGTTAAATATAGAGCCGCCTATAAAAAGGAACTAGTTAAAGCAAAGAGTGGGAAAGCAAGCTGTGGGAAAATATGTACTTAGCAATGACAACAAAGGACACTAGAACCTTTTGGAACATCACCTCAGATAGTGTCCTTGATGCCAAATAGGATGTGGAGTTCTTTATCCAACCTCATGAATGGGTCTCACATTTTGGTGACATCTACTCAGGCACAGAGGAGCTGGGAAGGGAAGGAGAGGATTCCTTAGTTATCTCCGAGCTAGACAAGTCTAGATGCCCGAGATTTGAGCCCACCGAAACTGTGGCTACAAATAAATCTTTTCATGCCTCCAAAGCTCCCGGCCCAGATATGTTACCTAAAGATCTCTATTTGGCTGACCCGGAAGTAGGAGGCCCCTATATGTATTTACTTTCCAATGTTATTTTGCAGGGAATGGATATACCACCATCCTGGAAGTCTGCACAGATCATCCCAATATTTAACAAGCATTTGCAATGCAATAGGTCTCGCAGTTACACAAGTTAAAGCTATTGGCATTGTAAATGACAATGCCTTTTATTTATGTTTTAAAACGAAAACAAATAAAAAAGGCATTGTTATTTGGAATGTCAATAGCTCAAACTCACGTAAATGCGAGACCTATTGCATTGCAAATGCTTGTTTAAACTAACTATAAATATTTAAGGAGACCGGCCACCATTAAGTAAACTTTTGTTTCAGTGCTCGAACTTTTGAAAAGCTTTGTAACGGCTGGAAACATGCATATAATTTGGTTTTTTTTAAAACGTTTTATTTTCCTCTTATTTGTACTCGCAAGAGTTCGTGTGTTTGTTACTAAATGGTTCCCCAGTGGACGAATGCATTGCAGCTAAATAGTTTTGGTTTCCTGCTAATTAACTTTGCATCAAGAGTTTACTCAAATTATAAAAAGCTAGAAAAGATAAAAACTGCACATCCCGTCGTTACATGCTATGATGTCCTACACAGGTGCACGTTGAACGCTATACAAGTTACTTACACGTGTGCCTTTTATCCTAGTGTGCTGTTTTTTAAATCAACAATTCCACGAATGGCCCTACATTTGATATTAGGCTGTCCGGCTTTTATTTGCCTTGCTTCCACATTTGACGAATTTAGGTCCGAGTCCCAAGCAGTTGCAAACCCCAGGAGGAGAAGGAATAAACGTATGTCCTGGTGGCTAGCCCTTACACGCGCCACCTTGGCAGTAATCCGCCCTCATTTACTCCTGCCGACCGGTTTGTCTAGACCGGTGGAGCTTTTCAAAGCAGTATGTAGATTTCATTGTGAACTCCCCATTCTGATAATCCGGAAAATGGTGTTTTTTTGCCCCAGCTGACACCCAAGGGTAGAAGAAAGTTAAAGAGCAGGCACTCACTGTCTCTAGAGCAGAGGTCTTCAACATGTTTTGTCCTGAGCCCCTAAACAAACAGTTTTAAAGTCCGGCACTCTCCAAAAGTTTATGGCAAGATTTCGGGTAGCGGGAGGGGCAGGGCCGATAGCAGGTGCTGGGATTACGGGGTCCTGTTATTCTGTAGGAGCACACATGCAAATGCCTACAAAAAGTAGGTTTTTTTGCATTTTGTTTGCCGTTCAGAGTTTGTTAAGTAAACCAAAAGAGAAAAAAAAAGATAGGCTGGGTGGGGAGACATAACAGAGGGGAGTGGGAAGAAACACAAAGGTGGGTGGGGGACCAAGCAACATGGAGAGCAAGTGACAAGAGGCCATTGTGGGGTTATTTATTAACACGGAGGACGAGGTTGGAGAAGTGACACTGAAAATGCGGGAGGGAAGGAAGACGGCTCGGGTGGGTTGGGGAGCAAACGGATGAGTGTGCACAGCGTGGAACTGAGGGGAACTGCACATGAAAAAATACATTGAGGGAGTGGGGGATAAGCAAACGAGAGTGATGGAGATTTATACAGGGAAGGTAATAGCAACACAAGAGCGGCAGAGGGGAAAGAGTACACAAGGGAGACTGGTAGAAAAGATGTGCACTCGAGCTGATTGCAATGAAGCCAGACCAACTGACCTCACTTTTCTGACCAAAAGTTCATGTGAAATCGCACACAAGGCACATTTACTTATCTGTATCATGGACATTACAAAAGTAGACTACTACGTCTTTCACAAATGTTCTGCAATGCAAGCCAAGAAATAGTTCGGGCCTCACCCTCCGTACATTTCCTGCACCCCAAACACAACATGCCGGTTGGGCTAACAAGGCGAGGCACTTATTTGCCCTTCTCACCTTAAAGTCGTTACCGCTCAGATCAACGCCTCTGATGAAGGGGAGCACCCCGGTGGAAGCCATCTCTGTGTTCCGGCACCCAGCGCTGACCGCCGCTGCTGGAACGGCATGTAGAGCTCTCCTCCAATGCTCCGTAGCTGGCTGCCCTCGCTCACCTGCCCGCGCATATTTAAGCCATAACCCAAGTCCGACTTTAGGATGCGGACTACGCGAGGGCCCCCGCCACCCATTCCCCCCATGGGCACCAGCGGGCCCTCCCGTTCCTCTGCGGACCCTCCACCTCCTCGTCCGCCATCTTCACTTCATCGGCGGCGGCTTGCATCTTCACTTCGGCGGCGGCTTGTTTCAGGGGCAGACCGGAAACGAGGCCGCCAGACCTACTCCCGCCTGAAACGCCGAAAAGAAAGTCAAGAGCCATGGGCCTGATGGAGACAGGAAGGGAGCGAGCAAGAGGGAACGCGAAGCACGCCATGCCGTGAGCGTGCACATCGGCTGTCCGGGATCCCCAGAAAAGACACGCCGTGAGCGTGCACATCGGCTGTCCGGGCGCAAGCTGAAGACACGCCGTGAGCGTGCACATCGGCTGTCCGAGTGTCCGGGCGCAAGCTCAGCATTGCCAGCGAAGACACGCCGTGAGCGTGCACATCGCCTGTCCCCCTTCCGAACTCAAGTCGACGACAATAAGTCTCGCTAGCGACAGCGCTTCGCGCTGCGTCGCTAGGCGAGACCTAAAAAGGGGTCACGTAATGAACCAGCAAATTAGAGACCTATCAATCTGATTGGTGCATTACACAAAAAAAATGTTGTAAACCGGTACTGGTCAACCTGCAACCGTGGATACAAAATAATAATGTACTATCAGACCTCGAGGCGGGCTTTTGCAGTAACATCTGTACCATAGGCCAGGTGGTTCATTTCAATTGTATATTTTGAAACACTGCAGTGATCCACAGAGACAAGCTATACATTGCCTCTCTCAACCTGCATGCTGCCTTCAATCTACTACCCAGAAGTAAACTATTGAGGGAGCACCAAAAAATGGGCTTACCAGAAAGTCGTCTGGATATCCTAATTTGGCTGCACTTGAATTATTGTGTGCCAGAGTAAGATCGGGGGCGGGGCAGGGTTAGTAGACTGATCCTTTTAGGACAGATCATGGTGTCAGACAAGGCTGAATCCTTGCACCAACCCGGTGTTCCCCATTTATTAACGGGGTAGTTGATCATCTGGGCAGGGATGGATGTGGTTTGCCAAAAGCGGGTGGACGTTCGGTGCCCGCCCTACTATTCGCTGATGACACGCTGATGATATCGAAATCCCCCCAGGGTCTCCAGCAGATGCTAAATAATTTTACCGCATTTTGTGGGGAGCGGGGGCTCGAGCTCAATAACGAAATTTATGGTTTTTAGCCCAACACATCAAATGAAACTGGGTAGATTGCAGATGCACGTTGGCAATAGTTAAATTGAGCAAGTGTCCAGTCTCGACTACCTGGGTATAAGACTATCGCCGTATCTCAGCTGGGATTTACAACTCCAAAAAGCACATGTATTACTATCATACCAAGCTGCTAATATTGTGAAAATTTAAAAGACCTTCTCAAAGAGGGCTGCCCCGACCCTAGAGATATATAATGTGAAGGTATTAGAAGCAGTTATGTATGGTTCGGAAATTTGGGGTTGTGCGAATACCAGACTATTGAAAACAGCCGAGCACAAGCTCTTAAGATCTTTATTGGGCCTCCCCATTGAGTACCCCATTGGTCCCAGTCTACCTTGCCCTAACACACAAACTAAGAGAAAAGGTTGCGTTTAGAATTCCGATGTAATGGCGGAGGATCTGGTCCTCCCTAGCCCTTGAGCCGTACCGGGAGGGCCTAAGAGAGTCACTGGTGCCAGGGAAGGCTAGCAAAATGTCATGGCTGAAATTTGTGAAAAACCTCTTGGGTAGACGTGGCCTGGAGAGTTTTTGGTTAAACCCCGACAATTTGATCTCCGTCTCCAAAGCCAGTCCAAAAAGCATTTACTGGGAATCTATGGCAGTCCAAATGGTTACTGGAAATACAGGCAGCCAAACTGGAGAATTTCTTGACTATAAACCTCTCCCATGCTATGAGCCAACTACAGATGAAATAGTGCTGATAACTGTACATACAGTTTAGATATAAGTATCTACCAACAAAGGTGTTTTGTAGTAAGTGGACAGATGCTGCTGTTAATGATTTATGCCCAGCATGTACAGGAGCCCCGGAGAATCCAAGTCACATTTTGTCCAGCGTATGTCATTCAAAGAAATAAATGGATATCACCCATTTATAGTTTCCTGGGAACTAGAAAACACCTGGAGGAGTTTAGAATACTTAGCACAGACACAAAACGAGTTATAGTGTTTGCTATTGCCAAATTCTTAATGTCTGTGTGGATTTGGCGCAATAAGTGTCTAGAAGTTATTGGCTAAGTGGTCTTTTTATATGCAAGAGGTGTAATACATTTCTCTCCCTTTTGGTCCAGTCAGATGATAACTTACATATGGACACATTTACTGTACTTGGGACCTTTGTATATTATTTCCACGACTTGCTGTTTCATTGGTCTTTTTAACTTTTTTCAACAATTTTTTAATTGTTACACCTTACTGAGTTCCTGTTTTATCTATTTAGAAGAGTGAGGCTGCTTGCAATGAACAACCTGAAAGACAGGGTTAGCATTTTTCACTTTATAAAATTGGCTTGTCAAATTAGTTTTTTTAACAGTAATATTTCTTATGTATGTATTTTAATTGTTTGTATTTAATGGTAGTATGTTACTGCCCATGTCTGCACTTTATAATAACTTTTTTAAATTAAGTTTAGAAGGCACATTTGGTCCCATCATAGGGGAAAGGGATTGTGTGGTCTATGTATATTATAAGGGAATGCATTTATATTTGTTTTTATATATGGCATTTATGATCCTGGAGATCAAAATAAAGCTTTTCAAAACAATCATAGAACTTTATTAATCCTCATTTTGGATTTCTGTGTCGATTTAGATGCCTTAACCACTAGAATCATACAAGTATGATAGGATAGGAGGATAGTATAGGGGGAGAGGAGTTGTCCTAACGGCTAGGGCGGTCGACCTCGAATCTGTGAAACCGGGTTCGAGTATCGGCAATGACGCTGAACATTCTGTGATTCTGGGCAAATCACTTAATCTCCCCGTGCCTAACAAAAATGAATGTGTCCTCATGTAACGCAACTGGTGCTATGTAAAGCGCTCCGATACCGTCGGGTCAAGTTTGCGCTATATAAAAACTCCGTAAAAAAAAAAAAAGTAAGAAAGAGTTTGCTTAAATGATACAATTTAATAACTTCCGCAAAAAGAACAATTGATGGACAGAAGGCTGAGCAATGTCAGACATTCACCATAGTACAGAGATCTGGGCCTAAATCCATCGTTTTGTGCTCCCCATGCCATTCCAGTTTAAACCTATCCCTATGCAAATCAGTCTAGACCCTGCTTCCCGTTGGGGCGGGAACAGTCCCGCCCCAACTGCCAGGCCAGGTCCTCCCTGGACCGGAAACGAGCATCCTGGGACTGATTTCGGCATTAGTCATCTAGGGGGTGGTGGTGCAGGGGCTTGAGATGCTTAAGTGGATGATGGAGTGATTGGTCCATGTGAGTTCTGTGACATGGCTGTATTTGACACAATTGCTGGAGGTGTAAATTGGGTTCAGCATGTGCCCTGCGGTGTGTGTAGGGTCGTGGACGATCTGGGCCAATCCGAGGCTGCTCATACTGGAGGGGAGGTGTGTAGTGTTGTTGTCATTTGTGTTCGATGTGGAAATTTAGGTCACTGAGGAAGATGTAGTCCTTGAAGTCTAAGGGTAGGGGCGCAATGAAGTTTGCAATGGTGTTGCAGAAGCTGAAGCGCAGGTCTGGGGGCAGGTCTCGAAAAATCCACTCACCCACTCGCTATGGCGAGCCAGATTTATTCAGGACAGGCTATTTTTAGGGCCTACTCGCCCTTTCTGGCGAGTGGGAAGACAAACTGACTTTTGACCTCTGTCTCTGAAAGTAGAGCAAATGTGACAAGATAAGATTTAAGGGCATCTTTATTGCTCACAAAGTGAATGAGCAATAAAGATGCCTTTAAATCTTGTTATCTTGACACATTTGCTGGCTTTCAGAGACAGAGGTCAAGCACATTACAGTTAGGTTGTGTAGATATTTCAAGTTACTAGACCTTCGGCTCTAGTAACATTTGTGATTTTTGAGCCCTGCCTAAGGGTCAGTGTGCAAAGGTGCCTCTGATGGTTGTCTTGTCATCCGTGTGGAGCTTGAAGTTGAGATGTTCCAAGAGGGTAGTGTTGCGGTCGGTGGTGATGGTACCCTGTATGGTCTCTTTGTGGATGATGGCTGTTCCTCCTCGTCGCTTATTGGTGCGCTCCTGGTGAGTGGGTTTATATCCGTCGGGGCAATGTCTGGGCCGGATGTGGGGTTGAGCCAGGCCTCAGGGAGGAAGAGAATGTTGGTTGCGAGGGTGGCTATGGTCCCATAATTCAGTGGAATGCTTGCACAGTGAGCATGTTTAGAGAAGGAAGCAGGCGAGATGGTGTTTTTGTTCAGGCGGTGTCTGTGGTATGTTTGGGGTGAGGCTAGTCAGTGGGCTGGTATGTGTCCAGTGGCAGGTGAAGTGGCAGTGGGTGCAGGTGAAAGGTCTTACGATGGAGCATGGGCCAGCGCAGTGGCAGTGTTTGTTGCGCCGTCCGGGGTCGACGGTGTAGAGCTAATCCCAGAACATAGACTAAAGGGGTCCACCATGTTGTATGCCCGATCCATACCAATCTGGGGATATCTTAATCTTTTGGACTCATGGCTGTTTCATCAATATCATATGCTTCATTCGGTTTATCAGACCATCTAGGTATACACATTCAATGAGCGACAATAAATAACTAAAATAGTCTTTACCCAGTTTGCACATCTTAAAACAACTTTTTTTTTACTTCCATAAGAACAATTAAAACCACAGTTGACAGGATACTATCATGTAATTAAAGTGCTTAGTGCCACATATGATCGGACAATCATAGTAAAATTCCTAAAAACAGCATCCAAGCTGCCCTGTGCATAATTACATCTCTGGTAATAAAAAACCACCCAAACAATCTAGGTTATAAACTTCCGTTGCCCAAAACAAACATTCAATAAAAACCTGCTTACAGCAAAGACAATATGATTTGATGTATCAGTCTATAGGATGCTCAGACCAAGCCAATAATGTCTGATTCCCAGATTGCAACAGACAGGTCGGATCCACCTTTTTCGAAGGAAGCAGTATTCGATGCAAAAGAACAGAATATGCTCAACAGTCTCCTGAGCATGGCCACAAGCAGGGCAAGTAATTGAGTCTAGTTCAGGAGCCCAATTGTTAAAAGCACTAAGGGGAAGGCAGCCCAGGCATAATCTCACATCAAGACTTTGCCAATGGTGGTGTGATCAGGTCAAGAAAGGGTTCAAACTTTGGGTGGAATTTAAAACTCACTATTTAAAAGCCCTGCAGTCGTGTTTGTAGCATACCATTCAGCCACAAAAGCCCAATACTTGGCTTTCACAGTAGCTATGGTTTTTTTTTTGCCGATGCGCTCAGAGCAGTCCCATAGGTTAATCAACCGCAAGGATCTACACCAAGTTGCAACATGAAGTAGCCATGCAATCAGTTTGGCACCACTCATATTTAGGACTTCTCAGTGAATCACTATATTCCCTTAGTTCCGGGGTGGACCACAGATGCAGCCAAAACAACAAAGGTTTTAATGCGGCCACGTCTCCAATTCACCTCACCCCAAGATCAAGATACAATGGGGTCAGCAGGGTACTTGCTGGAACAGAGACAATGGATCTAGCAAATATGTTCTTGCTCACCGCCAGCTTGCGCGTGTCAGAATGACACCATTGCTCTGCTCCATATAGTGCCGCATTTTGGGCTTTCATCCAGTAGACCTCTAGGGTGGGGGTTATTGACCGAGTCTGGGTCTGTTTGTGGAGTCCAATTATGGGTTTTGATTTATGGCATAGGCTCAGATAACTTTTCTCGAGCTGGGGAGCCCACCCCAGAGTGTCGGTCAACCTAACCCCAAGATAGTCAAAAGTGACCACCCTCTCTAGGGGTTTCTCAGCTACCTTCACTGCTCTTATTCTACCCTTACTCTTACCGAATACCATGAACTTAGTTTTCCCACATTTAGTTTCAGGCCACTAGCTTTACAGGAGGCCAGAAATGTGTCTAGTAGTTTCTGAAGGCCCATAGAGGTCCTAGAAAGAAGTAGAGAATCATCAGGGAACAGCAGAATTTGTCATTTTGCAAGTTTGCCAATGATCACTATGTTAACATAGCAAAATTAAAGAAAATAGAATGTTTCGGTACAGAAACGATAATATGCTCAATCAGGCAAGTTTGAACTCCATTACGGAAACTCTGGTGTACTGGAGAGTCCATCATATTGCATGCATCCATTTAAAAAGATTAGCCCATTCCCTGCAAATATGTATAGTTTCAGAATACATTTTGCAAGAAGGGAAACCACCAGCTGGGACTGCACACGAAACAAGTAAATCACTAATTAGCCCATCGGTTCCAGATGGAGCAAGCCTCAAATTAAAATCTCAAGTGATGATTTGAAGTGCTTGAGGGTAATCTATTTTGGAGTTTAAGATCTTCCTTCATTTCAGAAATGTAAATGTCAATACTAGGGAAGGTATTTTATGGATGTAAACATTGATCAGGAACAAATTAGATATACATAAGTTATTAGTTTGCATAACAATAGCATTAATCAGAAGCCATTGACACTTGGGATTCAAATTAAATTTTTGGAGATTTTTCTTGGTATTAAATGTTAAAAACCTGCTGGAAATATGACTAGTTCCAGTCTAAACCCCTGGTTTAATAAAGGATGTAAAGCCTATCTTATGTAGTTTCTACAACCATGTTTCCTGCAATAAAAGAATTTAATTTTTTTCTAAAATTACATCAGCTACCCCACCTAGAACAGAACATTTCACGTTCAAGATACGCATCACAGCCAACTTCTCCATGGGTGTAAATCTTGTACAAAGACCACCAAGACCCCACAGTGACTTCGCAGACTTTCTTGCACTCTTTATCAATGTCAGCCCCTTCATGCTTATCCGAGACCTAAACTTTCACCTAGAAGACCGCACTGACACAAACTGCAAAGCCCTTCTCGAAAACCTTGCCCTCGCTGAGCACATTACCAAACCCACCTACAATGCCAGAAATCTATTGGACCAGATTTTCTCTTCAATCTGGATCATCAAAGCTAACAAGCCACCAAGTATGACTTGGATCAACCACACCCTCGTTAGTTTCAACATAGCCATCATGCACCACCACAGACCTACCACCACCGGAACCACCCTCCACAGCTGGAAATGCATCACAGAGGAGCAGTGGCCCTCCGCCCTCTCAGTTAACTTGACCGAGCACACCAGCAACTTGCCGAAAGCCATCAAAAACCTCAACAGCTACATTACAACATGTACTGACATCGTGGCTCCCCTCAAGCACAACTCAACGGCAAGAGCTCAACTACAGGTCAGTTGGTATGTAGAGGAACGCAGGTTGACGAAACGCCAATAAAAGCAACTGGAAGGCACATGGAAAACAAGTCAAGATGCCACAGATAAGGACATCTTCAAGTCAGCCCTAAGACACTACCACCAGCAAATATGGATCCTCAAGCACACAAGACTTGCAGATCGTATCAATGCCAGAACTAACAGCAGCAAGGAAATCTTTGCCAAAGATTTGACTGAATCTCCTGCCACCTTCAGCAACATCACTGCCTCACAAGACCTTTGCAACAAGCTCTTTGTACTCTTCTGTAACAAAATTACCTCCATACACAATATCTTTGAACCTCAATCTGACTGTCACCGTTGCAACTCAACTTACCACCACAGCCGAAGACAAACCCTGATCCCTCCCTCCCTCCCTCCCCCCCCCCACCCATCAAAATCGCTGCTACCATGAAGACCCTTCACTTGAGGGGGCTCCATCTGACTCTTGCCCCCACCACACCTTCACTAAAGGAGAACTACCGATCAGCAAAGCAATAACACCCATCCTCAATGCCTCCATCGACTCAGCAACATTCCTGGACACCTGGAAACCAGCAGTTATGCCCCTGCTCAAGAAACCATCCCCTGGCCCAGCCACGCTTTCCAACTACAGACCCATCTCCTTCCTACCGTACTCTGCAAAGGTCTTGGAGAAAATAATCAAATTCCTATTCAGACTACACAACTCATACTCTCCCTTCCGGATAAGACCCCCAACACAAGAAACAAGTTCACTGCTTGAATGACCGAAGTCACTAACTGGTTGATAGTCAACTGTATCCAGGTCAACACCGGCAAGACAGAAGCAGTGATCTTCTGCAAGAACACCTCACCATGAGACTCCAACTGGTGGCCAGCCGAACTCTGACCCACACCTGGAACCTCAGAATAATCATCGACAGCAAACTGGACACGACCACACAAGTCAACGCCGTAACTACATCCTGCTTCCACACCCTGAAGATGCTAAGGGAGATCTTCAAATGACTCCCATGCAATACTAGAAAAACTGTTACTCATGCCCTATTCACCAGCAAGTTGGACTATGGGAACACCCTCTATGCCGGGATAACCAAGCATCTCACTACAACACTACAAACCGTCCAGAACTCGGCAGACAGACTCAGTCAACCTTCCACACAGAACTCACATCAGACCTCAATGGTCTCCACTGGCTGCTGATACACAAGGGTGCTAATTTCAAACTCTTCACTCAAATCCATACATCAAGGCACTACACAACTTAGAACTGTTAAGGTAGGTGGGGCCTATCTCCTTCAAACAACTCCGCTCCACAGGTCTCCTACTTGCACACATCCCAAACATATGCAGAACCAGATGAAGAGGACAGGCGTTCTCTTACATTGCTCCTAAAGCATGGAACGGCCAACCACTCCATATTAGAGCCTCCCCTTCTATTCCTAAATTTCGCATTAAGCTGAAGACCTGGCTTTTCAATTAACCAACCTACCATAGGCAGGGCTTGGCGCACACACACCTGCTCCAGGATACCCTCTCGGGTGATAGCATGCTTTACAAATACACATAACAAAAAAAGTATATCCAGTAAACTTCCGAGCTAATCATGATTAGGACAAATTAACAGACGGTAGAGATTCGAGCTTACTTGATATATATTGAAACAAGACAATGTAAATATGCATCCCTCCGCACTACCCTAAATAATGACAGTACTATAGATGAGAGAGAGAAGACTGTCTAACCTTTGAGAAAAATGGTATGTATTAAACAGGTGGAATCCATCAAACCTTGAGAGATTTGAGTATATAGATTAACTAACTACAGAGTGTACTTTGTTGTCTTATAGAAGACCGTTACTAAATGCTAGGCTTCTTCGTGTTACTTGAAAAAGGGTCCTAAAAACCAAGTTAGAAACACGAATTTCTTTAGTGAACATAAACGTGATCCCATGGAAAAAAACAATACAACGCAACCTCAAAAATTCATGGATTTCGTGGTGTGACAAAGACCCATGTAGATTTACAGAAAGGTTGTTTGAAAGCCATTTCGGTGGGGTTGCCTTGCATTGTAGGTAGAGATGGAGGAGGTGATTCTTCAAGGCTTCCAGAAGTCATGAAGAGAAAGCGAGTGGCAAGGAAAGCCGAGTGTTAATTGCCCACAATAAAGCTCAACTTTCACATTCCAAAATTAGTTGCTAAATGACTACGCCCCTCACTCAATGTTCTGCAGGTTACACCAATCCAAACACTAATAACTGCCACCATTTAGAACTGGAAAACACCCATGGAGGGAGGAACGAAAGTTCCAACTGGATCAATGCTCTCCCAGAGACCAAGTCATGAAGAAAACTGATGCAATCTCATCCATGACGTGTAGTCAATAAAGGAGTCATGCTAATAGATTTCTAAGGGCGAAACTGACTTTAAAAAAAAAATATCTATACCTAAAGCACATCTAACACACCGCAGTTCAATCCCACACAGAAATAGAAAACTGCAATGTAGCTTTTCGGCATTTTTTTTGTACCGTGCTATTTTTTGCCCATCGATTAATTCCTCCCTTCAGCGAAAAGGTTTCCGAATGAGGTCACATCCCAGCATCGGGAGGCAGAACTGGATGCAGGGAGACTTCCCAGACAGTATCCAGATTTGCTCACAGATCTGCCGATGGGAACAAAAGAGTCCCCGCCCCGCTGTCAAAACCTGGTCGCGCCCTGACTCCGTATGGAAGGAAATACGCTGGGCTTGCGGCCAAACTCGCACGCCATAGATACCGACTGTCATGCGGCATCGGCGCAATCTGTCAGCTCAGCTTACTGATAAAAAAAAAACAGATATTGGAAAGAATGAGTGTGCACAGCATGCGTCCTTTAAAATTGAGACGCTGCTTTACTCATATAGAAACCGAGCATACGCAAAGATACATAAGGTCGCATATATTCATGGATCAATTTTATAATGTTGCAACATATATGATGATACTGTAACAAACACGTGCGCATTCCAAGTGATGTGGCCAGTACCCTTTCCTCATGGGTTCAGCGGATGTTTCTAATTTGGCAGGATGTATAGTGATACATTCCTACACTAACATTTGTAGCAGAGCAACGCCGCCTCCGGGATGTCAACACATAAGAAACTAAATTGTGCCTCCGAGTCGAAAAAACGCCGGAAGGCTGTCGCTGAGCGAGGACCGGGAACCGGAAGCTGAGAAGGACAAGATTTTCTGATGTGCCGTAAAAAAAGCAGGAGAGACTGTTACGCGGAAATTAAATAGGAACGTAGCTAGGACAAGCGAAATGTCACTAGCTGGTGAGTGGGGAAAATAAACATCGTTATACGGAGAGGTCCTAAAACAGTGGCACTCTAGCGGGACGGTCGCTGCAGGATATGACTGCAGCCCGCAGTGCATCGTTCTGGGAAATTTCAGGGTGCGTTGACAATACCAGGACAAATTTGACCGCTTACCGTCTTCAGCTACCGAGTCATTCATCTGAGAGACAGCTTCCTACAGAGAAAGCGCCCAGGAATTTCGAGGCAGCTCTATATAATCATATTGAGTATAAGTGAAAAGCGTGGTGATAAATTATATCTATTTTTAAAGTTTTAAGTAGTGCGGAATACGCCATTGTTGATGTCAGAGCTCTTTACACACATGGAAGTAGTACATGTATAAAATAACCCGTTTAAACAGTGCTGTTTATAGGCTGGATAAAAAGACAAAATCAATCAAGAGATGGTGAAACAGCTACTCCCTCATACACATCAAGAGATCTTCAGACCACTGGAGGCAGAAAGGGAATGTCAATTTATAGGAGAGATTATTTTCTTGTTAGGGTTAGACAGAAGTAACAAGCTTGATCTTTAAACGTTATGGTCCTTTATTAAGAAAGCTTATATATTATTCATAATTATAATGGAGGTATATTTTTTGTATGTGTTCACAGGCAAGTTATTAATGTGAACTTCTCTTAGAGAATATCACTGAATTATCATTTTCTTCTTAAACAAGAAATTGTGGAGTTGTGCAAAAGTCGTCCAGCTTGTCTCTTTGCAAAGACGTGTATGCAGGCTCTATTCTCATGCATCCAAAATAACAGTATAAATGTAAGCGCCCAGATTCGCACAGCCAGGATATGGTAATTACATGTCAAAAGTAAAAACCCTTCAGCTTTGTAACACACTCTCGGCAGCTAAGTTGGCAAAGCTGCGATAAGAATCTCTTTACAAATGCTGATCAAGCTACGTCTATGCTGATCTACATGAATGAAACAAGGATGGGGCCTCTCACAAATAAAAAAGCAGGAGAAAACTACAATTTATAGATACATTTGTCAAATGTGTCGAATGTGCTTCAAAACAAATACCATAAATCACAAACATAACACTAATCCAAGCAAAATATTTCTTAAATAAAGCAGCTACAAACATCTCTTGCCAAAGATGTTTTTGAAATTATCAGGCCCCACCAGTCGGAGTGGTGTACCTCAAGTACTCCACCAGTCTTTCTTAGAACCATCTTAACACTCTATAATGATTTCCTCCAACAGAAACAGCACTGCAGTTTGATAGTTGTGCTGTTACCTGCACACATTATCCTGAGAGATCAAAAGGCAGAAGAAATTTGATACAGACAAATAAGAAACGTCACGTTCACCCCGACTTTAACTACCCAGAGGGATAATGAGAAAAGCTGAATGCTGGGCTTTATTTCATGACTGCAAATTTGAGGGGTGTGCCTGCAAACGGAGGTTGCCCGGGAGCTTGCTTTGAGGCCAAAACCTGGTGGAAATTTCAGTTATCACAACGTTTCTCTGAATGCACACATCAGATATGTTATGCGACCAGCAGAACAAACAAGAAAGTTATTATTTTAGAGATAATACACAACGAGACAGACACCCACATAGCACTGGAAACAAGTTCCTCAAATTCCTCCAGGAAAACACACACACTTTACTGGAAAAAAAAATGTTACTCGTGTACTGTATGATACGCCACACCCCATGTGACTGTCACCCCTGCGTCAACCCCACAAGAACTGCCACCCCAATCAAATCCCCTAGCAGAAAGCATCTAAAGTTCGGAGTGTCACTACTGTCAAACTGCATCAGACGCATGAGGAAAAAAATGCCGAGGGTTTAAGACTGCAGCGGAAATCTGTACACAACCGGCACACTGCGACACACGTAACACTGGCTCAGCATTTATTCTTTCAAATGTAGATGGAAATTTACGTACACTATATAAGCCTACCTTAAGACCAGAACATCTATAGGCGAATTCAGTACATCTAACGATTCGAGCATTATATAAAGTGTACACGCACTCCACATTTCTTATGTTCTTTCAAATAAATATTAAACCAGTCTTCTTTTGATGTGTCTAGGTGGATGAAATACCTCTAAACAGACAGTACATTCGCACAGTACTGTCAAATTTCCAGTCACGAATTTCTGATGAGACACTAGCATGGTCTTGATAACTACTAACACCAGAAGCCATGTCGCTTAGAACTTTAAGGAAGGGTCCTTGTGTGGGACGGCCGGGACGTTTATAAGTGCTTGCTTCACCCTTGTCTGCCCGGAGTGCTCGCAATAGGTAATGAAAGTACGGTTTCATTCCGATAGTGTTCATCCACCATGTCAGCAAGCAGTCTTCGCAACTCGTTTTACTACGAGCTGGATTTATTCAAATTGGAAATTGCTCTCTATGCGTTTTTGAGAGGGGGGGGAGAGAGACAAGCAAGTACCCCTCTATAAATGCTTCCTTAAATTGTACACTCGTTATGTAAACTGCTGCCCGTGTTATAAACAGCACTTTATCCTATAATGGTTAGTAGCAGTAGACCAGACACTGACAAGCAGATCCAACGTTTACTTTCATACTGGTTCGTGCTACCTACAGAAAAAATGCTGGCAGTTTCATTGAAAAGGGTGTGAATGCAGGACATATTGCTCAAGAGGCAGTTTAAGTTGTGTAACGTGTAACATAAGAGAAAACGTATGCCACTTAAAACGCTTTTCTGTTATTAACTTTAAAACGCTGACATACAAAAATAGCTCATTGCTTATTGTATCGATCTTGACTTTATGGGTACTTCTGACAGGTATGCAGCCTGAAACAAGTGAGCTTCAGCTTGGTCTTGAAGCAGAGGAATTCCTGAACACATACATTGCCCAAGTGGCAACTTTACGTGACACGAATCGTTTACGGGGAACTTCTGTCATTAGCGACGTCTGGGTTGGGCACTTGTTTCCCTTTAAGTGACGAGTGAAGCAAGCCAAAAGCGGACAGTTCCCATGCCACCGCCCCGATGCTGCTGGAGACCGGACGGGGTGCGGCAGTAACACAATGTAACAATTTAAATTTAAAAAGCAGACACATTGAGAAAGTTGTGCCTCGCAAGTAAAGCATCACGCAGCAAGGGCACAGCCGCCTATAAAGCGCAACTGCAGAGCGTGACGTCTATCTTCGAGCGTGACGTCGAGGCTCACCTCACTGCCCTCCAGGTTCTCTACAGCCATCTTCTGCCAGGGATCAGCAAGCTGCGCCAGCGGCATCTTCTAAACCAAACGGGATGAACACAATCTCCGTGAATGGAGCTACGTGCAGGGTTTCTTTCCCCCCGACTCTTCAAGAGACCGGCCGAGCCCCTCCTGTGCGAGACGCTCTTGCGAAGGAAGAAGGAACTGAGAAAAAAAACATAGGCAAATCAGGACAGAGCGCGCGTGCCCGGGCACTGCACGTGTTCCCTCCCTCTCGCTGGCTGCGTTTTTTTCTGTTTTGGAACTTCCGCTTACAACATGGCGCCGTAAGCACTACCTATCCGTCAGAGCGAAGCTGGGCAGCAGCAACTCCAACGTGAAAAGGCAGGGGCGGGGAAGAGGGCGGATCCCTTGGTGACGCATGTCCAACAGGTAATTCCTTCCAACCCGACCTCAATTGAAACAGAGAAAGGACTATAGTAAGGGATGTTGTGCTCGTGAAAGGGAAGGAAAATAATGAAGCTATACGCTCTTCTACCCTTGAATTCGAAGAAGAGTAGGCTGTGCTACTTTTTTAAGGCATGGACAAAGTGGGCAATTGCCCAGGACCCCCACCTTCCAAGAGGCTTCCTGGGGAAAGTAAATGTTAACTCTCTCTAGCTCACCTCTGGCTATTCCAATGTCTCAACCTCTCTCAGCCTGCCCCTTCCTCTGAGCATGACTGTCAACTTGAACAACAAGCATTGGCATAGTCAATACATCTCACCTTTGGGACCTTATAAGTATTTAGCCATGTAGCACGTTATCCTGAGTGCTGATCCAGCGCTACTCCAATATTTTGTCAGGGATCAATACTCAATAATATCATAATACAATGACCCATACACATTCACCCAGAATCCCTGATGCGCTGGGGTCAATTTATATGTACAATCAATTCTTTTCTTTTCATAGATTAAATTATGGCTTCACAACTAACTTTTCTTTCATCAACTTTCCTTCCACTTGGTCGATGGACCAATTAGTTGAATAGTTGATGGCAATGATAACTTCTAACTTAACAACCATTTAATTAATTAAATGATCACAGACTCTCGGTGAAGTTAATAATGAATTTTATCTCAAATAATTAAGGATTATGCTTAACTGCATTTGGTCACAAAGTACAAACACTGAATCTCACGAAAGGAGAAATTTTACATGTGCAGCCCAAATGAAATACAAACTCGTAGCAATGACTGTATGCAATGAAGGAGTGGATAGAGTAAGAGACAAAAGTTTCAGCCAAAATGTGTGCGAAACCTCATATGCCTAACGGAGGGGATAGATGAAGAGACAATAGTTTCATCTAGATAATACATATCATTGATGGAGTGGATAGGTGGAGAGATAAAAGTTTCAGAGACAAAATACATCAATAAGTTAAATTCTGAGAACGAGTTAGACTAAATACAAACCTATTGGTCTGTAGGAAAACCAACCCCTCAGCCTAGGAGATGTTGGGGGTTCCCCGAAATAAGATCAGGGAACAAAGGATAAAAGAACAGGATCGGGACAGGTCAGGAACAGTTAGGCCTCTCTGCAAACCGACGGACAGCGACGCATCTCCCCTCTTTCTCTCCTGTGCCAGCCTAAGCTTAAACCACACCCCTAAAGGCACCCCAATTATACCCTAAAACTAACATGTCCGTCCCACAATTGTTGCAAACTTTATTAAATCTCGCAAAGGGATTGGTGGGCTTGGCAGGTGGCGTTGTCACACCACTGTGACTTCACCTTTATTTCAACTACTTCATTGTTCACCATTCGTTCCCAGGGTATGGGTCTCAGCTTGTTCTCACTTTATTTCATGTGATACATATTTTAACAATTTTCATTCATTTTTAACATCATCCGCAGTCTGTGTCTCCGGTCCCACGCCTGGGCACTTCTTTTGGCAGTTGTTTGACACTCTAGCCTTCACCCTTCTCATGTCATCTGCGGTGCACTGCACGTCTGTCTTGCTTCTGACAGAGCGAACTCACTCCTCGTGTTTTCCCCCTCCCACTTTAGCCAAGTTTAGAAAGATGGCTGCTTCATCTAGCACACTAAAGTAAATGAAAATGAACATTTATTAATTATATGATAATGAAACCTTCACTGTTTGCCACCCACCTTGCACTATTCCCCATTAATGTTACCTAGCATAAGCTTTGTGCAAAAACGGCATTATTTATTAGTTCAAAACAGGATGCAACATGCAAATTACTGAAGCATATGCGGCCTATTCATCCAACGCTTCTCGTTTTTCTCAAAACACAATGTTATTACAATATTATTTTGTTTACGTGTTAGTTCAGACATGCGCAAAGCAATTTCCCTTGTGTTCGTGTTAGGTGTACATTAGTTTTTCAACAACTACTTACTGTTAGTACGTATTATGGGGGTATCAATTCGAGCAGGTTTCATTTTTGCGAAACCCTGCTCCATCAATTCCCCCCTCTGATGGCTTATAGGAGCCATCATAAAATACCTACCAAACCGAGTGCCATCTTTAATCATTTATAACTCTGTATTCTTCTCTCTTTTATGGCACCCCCATCTAAATCTTTCATCAAGTCATAGTACTCTCCTTTCATTTCCTCTAACTCTATTTCTTCTCTTTTTCTCTTTCTTGCTCTTTGTTTATTCTTTGATTCTGTCACTTCTTTTCTTCCACACTTGTACTTACAACACTTATATGTTGTTATTATTACTAAGATTATTATTGCTACTGAAACGATTGGCATTATTATTTTTCCTAATAAACTACTTCCAAAGGTAGAAAACCATTTACTAATAGAGGATGTGCTGGAACAGAAGGGGGCATCTTGTTCGCTTTCTTCCGATTTGTGCCTGTATACTCTGGCGGGAGCCTAAGCCAAGAGTGACCTTCCTCAATTCCAATTGCTGCAACGCTCCCTCGAGACTTTTTTGGTGCCGCCATTCACCCTGGTGGGACTACGAGTCCCAGGGTGCTACAGGGGACTCTGTACTGCCACTTTCGCTACCGCAGGTGAGGGGGAGGCGTTTCCACCGCGCTGTAAAGCGCAGCCTCTCCCCCCGCGACGCGGGACGCGCCCGGGCCAAGGGCAGGCCTGTCTGAGCCCGTCAGAGACTGAAATAGGCTGGGCTGGGCCATATCCTTAAATTCTGCTGTATGGGGCAAGAGTAAGATTAGTAATATTTGTAAACAATTGTATTTAGACACTTGTCGTACATCATTGTATTTATATGAAAGAGGGTTCATATAAGGAATTTAACTGATTTTGTTACAGAATTGATGCGGAGAAGTAGAGGGGAACGTATATAGGATAGAGTGATACATTCTAGTTATTGGGGTATAAGGGCTGGTGTATCCTGCAGTTTTCTAGCTGCTGAGATTTAGTGGATATGGGTAAAAGGAAGCTACGCACAATGAATTCTGGGCAAACAGTGCTATCAACAAGTAAACCAAAAGATGCTAATATGACTCTGCTGAAATACCTCACGGGGGCGGTTGGAGCTCTTGAAAAGCAGATATCCACCATTGAGGAGTCTCTATCTAAGGATGCACAGGGTGCTTTAATAATTAGTAAAACAACTGACCTACAGCACAATGAGAGTACGGATGCTGTTACCGTAATCAATGCGGTTGAGGAGCCTCTAAATGGTTGCATCCAGCCTAACAGAGATGAGTTATCACTTAGCGATCCAGACCCGGAGCTACTTCCTCCATCTAAAAGATCTTGCAACTCCAAAGTGAAGGAATCATTTGGAAACCAGCTGCCAATTATCCATCAGGTCCCCTCGGTACCCCCCATTAACAAGACTAAAGTCGATAAACAGCAGGGGAAAGGTATCCCGCTAAATCACAAAGGTAAAGGTAAAGATAAAGACTTGGCCACACGCAATAAAAGTAAGGGTAATGCCCCCCCTCCTATTGAAAGTAACGGGATAGTAAGTCTGATAACCGACCTTACTAAGTATATTAGACAATCGATTGGTACTTTAGAGGCAAGACTAGGTAAAATAGAAGCGGGGTTGGAAAACATCATAAAGAACCAGCATGTGAATTATGTAAAGGAAGTGAACATTACCCAGATAAATGATGACAGAGAGGGCAGTGCTTTAAAGTCTTCTAACCAGTCTTTATCAGCTAGCTCAATTAGTCCTGCTAGTCAGATTGTTGAGAGGGCCAGGAAGCTTGGTGTTTCAAGATCCAAGAGTCCAAATGGAACTCTAAGATGCAAACCGTTGCCAAAGGATGTGGCTCCATGTGAGGCAGCAAAAGGAAGATCATTAGAACAGCAAGGTGGACTTTCGGTGAAAGATCTATGCCTTAGCTCAAGGCCTCACAGTATAAACATGCACGATTATCCGTCTAGACTGCAGAATTTAAATTTGCCCCCTGCTGCCACACCCTATACAGTCGTCTTGACTAATGTGCCCCCTTATTCTGATGGGAGTAATGAATCATGGACTGCCCTGAGGAATAGTGCTATTCATTGTTTGGGGCAGAGAGTGGGCTTAACTAGAGAGATGTTTTTTGCCTTTAAGATGGTAAGACGTGTCCCTTGGGTGGGTACAAGTAGGAAAGCTTTTCGAGGGGACTGCGTCGTTCTCTCTTTGGGGAATCCCTTATTGGTTCGAGAAATTCTTTTTAGAAGCAATGAAACTAATAATATGGCGTCAGGTATACAAGTTCTCCCCCTGGGTTATTTTTTATCAGCCAACTACAACTAACGGGTATTTAAATCCGCATCCTCTCATCCAGCCCATTGTTCATTCAATCTATAACTTAGAGGTGTCAAATAGATTTGGGCCCCTCCAATCTCTAGATGAGAACGATTGACTCCTTGACACTATTGATCAACGTTCTGATGAGGAAAGATTAATACCCCAAATTACCCAGGAGAGAATTGTAACACCTCACTCCAGGAACTCATTATTGATCAGAGTGAGATATTGAGTGGTGGGTTGGGAATGGATGGATCCCTGCTCACTGAAATTAGTGATGAAGGTATAGTCAGTAGCCCTAGGAGGACGGAGGCTATGGGGCAGACCCTGAAAAGTTTGGACAACATTAATCCAACTGATAGTGCATCCATGGATATCGCAGTGCTTTTTGGAACATTGCAGGTTTGCAATCCAAGTTGAATAATTCCATTTGGATAGACTTCATCCGCAGTTTTGATATCCTATGTTTCCAGGAGACCTGGCTGCTGGATGAAGTCAATATTGACGGGTATAAGACGTACCATACGCCAGCAATACGGTCAATCCATGGGAGACATAAAGGAGGGATATGTGTTTATATCTCAAATTTACTGGGGGTCTTAAGAATTGAAATTGGTAAAAGCACAACATTCTATCAAATTGTTACTATCTATTTGAACTGTAATATAGCTGTGTCCATAGTCAATTTTTATAACAATACGGAGAAGGAACAATTAGGCGATATTCTAAAGTCATTTAGTGAGGAAATGGACAAATTAGGGGCCTTAAAAGGCCTTGATATGATCACGATTTGGGGAGGTGATTTTAATGTAAACACATGCACTCAAGCTGGATCCGGGCAGTGTGGGGTAGTTAATGTAGAGAACGCACCGATGATTCATTTTGCTCATACCGATAGGGGTGAGAAGTTTAATGATTTAATGGCCTCATATGATCTGGGTTTCGTGAACCTGTTGTGTTCCCCTCCGGTGGATTTTGATTATACATTCATTGGTAGAGGCTGTGAATCTATAATCGATTTCATAATCGTTCCTAATCGCTACGCCACCTGGATTGATAAATTTAAAACACATTATAATGCGTTGAGCGATCACCTGCCCATAAGTCTTAATATAATCCCCCCTAAACGGGGCTCTCATTTTAATAACAATAGTTTGGCATGGACCCAAAATATTGCCTTAGACCGCCAGAATGGATACTCTGTGCGTTGGAATAGGAAGGAACCGGAGGTGCTCAATAAACAGATCATTACCAAAGCATACGATAACATTGTAGTATCTTTACAAGACAATACTGTTTTTGATGACACTCAGAGGGCATTTGCTTATATCACTACTGTGGTCCAAAACTTGCTCATAGCACAGAGTAAGGGACCCCTATAAAGGAAAATGGCTGGTTTGATTCCAACTGTACCAAGACTTATACAAGGCTGAAAAATGCTCTCAATAGAACTGTGAGAGATCAGGGGGAGATTAGAGAAAGTAGGAGGGCTTATAATCTCGCCAGAAAAGTAAGAAAGAAAGAACTAAAAGATCTAGCGTGGGATACTCTTTATGAAGCATCCCTAAGAAAGGATTGTAACTCATTCTGGCAGGCAGTAAATGCCCCGTTTTTCTCGAATAATGATGGAGCTAGGATTGAGGTTGCAATCGATGAAAAATCTTGGATCGACTTCTTTTCAAACGTATACAGCTGTAAGGAGAAGGCAGGAAATTCTTTGGACCCCGACCCTGACGATTGGGAAGAAGTTGGTGGTTTTCGGCCTATAGAGATGCATATTACGCATGAGGAGGTGTTAGCGGCCATCAATGCCAGTAAAGGAGGTAAGGCACCGGGTCCCGACGGTGTCCCGATGGATCTATTTAAATCGATCCCAACATTATGGTCCCCATTGTTAACTCGGGTTTTAGAAGCTTGTTGTGCAAGGGGTTTTATTAGGTCTTGGTCGGAATCAGTGATTATACCAATTTTTAAAAAAGGGGATCGGAACAACCCTGCCTGCTACCGACCAATATCGCTTTTAGATGCTTTGGTGAAGGTAGCAGGCAGGATTGTTTTAAATAGATTACAAATGTGGGCAGAGGATAATAACATTTTGAGCACGGTCCAATACGGTTTTAGACAGGGGTTGGGGACTAACGAGCAGGTTTTAAATCTGAGCCTCCTAATGGGGAAATACACGCAAGCGAAGGAAGGCAAGCTCTACGTGGCCTTCGTAGACCTCACGGCCGCATTCGATTGTGTTAATCACACTAGACTGTGGAAAATTCTGACGGATTTAAAAGTTGATCCAACCCTTGTACAATTTTTAATACAATTATATTCGGGGGCCAGTGCAAAGGTGAGATACGGGTTAAGGGGAGAATGTACGGCGTCATTCCGCGTGGAGAGGGGTGTGAGACAAGGCTGCGTCCTGGCCCCGTTCCTCTTCTCTTTATATACCAATGCTTTAGAAGAGGAACTGGTGGCCGGGGCGAGAGATCCACCTCGGATTAACAATAAGCCGATAGTATCTCTTCTCTACGCGGATGACTCGGTGCTTATGGCCAGAACGCAGTTGGGTCTCCAGAGAGCACTTGCCTCGTATATTAGTTTTATGGATAATCGAGGCTTAAAACTTAATGTCAAAAAAACATTTGTTATGACGTGGGAGGGGGAGAAGCAAAGGTAGAACTCTGTCAGTTGGGAAAGACAGGATAGACTCAACCAGTACGTTCTCTTACTTGGGTGTTTTGTTTGAGCATACTGGCTCCTGGGGAGCCGCGATTAAGAGTAGGAGGCTCCTTTTTAAGAGGTCAATAGCGGCAGTGATTAGCTTTGCAAACAAAATGGGCAAAAGGCCCCCGGAGATTCTTCTCAAAATTTATCAGGCCAAGTGCATGAGTATTGCAATGTTTGAGGCAGGAATCTGGGGTTTTTATGATGTCTCCTTAATCCAATTAGTCGAAAATACCTTTTTAAGATTTATTTTAGCGGTCCCACAGAGTTCCCCAGTTTTTAATTGTCATAGTGAACTGGGGAACCCATATATTTCGGATATGATTAGAATGCAACCTCTATTACTATGGCATCAAGTTTGGACGTCTACCTATACAGGATTGAATAGAGATATCATCAAGGATACAATGAAATTGGACTATGTCTGTAGGATTAAATGGCTGAATTATATTAGAAATGTTTTATTGGATATTAATTGCTATGATTTTTATAATGCTCCAGAAACCATGAATTCTATTTCTAGGAAAGATTTTAAACTTCTTTGTATGACACATTTAGAGTCTCTAAGAGCCGCACAGGAGATGAATAAATGCACGGTGATCCAGCATTATTTGACATTGGCAACCTATCGTATCCAGCCCTACTTGGTTTGGTGCATCGGAGGGTACGATAGATACCTCCTTACACGGTTTAGGTTTGACTGTTTTCACCGCTTGGTTAGTTTTCCCTCTGTTAATGATTGGTCAAGAAAATTGTGTCATTGTCCGTGTGATAATATCTCAAAGCAATCAACTATCCACTTGATTCTCTTTTGTAAAATATATTCAAAGGAAAGAGCTAGATGGATTCTGCCTTTTTTAAAACAAGGGGTTGGAGGCAATGTCGTCCGGCCTTTTTATATCTGCAATTAATGGAAAATGTTTATTGTGTGACGATCATGACTGGCCTTTTGAAAAGTATAATGAAAAAAGAGAAAGAGTTTTATTAGGTAATGGTCTCTATTTTACAAACTTATAACGTGTATTTACGATCCAAAACGCTAAGGATGCGTCAGAAAAATTTTGAGAAAATAATAGATGGGAGTTCTTTCAAAGTGCAGTTGTTTAGACAATTTTGTATAGTGTATAGACAAATTTGTATTGTGTATTGATATATTTTTATGAATGTTTTTATTGTGGCTTTTATGATTTTATTATGAATTGAAATCGAATAAAGTATATTCTGAACTACTAAGATTATTATTGCTACTGAAACGATTGGCATTATTATTTTTCCTAATAAACTACTTCCAAAGGTAGAAAACCATTTACTAATAGAGGAGAAACTCTTACCAAGTCTCTCCCAAACACCATCAACCTCCAGTTGGGTCAAATCTTCATGTAATTTTGTAATATTTTTTATATATCCCTCAATTCCTTTACTCTTATCAGGGATATATGTGCAGCAATGTTGGACTTTCAACATACCACAGACTCCACCCTCTTTCACCAATAAAATATCAAGGGCAAGTCGATTTTGCAAAACCATTGACCTGATTGCAACCATTTCCGTGTCAGTCATCAAGAAACCACCAGCAGTATCTGTAGATAAACGATCAACCACTGTGGACAATTTTCGAATTTTATGTGAATTCAGAACGACCCCAACTGAGGGTATCAGTGCACCAAAAATATCTCCTACTATTTCTAAGAAGCTTGTTCTTTTGTTACGTGTTAGTCCTTGCTTTACTTCGTTCAGTTTATGGCTGCTTTGGTCCATATGATAGACCTTCGGGAAGACAATAGCAAAATAACAACTTCCATACCAATGTGCAGGTAATCTATAGTAGGCCTTTCTACCACACACATAATAGATTCCTGGAAAAACAGGATCCGTTCCACCTTTCAATCCACAACTTCCAGTAATTTGGAACGCTTGCTCACACTCACTACTACCAATAAAGTAATTATTATAGTTAGTTTTGGTTCTAAGCAAACATATTTTTCCCTTCTGAGCCCAGTCCAGGGACATTGCAGCGTATGTCTCGCCTTTCTCATAATCTCCTTCCCTAAAAACCCACGGGGGTACCCGTGACTTCTGTTCAGCAGCCTTTCTTTGTAGACTTTCCCTTCTACCTTCCACCATTTCTATAAAGATTTTCTCTTCCACCCTATATTCCTATAAGCATATTCTACATCTAAAGTTTTAGTGATATGGAAAAACTCTCCCATATATTGTGCTTTTTTGCCACTTAAAACCTTATTTAATTCTTTAATCACCGGTATTTCTGAAAACACTAAATCTATGTTGGAGTAATGGTACTCCAGTTTTCCTGTTACATAAAAAAGACTGGTTAGGACACTGCAAGACACACCATATGTTAAAGGTAGGTGGTGATAGGTCACCCCTTCTGAGACGGACGAAGGTAAATGCATGCACACATAACAGTAACTTACGTTCATTGTTTCAACATACTCGTACAACAACTTGGTAAACACATTTAGCGAGAAATCACTAATTGATTTATCATGATGGAGAATGCTTCCATCCAACGGTTCTATTTTAGAATTAGGAGTTGCATTAGTGACATCACTCATTCTTTCTTTTGTTACATTATTAGTATTGTTTCCATCATTAGTTACCATTAGAATAGGTACAAGGAGAGTTAATAATATCCACATAAATGTTAACATCAAAACACTACATAAGCAAGCTTTAATACATCTACGTTTCAAACTAGATTTTGGACGTTCAGTCACTTCTGCTTTAGCCATTTTGTGGCCTAAAAATAAAAATCTATCTAATCCTATGAATTCTAAATCAAAATTCAGGACAAAAAGTTAATGATGGTGCAATCCTACACCTACTAGCCTTCTTCTTTACCCCTTTCTTTTATTTTTTATTTTCTTTTGGTCTTCTGAGTCATTCAGTCTTTTCAGTTAGCAAATTTCATCATTCTATAGTTCTTAAAGGTTCTTTTAAGGTGGTCTCAATTTGCTTTCATCAGCTTGCTCAGCGTCAGAACTGTCGTTTTCTTTACTTGGATCAGAACCTTCAATTCCTTCCAGTATGACGTAGGTCCATTCTGGTGCTTTGTATTTTCTGCTTGGGATTCTTACTCTCCTAGTTTTTTGTACTAATTCTTCTCCTGTCTCTTCTTGTTCTGTTTGACTAGAGACCTCATTAATTTGTTCTGGACTTCTTCTTGATCTTCTTTTCACTAGGGCGTATTTCAGACTTTTCACCCCACCTGGCCAATTGTCACCTTTTCTTGATTTCTTGGTTTGAACTACCTTTTTCCCATCTGTGTCTGGTTCACAAGTTCTTTTGTTTGGCCTTTCTTTGATCTGGTCTTTTTGCTGCTTTTCAGTAACTTCTGGTTCTGTTGTCTCGACAGTAATTTCTCTTTCAACCGTGAATTCACCACCTTCTGGTTCAACAGCAGTTTCACTTTCTTCTGGCTCAGCTGTGAACTCTCTTTGTTCTTTATTAGCAGTAAATTCACTTTTTTTCTGGCTCAACGGTAGTCTTTTGAGACCCAGTATCCAGTGTACACTTTACTTGACTTGTGCTTGGCAGTTCATCATCTGATTGGTCATTAGAATCTGTTACTCTAGATTCATCAGCTTCACACACTTCAACCTCTGGTTTTTATTCTTGTCTTACCAGTTGTTGCTCTTCTTGTTGTACAAGTGGACCTAGGGCTCGTTTGGTGTGGCTCGCGTGAATCCAGTTTGGCAAACCACCACACTTCACTGCCGTTGTCGTCACCAGTATGACTTGATAGGGTCCGTGCCACCTGGGTTCTAAGCACAACTTCCTTACGTGCTTCTTGACATAAACCCATTCGCCTGGATTCAGATCATGGGCTTGTTTTGGCTGTGTCGTAGTGGCATCTTCCCCAACCTGGTGAGACACAGAACGTACCAGGTCAGCCAATCCTCTGCAATAATCGAGTACCAGATCATCAGAAAAACTCATCATTTTGTTTGCTGGTATTTATGCTTGTCTCATTGCTCTTCCCATGAGGATCTCATGTGGACTCAATCCCGTCTTTTTGTCAGGAATGCTTCTTAGACTCATCAGTACAAGGGGTAAAGCGTCAGGCCATTTCAGTGATGTGGATGCACACACCTTCCCTAACCTGGATTTTATAGTGCCATTGAGTTGCACAACCACTCCAGATGCTTCGGGTCGATAGGCACAATGCAGCTTCTGCTCAATTTTAAATGCTGCACAAATCAGCCAAATTATCTCAATATTAAAATGTGTTCCTCTATCTGTTTCTAAAGTGACTGGAATTCCAAATCTAGGAATTAGTTCCTTCAAAAGCAGTTTAGCCACAGTGAGGCTATCGTTTCTTCTCGTGGGATAGGCTTCCACCCAGCGAGAGAACAAGCAGACAATGACTAGTACGTACTTCAGCCCATTGCATGGGGAAAGTTCAATAAAATCCAACTGGAGTCGGGTAAACGGACCTCCTGCTCTCCCAATTCGTCCCCAACTAACAACTGTCTTTCTGGCTGGATTTTGCTGCTGACAGGTAACGCACCTCTGGCACAGACTCTCTGCAATGACCCTGAACTTTGGATTATACCATGACTGCTTGAAGAGTCTGATCATTGCATCTCTTCCGACATGTGCAATTCCATGGTAAACTCTGGCCATATGGGAAAGTAAGGAATCTGGTAACACTGGTCTCCCATCAAGATAGACCCATAGTTCATCTATGTTCTTTTGCTACAGCCTGTTTTGTTCCATCTTTCCTTTTCCTCATCACTTGCTTCTTCCTGCATCTGTCTAACCTCTTCCCATGTTTCAAATGTTGCTGTAAACAAAAGATGGCATTCAGTATTTCCCCTTTCAATTGATCTGTTCAAAGCCATTGAATTTTGTGCACAGTAACGTGCTATTTGGTCGGCATATCTGTTGCCCTTCGTCACATAATCATCTCCTGTTTTATGTGCGGCACATTTAACTACTGCAATTCTTTTGGGCAATTGCAAGGCATCCAATAGTTCTTTTACAGTTTTACCATTTCTAATAGGGGAACCTGAAGAGGTCAGAAATCCCCTTTGCATCCATAGCTGGCCAAATTCATGGACAATTCCAAATCCGTATTGGCTGTCTGTGAATATTGTTACTTTCAGGCTTTTGGCGATTTTGCATGCTCTAATCAGAGCTATTAGCTCAGCTATTTGGGCGGAGTTTACTCCTTTCAGACAGGATGCTTCAAGAACCCCTTCTATGGTGCAAACAGCATAGGCAGTGCACAATTCACCTCTTTCATTTCTTAAACAGGATCCATCAACAAACATTTCACAATCTTATTCTTCCAATGGACAATCTTCTATGTCTGGCCTAGGTTTGGTGCATAATTCGGTCACATCCAGACAATCATGATCCGCTTCCTCTCTCACTTCCTCACAACGAGAATTAGGCAACAAAGTTGCCGGATTCACAGTAGTGCACCTTACCACAGTCACATTTTCAGCACCCAGAATCACTCTCTCGTACTTAGTCAGCCGACTAGAAGTAAGATACTGTGTCCTGGTACGATGCAAAAGAATCTCGACAGAATGTGGCACATATACTTTAACTGGATACCCCATCACAATCGGTTCACTCTGTTCCAGACTCACGCAAGTAGCTGCTACTTCTTTCAAGCATCCTGGCAACGCTGCAGCCACTGAATCCAGAGTAGCAAATAAATATGCTACTGGACGTCGTGCCATTCCATGTTTCTGTGTTAGGACTGAGAGTGCACACCCATCTCTCTCACAACAGTACAATGCAAATTCTTTGGAATAATCTGCCATTCCCAATGCAGGTGCATGACATAGACTGCTTCTCAATTTTACAAAAGCTTCCATACTTTCGTCATCCAGAACAATCGGATCCTTCACATCCTTTCGTGTTAACCTCTGTAGAGGTTTTGTGATCAGTGTGAAACCACTGATCCATTGCCTGCAATATCCAACCATCCCTAAAAACACTCGCACTTCCTTTTGTGTCGTGGGTGGACTCATCTGTTTGATCACTTTAATTCTTTCTGGGGTCACTTTTCTAACTCCTTTCTCTATTTTATGGCCTAGGTATTGGACCTCTTGTTTAAAAAATTGTAGCTTTGCTGGGGACACTTTGTGCCCTCCTTCTGCTAAATGGTTCAATAGGGCTACTGTGTCCGTTACACATGCTTCTCGTGTCTTTGATGCCACCAGTAGGTCATCAATGTATTGAACCAAAACTGAATTTCCTGGCATGACTAAAGTCTCTAGACATTTTTTCAAGATCTGATTGAAAATTGAGGGACTCTCTGTGTACCCTTGAGGAACTCGGCACCATGCCAAGACACGGTCTCTGAACCGGAATGCAAATAAATATTGGCTTTCCGGATACAAAGGAATGGAAAAGAATGCTTGGCACAAATCAATTACTGTGTACCATTCAGCATCACATGGGATCTGATAAAGAATCACAGCCGGATTTCGTACTACTGGACAACAGGGTACTACAATTTTATTAATTTTGCGCAAATCCTGCACTGCTCATTATTTCTTTCAAAATTCCTTGTTCAATGATTTGGTTAATCACAGGAGCGACTCCTGCAATTACCTCTGAACTCATTTTATACTGTGGTGTGTTTGGATATACAGCACCATCCTATACTGTAATCTGAATTGTGTCTACATTTGTCATTAAGCCAATCTCCTTTCCTGAAAAATCCCACACATCAGACCTCACTGCACTTTTTAATTCTTCAGGCAAACTTTCTTCTGTGAGAAGTGAATACAATTCATCCACTTCTGTTCCTTGCTTCGCTAGCATCATTTTAAATTCAACATCCTCATCAGGTGTCTGAAATGCAATTCCATCTGGTGTACAATAGATGGTGCAGTTCATCTTGCATAACAAATCTCTTCCCAAGAGATTTACTGGGCTTGAGTCACATACCACAAACCGAAGCATGTCTTTGAAGTTACAAATGTGAACTTCAATTGGATTTGTAACAGATGTTCTAATATGCTTATTTGAGACTCCTACAACTTGGATAGTTCCTCCCGAGAGGGGTAGCTTTGGAATTTCTGCTGCTCTCACAGTAGAATGGGTAGCACCAGTATCCACTAGGAATGTAATATCATTACCTTCCACCTTTCCATCAACAAATGGACCTGATTGATCTACCGCCAAGGATGCGCCAAGTACGCACTCCCCCCCCCCCCAGGCACCGTCATTGAGACGAGTCTGAATCATTCCCATCGCACTGCACCCAATACTGCGGAATCACACCTTGATTCTTACCAATTTGGTCACCTCCGTGATATCCAGTGCTCACACTGTACCTCTGCACTTGAGCATTCACATTATTTGGCATGGGAGCTTGCGGCACCTGCAACTGTTGAGTAACTATCTGCTGCTGCTGCTATTGATTTACACTCACCTCATTCTGCATCTGTGGAATCAAATTTTGATTTCCCCCATTAGTCTTTTTAGCGGATCTACACTCATTCTTCCAATGTCCAAGCTTTCCACACGCATGACAAGGAAATTTCTTCATAGCTTCCTCTTTATTCATTTTTCCCCTTCCTTTTCCTCCACTGAAATTATGTCCATTTTGACTCTGACCACCCGCCTCCCACTTTAGCCAAGTTTAGAAAGATGGCTGCTTCATCTAGCACACTAAAGTAAATGAACATTTATTAATTATATGATAATGAAACCTTCACTGTTTGCCACCCACCTTGCACTATTCCCCATTAATGTTACCTAGCATAAGCTTTGTGCAAAAGCGGCATTATTTATTAGTTCAGTTGATATATTTAATGTATTTTACCTTAATAATTCTTTATGTAAGTCCTTAAAACTGTTAATATTGATGTTGATGTATGCAATGATACATGTGTGCATGAAAACAAAATCGAATCATTGTTGTCACCCAACATGACCTCTTCATCAACCCGAGTCAGAAATACGTGGTCAGGTAGGCCCTGCAACCTAGGCCTGAGGCAACTGATTGACAGATCACAGGTAGTGTGACACGTAACTAGTAAAACAAACTCGCAAACAGGAAAAACACAGATTAGTTACACAGATAGGCAGCAACACCACAATGGTTCGGGGAGATTGGCCCCAATGAAACACACAAGGCCGGAGGGGCGCTGATTCCCAAAACAGCATAAAGTTAGATGCCACATGAAGTTAGGAACACTCAGCCAATCAGGACATAGCATGAACATGCATTATCTGTCTCCAATAGAAACTTCCCTCCATACCCACCTCTGGATGTATTTATAATTCTGTTGTGTGGTCCTGAAGAAGGTGATAGGTGACATCCTATGCCCACACTGAAACGTATGTCGACCTATTGTTGGAAGATAGATCCCAGCCCACAACACCACAGTGGACAACAATTCATTTGTTATCTTTGCTGAGGACTGTCCGCATGTATATGTGATATGTTGGGACGATAGTATAAGTGTTTAATATGTTAGTGTCTGAGTTTTGAGTGCATGTTAGAGTGAGAGGGTTGGGTACGAGGGGAGTTGGATTCTTCTTTTTTGTAATGATATTCTGTTTCTACAGAAATGAAAAAAATTATTATTTTTCTTGATATAACAGCTAGGTCACAATACACAGAACACAATTTTGAAATGTATTTGTAGACGTCTAAATAAGCATGCTGTTTTCTAATTAACTTATATGAAACATCTGGGAGAAAAAAAATGGGAAAAAACACAATAAATCTGATCTTATGAAATACCTCCTGTATGTAAATATCTCAGTATAAATGGAACAGAACCAATAGCATAGAGTAGCTCAGTTGAAGAAATACAGGTCTAGTGGGTACTCCCTCTTTTCGGAATCAGGACATAGCACACACAGCACACGCAGTGATCATGCGCTCCCCATGCCGGACATCTGGTCATGTTACCCACTGGGCCGCATTGTGTCCATGCAAGGTCAAGTTCCACTTGCATTTGTTATCTGGTGGAAGTAATTTATGGTTCCATGACTAGGCCCATATTCCTCTCCCTAAACCGGATCTATGCATTGATGTATGATGCTCAAACAAATGTATATAAAGACATACTTTGAGTCAGTCCTCAGACCCGTTCCTGTATGCTGTACTCCTGGCTGCAGTGTTTAATCAAACCAACTGTTCCTGCTTTGTCAAAAGCCTCTTGCCTTTGTTTTTTAAAAGGTAAATTCATATTCGAGCAACATTTTGGTGAGCCAGATAGGAGAGATTGGTGCTTCGAACCCGACTGCAGCCGGAGAAAAGGACTCCACTGATGGATTCACATCTGCACATTAAGGAAGGTGAGCAGAAGCCACAATTGATTGAAAGTTCTGCTGAATCCGCAGGGTGGAGGTCCGTCCTGAATTCGCTGTCAGTGGGTAAGAGACTACATTTGATCCTTAGTCCCAACATTTGGTGTATGACAAACTATGAAGAAACACAAATATTGAACCTGAGCATCCTGCCACTGACAGAAATCTGACATGTTACCTATTTTATGTGTCCGACTGAGTAGTTGCAAGGTGGACTCGGAAGCGATCCCGCGGAGGTCACCTTTCTTCGATAGCCAGCATGCTAGGAAAGGTGAAGGTTGTTTGTCGCTTGGACCACTGGGCGTGACATAGATGGTACGTTTGTCCCCTGGGTGTGATACAGGAGCAAGGCCTTACCCCTTGTACTGCTGGGTGTGATACCGATGGCACACGTAGGCCCAGGGTGTGATATAGGGTGCAATTTGAACATTAGGGATCATATGGACCTTAGAGATTAGGTGGTTCTCGGCCAAGGTGGGCCTGTGGTTGTCAAGTTGTTCCTCGTTTCCATGTAAATTGTTGTTATCTTTGTCCCGGAGCTGATATTGACTGACTATCGGGCTCACTTAATCCTGTGTACCGCGCAAAGCCTCTCCTTGTCATCAGGTACCACATGCTACGGATCGGGCTAAGGTATTTATTGACAAAGTCATCATTTATTATCTGTCAGTTTTTTCTCTCTTTTCTTCTCTGTGGTTATCAATTGATGCATTCTTGACGTTGTTGTGTTGGTAAACTGTTCCAACTACATTTTTGTCTTGAATCTTGAATGTTGTATTTTTGCTAATGACTCAATGTTCTCATGACAGTGCAGCAAATTCTTTTAATCGTTTTTCCATATCTACTATTTTTCCTGCTGAAGTCACACATTTTGAACTAACAACTGCGCTTTCTTTCAGGTTGTGACCCTTTATATGCATGTTTTGTTTGTGTTGTGAAATGTCTATTCTGATGCATCTATATAGTGTTGAGCTCGCAGAAGTAGTTTTAACCAGTAATCCCTGTGTATTTATTTCCCCTACAATAAATGTAGAATCTAATTTTATTTGATCCAGAGAAGCTACAGAGTATCAGTCTCTTAAAAAGTCCCCAGCTATCATGGAGTTGCCACTAAAGCACATGCACACTAGGTTCCCGCACAGGCTAAAAAACGTAGCATATATTGCCACAAATGGCACGCACACACTAAGGCAAACGTGTTCCCCTGGCCAGAGGGGTGAACCTTCGACACTAACATAATCATACACACGAGAACAAACATTCTAACCAAATATGTAGGGCAAAAGAAGACCACTGTTAGAACTATGGGCCATCTTTGAGGAGGCCCAGACCGACAATACTGCCCTAGAATCTGCAAGTAAGGCTTCCGCACCTCCCCCACCATATGTAGGAATGGAGTTGCCATCCCTGCATTAGGTTATACCAATCCACCAGTTGAGGGAGCCGGAGGGTCTCCCTCTGAACAAACTACTAGATCCAGACAAGGGTGGCCTTCAGGACACCAGGCCCAGACAATTCCAGCATCACCCCAGTCCAGTGCTGGAGCTCCCCAAAACTCAATCCCCCGTCCGTCGCGTTCAACCCGTCGAACCCCAGCAGCATGGAGAACGTGCACTCCCATTCGTCCGGGTGAACACACTCGGATGACCGGGAAATTTATAGTGGGTCTGGACAGTAATACGACTAGCGAGAGTGAGGAAGAGGGCCCCAGTTCCCCGGGATCCAACCACAATAGTGAAGCTACAGGATCGGCCCAGCAGACCAAGGGGGAAAATAGGGAGCCTATGCCAGAAACCGAGAAAAAATCCAAAAGCACAATCACATCCTACTGTCCACCCCAGGCCGATCAGAGGAAGACCTGTGGTCACAGTGCTTGTGAACAAGACATCATACAATTTCCTGGTGGACACGGGGGATATGAGGTCATGCCTACTGGAAGGGACAGTCCTCATATCAGGACACACTGCAACTATACAAGGAGTGTCGGTTACAGTGGCTAGGATCCCATCACAGAACCCCTTGAGCTGGAGATAGGGGGGAACAGAATGAGGGAACAGCTATTATACTTTCTTTCATCCCTGACTAATATGTTTGGGTGAGACCTAATGACAAAGCTAAAAATGTCAATTCAGTTTGCCGACATTGGGACTATAACTTGCACCTCCCTTGGAGCTTCTTCTCTAGAACCTGGACCAGCAAAGCAGTCCCGCACTGCTTGTATACAGATAAGGACAGTTCCAGCCAATCAGACCCCCTCCACTGAGGCAGTCCTGGGGTATACAGGGAATTTCTTTGAACTATGCGAGTTAGCACGGCAGTGAGCATGTCGCACACTCCACCTCCTAGTTGAAGCAGCAAAACGAACGAGGATCTTGCTGACCAAATGGGTATGCAGGGAGAAAGAGAGTTGGGACGACAACACACACATGCTTGCTGGGTCCCCTGAGACTGGGTGTGACGTAGGGCCAAGGTGCATAGGGGCAATGGCAGTGACCGCCAGAGCACACTTACCTCTGAGATCCCTTAACTTAGCCACTGTCGCCACCATGGCACCTCCACGCATAAAGAGGGGGCGCAGACGTAGTTGCCTGGCACTATGGGGTGCATTCCCCACGCCTGAGGCCCCCTTCCTGCTGCTAAATGCGGCACCCAGGTGTGTAACCACCATAGGAAATTTGGCACATAGAGCAAATTGGAAACCACCCCAAGGAAGTGTTCCCACCAACCACATGTGGAGGGACCCTGAGTCTGTGATGGGTAGGCAGCCACACGGATCCCCCACACAGCAGCTCACTGGGAAGGGACAGGAGCAAGCCCAGAGAGACACCGCCAAGTTAGTCCAACACAAATTGAAAAAGACCACCCTTGAGGGGCTGCATTGGCCACCAACTTACAAATTGCATCAGTCTTGAAGGGGGCACCACCGCAAAACCCCAGAGGGTTTCAACCCAGTTATACGGCACAGGTCAGGTAGGTTGGCAACAGCTGGACATCAGAGAATGTTTGATTGCCACCAAATGGATCACATGGCCAACTGATGCCACTTAAAAGCACTTCACAAGCAGAGATCTTAAAATCTGGGCCAGTCCCCACAAAATCCCCATCCTCAAAACCAAGCCCAAGGTAACCCGAATACACCTTACTCTCAGCCGCACGGAGGTCAAACCACCACTGCACCACCGCAGCAAGGAGCAGGTGATTGGTCGAATACGTGGCAACAGTAGCAACAGACAGGGACCCCCAGCTCAACAAGGACCGCATCAGGGAGGGGGTAACTGTCTGGGAAGGCAATGCCTTTACGCAATCGCGTAACCCACCTAGGCAGTAAGTTCACAACCCCGATGCAGAACATACACTTCACTCACAACTCAAAACACATTTCAAAATGAAGACTACTAAGACAACATTAGGAATTCCAAGTCTTTACTTGCGTTCAGGAAACTCAGTGCTGCTGTATATCGTGTCGATCAGGAATCCACACTAAAGACCCGGGAGAGGCCAGTCTAATGAGGGGGCAGGGCGGCTCCCCATTCAGTGCATAAAAGCAAGCACCCTGGTCCCCCCACCCAAGTCCAGTTGGGACGGGTCCTGATTACTAGATCAAGAGGATCCCATTCTCGGGCGTCTGGCCCAGGGCCAAAATTCCTTCATGGCATGTGGTCCCAACTGCAACCAACACCCTCTAGGCCAATGGAGGCCCCATCTCAGTTCCAAAATGAAGCAATGTTCCAGTGTCAGGAGCCAGGTTTCCCACACACTTAGGATGAAAAAGACCCCATAAAGTCAATAGCACACGCACAATACCAATCACAAAAGATCCGCATGGTACAGAGTCAGCAGGGATGTTCACCAGAACATTCGATCGTCCCAGTCCATTTCCCTTATTTGGCGAAATTCGGCGATGTCTGTCCTTTCCATTTGGCAAATACTCTGTCTCTTCCTTTCCCTCCAAGTTCTCCAAACACCTAAAGCCTGCTCGTCGGGCCATGTCACTCCAAAACAACAAAGGTAGCGTGTTGCGGGTTGGACGTCCTTGGCCGGGGACAGCAGGCCTAAAAATCCTGGGTAGGGCTTAGCCAAAGGGAGAGGGGGGTGCCACAAAGGAAAGAGCCCACAAAAATCCATCACATCTCTGTGCAAGGTATTCAGAAATAGGCTCACCACCGTATCTGGCCTGGCGATCAAACTGACATGCACAAGGCCTTACATGCACCTTCTAGGGAAACAAATCAGACAAATCCCAGACACGCCACATCAGAAGCACATGGGGGCCGCAGGACAGCGTTCTGACCTCCTCCAGTGCACAAAAATAGAAATAACCAAATCACATGAGGGCCTAGGGAAACGTCCAAGAGCCCACCAAAAAGAGGCTAAGAGCTAGACCCAAAAGAACCCGCTAGACAAAGGACGTAGTCAAGACACTTGGTGTCATTAGGGAGGGGCACACTGCAAGCCACGTGCTGGGACAAGAGGGGTATACACGTGACCCCAGAGCACTCTGCGATCACCCTCAGCACCTAATTTCAGCATGCCCCTCTTTACACATCACTCCTGCATGTGTAGATCAAAAGGCACACCCCGCACTCCCTCACCAGGGAAGTGAAGATATTAGAAGCTTAGCAACACCCTTAAGAAGTTAGTTAAAGAACCAAAACCAACCACATGCTCACGAAAACCACCTCTTTACAAAATAGATCAATTTCTGTCATGGTGAGGGGGGGAAACTGTTGACCCATAAAGCAAGAATTATGGCGACCCATGAATAAACATCTATTGTCTTCAAAAAGGTAGACACCCTGATTGGCGGTCACCTTCCAGTACCCCACTAAAAATAACACGTTTGAATGTAAAAGCACACCCCTAAAAAAGAAAAGGTACAGGAATCCCCAAGAATGATTGAAGATGATCCGTAAGGATGTAAATGTTTTCTGAACTTAACCAACAAACAACAGCTCTTATCCAACAGGTCTGCAATGGACTACCAACTTCGATACGGCTGCCCACCATCAGGCAACCACTTCCATTATCCTAACAAGATCCTAGTGTGCACGTCAAAGACCTCGAACTTTTAGCACAAACTTTTCCACCCAACTCTTATGAACCTTTCCAAAGTTAGGCAATCCCCCAATCACCGGAGGACCACAGGCATCTTTCCTGGATCCATTCCCGCAACCTACAATGTTCAACAAGTTATTTACTATTGTACAATTGTATACCTTATGTTTACTGTGGGTGTGGCCGCATCCATACGTTGCCAAAGATCTGGCTAGTCAAATGGAGTCCAGCCCGACATTTGCACAGCGCTTGTGTAGGCCTCTCCCATGTCACTTATAACTACACTGAACCCAACACTAGCATTCCACACACACTACACAGCGCACTCTTACACAACACATGGTATTAGCACATGACCACTGTGGGCACCCAGACATAAGCCTGGTCATGTAATGTCTGCTTACTGATACCACATGCAGTGGGTGCAGACAGGCTTTACTTGTCCCAAGAGAAAGCTCCCGAAAAAGCGAAATGCCTTCCCCACCTGTACCTATGTAGGATTAGGGCCCAGATACAGCCCAACAGAGTAGAACTCCATAGAGTAGTAGTGAACGTGACCCGTTACAAGACCAAATTCACATCACTTTACCTCTTCACTGATCCTAGCGAGATTCAAACAGAGCTAGATAGGAAGTGCCGGCGGGGCACATTAGGGTAGGATACTGTTTGGCCACAAGACTTTCCAGAAATTAGATTCTTGGAGGTAGCAAAGCTCACGCTTTCATATGTGGACCCAGGGGTGGCCCTTAGCGTGTCTGGGGCAGTCTTCCCTAATAACAAATGGACGACGGTCATGGAGTTCCACTGTAGGGCCATCCACCACGATGATACAAAGGGAAATGGTTCTCGTAGTGGAGGGTTAAATACCAGCATACATAACCCATGTCAGGAACTATGTGATTCCGAGATAAATAGGTACATGTGGTTGGAAGGGAGGGGCAACCCCTAATTTTACGGAAACTTACAGTGTATTCCTTGTGATTCAGAGGCAAAGGAATGATTCCACTCGGCGCAAATGAGAACTATGGCACAATACCACACATACCGGACATGCAATGGGGCACCTCCACACTGATGGATACGTACTGGTTGTGCGGCGAGTTTGTTTACACCCAGCACGTCCCCCTTTGGAGTGGCATGTGCTCACTGGTCACCATGCATACCCCTAACCCTGGTCATTCCTGCAGAAGCTCTGTCAGAGTTGTACCAACATACTGTTAGGTTACAAAACGGTTACCACTAACCTCCAGAGACAAATCCAGCAGGGGCGATGCGTAGATCCCAAATCCCTTTTGAACTACCCCACAGGGGATGGAAATACTCCACCCTGCACCGCAGTGCGCAAGGGAAAGGGGAAAACAAGGAACAAAGAAATGGAATTCACGGCACTCTTCGTACCGAATCTCCTGGTCTGGGGATCTCAGGAATAGGCTCTCACTAGGGAAGTCCCATCAACTGATTACAGCACGCTGTATGTGAGACAAAGAATAAACATTAACACAGTAATCCCACACGCACTCTCTCCCTGTCTGTCACTAAATGCCCTCCCACCGTTGCTTGCCTGTGTACTCACATTCAACCCTTTCATGCAAGCTTTATCGTAGCTGGCAGCCTAGTGGAGGATTTCCCAAACAAGGAGTAAGTTCACGGATAGAGCAGAAGGGCTCTCTCCTGGAGAGCGAGCGCTATTTCATAAACAAAAGTAAACAAGATAAAGTTGGTGTGATACGTCTCACACTTGTGTGTTAAGTACATGTGAGCAAAGTTCAGGAACAGCAGTGGGAACAATGGCCTGTTCCACTCACGAATATGGTGAAACACAAATGGTCCCAAAACAAACAGGATCGGAATAGCTTCTTCAATAGCTTGTGCGAGTGAGCGATTCAAAACAAGCTCCTCGCAAGGCTATTATCTTAAACAGGAAGTCTCGGTGGACCTGAGGGCTTACCGCGACATCGCGGGACTCCGGGTGCCTCCGTTCATGTCAGGTCAAAGCTGGTGCCCTCCGTGTCAAGTCTGATCCATGGGGGGGCCCTCCGTGACAAAGGGCAACAAGGTTAAGCAGCTTCCGTGCTGCTCAGAAGGATGAGAACCTTGGTGCGAGCCTCCAAGTCTTCCGCGGTGTCTGCCTCGCAGCGAGGCAGGAAACGGCTGCAAGACGGCTCCGTCATCGACTAACAGGAATTAATGACTACATCAGGTGACAAGCACCGGATTCCCCTAGAGGAAGGCCTTATATTGCGGCCCAGCCTCCAAGGTAAGAACCGGCTGCCTGCCCTGATGCATGCTGGTTAGTGTAGTGTGCCCTACCTACCCACATGCATACAGCGCCGCGGGTAGATCGGGACACATACACTACAGAAGAAAACAGCTCTGTTGCACAGGCTCGAGAGAAAAGAACTGCTGATTATTTTGGCTGGGCTTAGTCCAAGGACATTCCGGAAGAATTCAGACTGTTTTCTGACACACAAGTCAATGTGGGAGGGTCCATACCCAAATACCCGCTGGTTGCAAATTATCAGATGGGAAATGATGAAGATGATGAACAGTACTGAGCTCGGCCTTAATGCACTGAAGGAAGAACTCAGAGCCATCGGGCTCATAGTGATGCAACATCGGTATGTGTTAGACTTGATGACTGCAATGGAGGGAGGAGTGTATGTCAAGATTGGTGCGTCCTTTTGCACGTTTATTTCAGGCATCATTATGAACAATGTGACCCTGGCTCTTGCCATCCAAGCACTTCATTGTTTACAAACTGACATGCGTAAGGAGGGATGTGCCCCTGAGCAAGACTGGTACATCAGCTGGTTCTTCTGGCTACCCCTGTGGGTGACAGGAATGTGTACGTCATTGCTGCCTATTCTCATTTTTGTATGGTTTTTGTGTGGTTTCCTACTAGTGGGGGTTTCCTGCTTTAAAAACGCAGCCCTCAAATTTGGTAGAATGCAATAAGTAGGGAAGTAGTAATAGGTAAAATTGAAACACAACAAGCCCCTAATAATGTGACTGTCATGAAGTATGGGGTAAATGATGTAGGGGGGAATGCTAATATTGATATAGATGTACGCAATGATACATGTGTGCATGAAAATGAAATCGACTCACTCTTGTCCAAATCACCCGATATGACCTCTCCATCAACCCTGAGTCAGAAATACATGTTCAAGCAGGCCATGCGACCTAGGCCAGAGGCAACTGATTGACAGATCACTGGTGGGGTGACACGTAATTGGCAGAACAAATGCGTGGACAGGAAAAACCCAGATTAATCCCACAGATAGGCAGCAATACCACAATGGTCCAGGGAGATTGGCCCCAATAAAACACACATGGCTGTAGTGGCACGTATTCCCAAAACACCATAAAGTTAGATGCCACATGAAGTTGGGAACACTCAGCCAATCAGGACATAGCACACGCAGTGATCACGCTCTCCCCATGCCGGACATCTGGACACGTGTCCACTGGCCCGCATTATGTCCATGCAAGGTCGAGAGCCACCTGCATTTGTTATCAGGTGGAAGTAATTTATGGTTCCCATGAGTAGGCCCACATTCCTCTCCCTAAACCAGATCTATGAATTGTTTTATGATGCTCCAAGAAATGTATATAAAGACGCTCAACACTATTGTACTTTGAGTCAGTCCTCAGACCCGTTTCTGTATGCTGTACTCCCACCTGCAATGTTTAAATAAACCAACTGTTCCTGTTTTGCCAAACGCCTCTTGTCTTGTTTTTTCAAGGTAGATTCATATTGGAGCAATAAAACTTTGGCCAGTGTCTCTAATTCTTATTACTAATGCTATTAACTCATGCCTATACTTGAGCCTACCTATATAAGAGACATATCCAATCGGAGAGAGCACCAAAGTCCGTATAGGGACCACATCACTCCTGGTCCAAGTAGTTGGCGCTTGTTGGGTAAGCAAATGAGAGACAGATTTGCGCACCAACAGATCTGGTAGCAGAGCTGGCGGTTCCGATTGGATACGGTCAGCATTAAATGAGCCCATTTGGCTGTAGAACTGATTACTGTACCTTTAGGGTTCAGGCGGTTCCGCCCAAAGATTCAAATCGACCCTGCCCCAAGCCAATCCTGGTTTCTGAGGATGAGGTAACGGTAACCCGGAGAAGGACAACATGAGTATCAATAGGGACAATGCACTTGCAACTGGTGACTGAGAAGTGAGCCTTAAGGCAATGCATTTTTTTTTTTTTTTTTTTTTGTCCTCATTCTGCAATAGATTGTATATGGAGCTTTCGGGGACCCTTTCATTGCTGGTTCCGACCCTTCACTACCCCATATGTTCGCCTCTGGTTTGGGGAGTTTCTCACTGGTTTTTGTAAGGGTCCCTTTGTTTCCATTACCAATAGATATTTTCTGAGGGGGGAGCTAGCCATCCTGGCTACTCAAACAAGCATTCTGCTTGTTATTTATTGCTATCGCGTAATCATTGGACTTTATACATTCATAATTTCAAATAGGTGTAATTAAGGTGACTGATTGGACTGATTAAACTGTTCCCAAATTTCCCAGAAATTGTACTTTTTACTGGGTCTCCCACTTCTATCCAACCTGTTTATCCTGTGGATGGATGCCAGCCATTCCCAATGTGTAGGTGGTACGGGACTTATCCATTTAACACAAATTTCCCTTCTGGCTAGTAATATTAACAAGAAGAGTAGGTTTTCTTGTTTCTTATTGAGCTTATGTACGCCTTCTTCTATTTGACCCACCCCAAATATAACAAGGTCAATATTTACTTCGATTGGTCGATTTAGTAGATTCTCTAATACCTTACCCACTTCATGCCAGAACTTATCGAGCTGGGGGCACTGCCGAAACATGTGCAAGTCGTCTGCTTTCTCCTTTCCACATTTGGGGCAGTTTTTCGTTTTCTGCCCGCTGAACTTGGATAACCTCTTCGGAGACCAGTAGGCTCTATGTGTGGTAAATAAATGGTTTCTCCTTAAAGCAGCAGATTTTACAATAAACCAACATTTTTCCATAGATACTTGCCATGTTTTTTGAACATCCAGCGTCGGCAGTTCTTTCCCCCAGGTCGCGTCTGGTATTGTGAAGTCCTCCTCACCAGCTGATATAAGGGCCCAGTACCATCGTGATACTTCTTTTTTTAAAGTCTCGCTCTCCTGCATTTCCTTCTCCAATTTTCTATTTCCTTTTTTACAATCTACTAGAGTTTTCACCCAACTTGAAAGTTGATAGAATTTAAATTTTGATAAAGTGCCATTCGTTATATTTACAAGTTGGTCCCAATCGATAGTGTTGTTGTCTGTTATCAATTGACCCCATTTGAGTATTCCTGCTTGCCTTAAAGGGATTGCAAGTCTATCCTTGAGACATTCTGGAGTCCCTGGTGAGTCCCATATAGGAGCATATTCACTATAATAAGGTATCTTCAGTGTACCTCTTATGTGGTACCATAATTTTGCTGCTGACATAAGAACCTTCAGTTTAACTTTTTTAAAATACTTTGGATGCCCAAATTTGTATAGGAAGTTTCCTTCTGCACCAGTCATAGCTTGCAGATAGGCGGGATACAGCTCATAATTATTTAATAAAACCCTCATGTATTTAAACTGGAAAGCTCTATAATATTCTAATATGTCTGGGCTTGCTATCCCACCTTGTTCTTTTTTCCTCCTTAACTTTTTCCAAGCTATTCTTGTCCCTTTTGATGACCATATAAAGCTATTTAGCTCCCCTTGTAGTTTCTTTATTAACTCTCTCTTAAATTCTAATGGAATTGAACTAAAAATGTAAGTGAATCTAGGTAAAATTGACATTTTTATTATGTTTGATCTTCCCATAAATGTCAAGGGAAGACCCCCAAACTTTAAGTAGTTTTCTAACCTCTACAAAAATCCTGTTAAAATTTATCTGGGCTATTTTATCTATATCTTTAACCAGTTCTAGACCCAGATATCTTATCCTCTCCTTTACTAGTTGATTATTACTATGGGTGTTCCATTCCATAATTTCCGTTTTTGACTGATTGATCAGATATCCAGAGACTCTCCCATATTGCTCCAGAGTTTTTTCTATAGTGTTAAAAGACCCTGCCAAATTGTTCGTAAAAATCATTAGGTCATCCGCATAAAGAGTGACTTTTTTCTCCCACCCTTTATAAGAGAAAGGGGATATTACTGGGTTGTTTCTGAGATTTTGCGCTAGAGGTTCGATGTATAAATTAAAAAGCAGAGGAGACAAGGGCCACCCCTGTCTCGTACCTCTCTTGATCTTTATCATTTCTGTGAGGTTGCCGTTAATTAAGATTTTGGCCCTTGGATCTCTATATAGTCTCTTAACCATTTCTTGAAAGTTTTCCCCAGCTTGTATTTTTCCAGGACGCTATTCAGGAAAGACCAGTTTACCCTATCGAATGCTTTGGCTGCGTCGAAAGTAATGATGGATAGGGGCATCTTTTCTTGTATAGCTATATCTATTGCTCCTATTACCTCGTGTGTCAATTCCTGGATCTGTCTCCCTTTCACGAAACCCTTTTGATTTATGTTAATTAGAGAATCCGCAACTTTACCTAACCTCTTTGCCATAATCTGCGTGAATATCTTGTAGTCGCAGTTTAGGAGGGATATAGGCCTGTATGATTCGCATTTCACCGGATTCTTCCCAGGCTTTAAGAGAATGTTAATTACTGCGTTGTTCCATGAATCTGGGAAATCTCCTTTATCTACAAAAATATCATTTATCAACTCTGTCAGGGGGGGACCAGGACATCTCTTAGTTTGGTATATAGTTCGTTAGGTAGAGCATCCGGACCAGCGGCCTTTCCTTTCTTTAAACCTCTAACGACTTCCTCTACTTCTTCCTTTGTAATTTTTCGTTCAGCTCTTCTCTTTCGTCTTGTGTTAGTAATGGGAGATCTAATTTTCCAAGGTAGCCATGAAGTTGTTCTATTGTTGGAATAATTTCTTCTGTGTATAGCTCTTCAAAGAATTTCACAAATTCCTGCATGATCACAGTATCTTCAGAACTTATTTCTGCAGAAATCCCGGTCTGGATACCTGCTATTTTATTTCTTGTTTGATCTGTTTTTGTCTTCCAGGCCAGCATCTTACTACACCCCTCTCCATATTCGTAATGGGACAGTTTACTTGCCTCCCATTTTTCTCTCACTATACTCTCCAGGGTTTCTGCGAGGGCTTCTTTCTTTGCTTTCCTTTCAGTCTCTATTCTTTTTCTCTCTAATGTTGAAGTTTCTTTTTCTAATTGTGTATCTAGGAGTTTTATAACATCTTCCATTTGGCTAATTTTGTGTTTCGTTTTTTAGATTTATATACCGCGATGCTTAATATCTTCCCTCTCATTACTGCCTTATAGGCATCCCAGGCAACTTGCCTGGAGGTGCCCTTTTTATTTACTAGAAAAAATTGCTCTGTCTCTGTTTTAAGAGCTTCTACATTTTGAGGATCCGCTAGAATTGTACGATCGACTGTCCACCTTGGAGGTGTAGTAGCATGCCTCATCTGAAGTTTTAGCAGGACAGCAGAGTGGTCGGATAAATGGGCTGGCAGATGTTCTACCCTTTGAGTGCCATCAATTAAATTTCTATCCAACAAGAAATAATCTATTCTAGAAGAATGCCCTAATTTCTTATTCTGAAAAGTATAACATTGCCCTTTATCTCCTTTCACCTTCCAGATGTCAACTAAACCCAAGTCTCTTATGCATAGTCCTAGCCACTCTCTCATTTTGAAGAGATTTGCTTCTTTTCTAGCCGGAAGACGGTCCACCTTAGGGTCTAAAATTATATTAAAATCTCCTCCCATAATTATTGGGAAGGAGGCTGTTAGTAATTGTGTATATATCTTTTTTAATGGTTCTGGGTCGTCAGTATTTGGACCATAATAACCAACAATCATGTGTAAATAATATAGCTACCCCCTTTATACAACATTCTTGATTAGTACAGGCATATGAGTCCACCCATCTTTGATTCTTTATTATTTCTTCCCATTCCTTTTTCAGGAGATGTGTTTCTTGTAATATTATAATTTCACTATCTATTGTTTTCAGATATTCGAATATTCTCCTTCTACGGCTCTTGGTTCTGAGGCCGTTAACATTCCAGGAAAGGATATTAACTACTACTGGGTCTTTCTTCATCACTTTTTTCTTTTTGAAACTGGGGTCTTCCTACCTTCTTACCAGTCTCTAGCTCCTTCATTTTGCTTTGTGAGGACTCTTTTTTGTTTTTTTCCCCTATTATGCTCCCCACCCATGTGCATATATTTTTTTCATTTATCTTTATTGATTTTTCCCACCCTGGAGAAGCCTCCCTCCTTTCTTCACTGGGCAGTATTAATAGCCCTTTTTTGAGCTCCATGCTCTCCGCTCGACTATTCTATTCTTACTGCTGCTCTCGCATTTGTTCCAGGAAATGCTCAACCTCTTTGGCTCTTTAATGTTGTACATTTTGTTCCTCCACATTATTCTCAGAGCAGCAGGGAAACGCATCTGGACTGTTGCGCCTAGGGATCTTAGATATTGCATCTGCTGGCCAAGCTCCCACTGTCTATCCTGTGTTGCCTTTGAGATGTCTGACCGAATTCTGAATGACCACTCGTCTTTATTGTAGGAGCCTTTTTTTAGGGCTTCACTCAGAATTTTTTCTTTGAGGGTGAAGGTTTTAAAATTTATCAAAATTTTCCTCGGGGTTTTCCTCATCTTGTTTTTACCAAAAGGGTCTCGGTGCACCCTCTGTATATCTTCCACTAAAGCAGTTGCTTTTGCCCAGGGAATGTTATCCTCTAACAACGAGATTACATAGTTTTTGATGTCGTCCCCTTCTAATCCTTCCGGCACATTCAAAATTCTTAAATTATTCCTCCTCGCTTGGTTTTCCAGGGATTCTAACTTATCTCTAAGGCTACCTTCATTCGACTTGAGTGCTTTAATTTCCTTCTGATGTAGTTCAACTTCCTTACTCAAGGTTTCTACTGCTGCCTCTACTGTTGTTACTCTCTCCCCATGTACATTCAATTTAGTATCCAACGTTTCACAAGCCTCCTGTATCTTAATTTGATTTTCCTCGGAGATCGCAAATTTAGCCCTCATTTCTTCTAACATTCTTTCCAACATTTTTTCTGTCGAGTTTTGGGAGGGTTCAGAGGGTTTAAGTTGTTGCATGCTACGTTCTGAGTTGTCTCCAATTGCATTTGTAATTGATGTCTGACTCTCTTCTACTATATTACCCTCTATTACTTGAACTTGTGGTGTATCTTCCTCCATTTCAGCCACCTTGCCCTCACTCTTATTGTCAAAGAGGTTATATTCAGGGTGTATTTTATTGAAGGGTAGAATTTCGTGGCCTTCTTGACCTACTTGTGTTTGTTCTTGCACTTGTACTTTAAAAAATGATCTTAGAGAGGGGGTAACTTTAACCTTGAGTCCTAAGTCTGCACCTGATCCTCTCCCTTTGTTTTGTTTCCCTCTAGTTCTGAAGGGGAGTGTTGCAACCGTAACCTGTTTTCTCCCCTTCTTTCTTGTACTTTTGGGGGCTATACTGGGCTTAGGGGCAGCAAACGGGGTGTTTTCAAGAAACTGCCTATTCCTTAGACAGTAACTTGTACCTCTATTTGTGTCACAATCTGCCGTTGTGACTAGCTCCGAGGAACAGGTGATATTTAGATTTTCCCCCCACTCCTCTCCAGATGATATCAAACTGCCTTCGCCCCGGGCTTGAAATTTATTACTTGAAATTTTGGCCCCCGCTGGCTTGCTTACTCTTTTCATGCGCTCTCCTTCTCCTTCCTTTCCTCCGGCTTCGTATGCTTTGTTTGTTTCGTGTGCTGCCGCTTTCCCAGTTCTTTTTGGCGCACCATTCGTTTTCGACGGATAATCTAGACCGCTGAGAGCCGCGATCACCCTTCCCAGATTGCCCCGGAAGGAGATTCTATCGGCCGCCCTGCGGTATCTCCGTTGCGCCTCCGAGGCTTCAGCCCACACTCCAAAGAGGACACGCCGCGCACTGCAGCCGACTGGCACAGCCTCCTCACCCTCTCCACTCCTTTGAAACTCGGCAAGTTCGTTTTTTAAATCCGGATCAGAAATAGAAGTTAAGTTTGTGGCCAGCATGTCTCCTTAGTTCCATTGTTCTCTTTTAAGCGCAATATTTCCTGTAAGTCGAGCGCTTCACGATGTTTTCCGCTTGGAGAGCATGGGGCTCCCGACCGGTCACTTAAGGCAATGCATGCTGGAATTCGCAGTCAGTAGATTGTGGTGAATTGCAGTGGACAGATTTTGAACTTAATTACTCTGTGGCACTAGTTATTTGACTTATGGGTATGGCAGTTACTGTGTTTTTGATTATATTTTCCGATTTTTTATGTTTACGGCATAAAGTTGAAGAGATGTAGGTACCTCAGTTAGATATGTTGAATTAATGAACTGTCTGCTAAGGTGAGGTGTACTGTGAGATGCTATCAGCTACACCAAGATAGGAACTGTTAGACCTGGCATTCTTGGCGTGGTTTCTCCTGACTTTTTGCCTTCTAAACTCCTGTTTTGCTGACTTAATTTCTGCTGGCTTTAGGATTCTGGGTAGTTTAGCGCTACTAATCAGTAAAAAAGTGCATATGCTCTGTAATTAAAACATGGTAACATTGGCTTATCCACAACTGGCATATTGAATTTACCTAGTAGAGTGCATTATATGTGCCCATAGCCTGTAAATTAAATGCTACTTGTGGGCCAGCAGCACTGATTGTGCCACCCACTCAGTAGCCCTTCAAACATGGCTCAGGCCTGCCACTGCAGAGCCTGTGTGTGCAGTTCTAAACTGCCATTTCGAACAGACAAGCTAACCTACTTGCTAGGCCCCAAACCTTCCTTTTATTACATATGTCACCCCTAAGGTAGGCCCTAGGTAGCCCTCTAGGCAAAGTGCAGTGTATTTAGAAGGCAGGACATGTGCTTTTGAGTTTTACATGTCCTGGTAGTGAAAAACTGCTGCATTTGTTTTTCACTACTGAAAGGCCTATCTCTCCCATAGGTTTACATTGGCTTTGCTTTAAAACATCCTTTAAGTGTAATTTCCAATTGGGATAAGATAGAGATTTAGAGTTTAGTGTCTCTGGTTTCACAATGTAAAATCACAACAGTCTGAAAAGGCTACTTTTAGAAAGTTGTCGTAGTTGGGGGCTGGGCCCTTTTAAAACAGCTAAATTGGGCCTCCTAGAGATATATATTAAACAAATTACCCTAGTTGCATTTATTCAAAACAACATTATTTTTCCAAGGCCAAGTAAATACATTTTCTTGACCTGTGACTTTATTCACCGTGATTTCAAAACTTTTAAATGCAATTTACACACTTAAACATTTCGGTTTAACTACATTCAAAAAACCAAAACATATATTCACACTGTACAACACAGGACTCTGACATTACTTTTGACATTACTTAGACAACAACAATATATATTTTTCAAAATGTCCTCTTATGACCAGTCAGAAAATGACCAAGATGCAGAGATTGGCATTGCTAAAATTATTTAGGCATAAACCTTCTTGCTATTAATGACCTTGGGGGTTCTAGGACAGTTTTGTTCCAGGAGACTGTACAGTTCTTGTGTCCTTTTTAAGATGTCTACTGGACGAATTTTATCCAATGAAGACACTCCCCAAACTTTCCATAGACGGGTTTAGAACCTCTTATTTCTTTTGAGTTCTCTTCAGGACCCTGACTGGTCATGATTCTAGTTCTTTTTGAGTTAAAGCGCATGCATCTTGCTTTACCAGGATACTTCCCTCATTTTCAAATGGCTTTCTTCTGTCTTCCTTAAAAGTTTTTCATTTTCTTTTTGCAGCTGTATCGGGGCCCAGCGTCTCTCTAATTACTGCTCACATCAGTCTTCTGCGCCTCAATTAAAATTTGTGTATTATATATGTTAGACCCAGGATCTTTGGTTGGCTGAGGTAGGTACCTTAGGCCAAATAGGGACCTGCGTTTCCACGTCAGGGAAAGGAAGGTCACCTTCTGAGATAGCCCCCGCTCACCCCCTCGGTAGCTTGGCACGAGCAGCCAGGCTTATCTTCAAGGCAAATGTGTAAAGTATTTGCAACCACGCTCACAGCAACCCAATGATGACACCACAAATAGACTCCACACGAGTTTTATAAAAACGAGTATACATTTTATATAAAAAGATATACGAGAAGACCACACGATATAAATCCAACATATGAGTATGTGTAATATTTCTCCTGGCTGGTTGTTAGGCCAGCCAGCCCTTGTAAGTTCTGACGATATTAATGAGCACTTCTAAACATTCCACTGTAATCCTAATACCATGTTATGCAGTTCGTAATGCTAGAATCAGGCACTTGTGCAATGTAAAAATAATGCAATGCGTAACGCAACAATCAGGTACTTTGCAATGTAAGAATAATGCAATGCGTAACGCAACAATCAGGCACTTTGCAATGTAAAAATAATGCAATCCGTAATACAACCACCAGGTACGTCGTTATGCAGAAATAAGGCAATGCGTAATACACTAATCAGGTAGTTCGTTATGCAGGAATAATGCAATGCGTAATACGCTAATCTGGTAGTTCGTTATGCAGAAACAATGCAATGCGTCATACGACAATCAGGTAGATTGTAATGCAGAAATGATGCAATGTGTAATACGACAATCAGGTAGTTCGTTATGCAGAAATAAGATAATGCGTAATACACTCCGGCACCAATCACGGTGCCTTAGGCGGTCTCTCCGCCAATCCTTCTGACTCACAGTCAGCCTCTGTCAACAGTTGCCCCCAACACGGGTATGGTGTAACAAAAAGTGCAGCTCCGCACTCCGGCCCCGGTACTGCCACTCCCGTGGCAATACGGGCCGCGATACGAGCCGAAGCAGAGGCTCGCGCTGCTGGACTGAGAGAGAGGCCGAGAGCGTCTCCCTCCGAGCCCGCACCCCGCCCCAGGAGTCGACACACGTTACCTGGGGGGCGCGAACTCACTCTCCTCTCCTCGTCCAACGACTTGGGCCTCCGATGCAATCTTTGTGAATTGGCAACGGCGGGCTCGGGCCGGGGGCTCAGCTCCTCTGAGGCTGCCGGTCCGGGCCGCTACTGCTAGGAAGATCTCAGGCTGCCACAGGGCACACGCACAGAGCGTCGCTGAGACTCCCTTGAGCTTCGGGTGCACGATCACCGGGCACTCCACACAAAGGTCTCAGGCTGCACGAAGATCAAGCGCACAGCGTCGCTGAGACTCACTTTAACTCCGGGTGCATGTTAACAAGGCAATCCTCACGAAGGTCTCACGCTGCACAAAGCACACGCACACAGCGTCGATGAGACTCACTTGGACTCCGGGTGCACGATAACAAGGCAATCCTCACGAAGGTCTCACGCTGCACAAAGCACACGCACACAGCGTCGATGAGACTCACTTGGATTCCGGGTGTGCACGATAACAAGGCAATCCTCACGAAGGTCTCACGCTGCACAAAGCACATGCACACAGCGTCGATGAGACTCACTTGGATTCCGGTGCACACGATAACTGGACAATCCTCACAAAGGGTCAGGCTGCAAAAAGCACACGCACACAGCGTCGCTGATCCTCGCTTGGACTCCAGGTGCCCACGATCACAGGACACTTCTTACGAGGGTCTCAGGCTGCAACAAGCACACGCACACAGCGTCGCTGAGACTCTCCAGGAAACTTTTGTGTTCCTGAGTTTCCACAACAGGGAGCCAGCTCACCTCGGGCCCTTGGGGATAAGTTACTTCAGGACACAGCACAGCAAAGTCCTTTCAAGCAGGGGGACACAGCACACAGCAAAGTCACTTTAGCCTTTCCTTGGTTAAAACAGCAAACTGCAGGCCAGCACCAGAACACACAGCAAGGGTCAGTCCTATCCTTCAGTCTCTTCAGTGGTTTCTTCCTTGGAAAAGGTTCCTCTTGACCACGAAGTAGCTCCAGTCTTGTTCAATCTTGATCAACCCAGTCTCCAAAGTTCAGGGGCTTCAGCTCTCATAGTTATACCCCTCAATGGCTTTGAAGTCTTTGTGTTCAGGGGGCACTGACCCCTGTTCAAACCAGTTCTGGGTGCCTCCCTGCCAGTGACACCTTTATTCCTTTGATAGTGGGGGTCTGGATCCTCAATCACTCAGCAGGGGCCGGAGCCATTGGTTTATGGCTGCAGCCCAGGCCTCTTCACCTCTAGGGGCTACTCCTCCCCCAACACTCCAGATGCAGGTCAGCCTGTTGCTGTCTCACCTCCTCCCCTGGGTCAAGACATTCCCCATATCCTATCGCTTTCAAATCCAGACAGTCAATCCACAACCAGGCAGAGACACACAGAAATGTTAGAGCACAAAAACCCAGCCACTTCTAAAAGAGTGGCTTCTAAACACACAATGTAAAAATCACCTTCATAAAAAGATGTGTTATTACATTTTGAGTTCAAGCATACTAAACTTCACCTCTCCATCTTAAGCCTTTGGGAAGATAGGCTGGAAAACATATTACACAGCCTCCCCATTCTGTCCTATGGGCAAGATGGCCTTTCAACAGTGAAAAACGAAATGGAGATTATTTCACTGTCAGGACACGGTAAACACCTTAGTACATGTCCTACCTTTCACATGCACTGCACCCTGCCCAGGGGGTACCTTGGACCTACCATAGGGGTGTCTGATGTGCATAGAAAGGGAAGGGTAAGGTCTGGCAAGTGGGTGCACTTGTCAGACAACATGGCAGTTTAACAAACTGTGCGCAGGCCCTGCAATGGCAGGCCTAAGTTCCCTTTTTAAAGCTACTTGTGTGGGTGGCACAAATAGTGCTGCAGGCCCACTAGTAGCATTTGCATTACCAGCCCTGGCACACATAGTGCACTTTACTAGGGACTTTACTAGTAAGGCAAACATACCAATCATGGACAACCAATTACCATTACACTTTACACAGGGAGCACTTGCACTTTGACACTGTTTAGCAGTGGCAAAGTGTCCAAAGCATCTAAGTTGGCAACACCATGTCAGAAAAAAGGTCTGGGGGAAAGCAAAAAGTTTAGGGAACTTTAGCCAAAAAGGGCCAAGTCCTACAATATACTTTTAGAAAGTTGGCATTTTCTTATTTTAACCATTCTGTGCCTCTGCCTGTCTCTGAATGCACTTCTGGGTTGGGTGACAGCTGGTCTTTGTGCATTCCCTCTAGACAGTCACACAAAGGGAGATGGGGTGACATTTGCATCCTGATGGCCCATCACCTGGCTGATGGGCCTTCCTGAGGTAGATTGGGAGAGAGGAGCTGACACTTGCACCTGTCCCCCACAAAGAGCTGAATAACCCCCTGTAGTGAGTCTGGAGCCAGGGCAGGAAAGGCAGGGACCTTCTGATCTTCAAAGGCCTCTTTGAAGCCTTCCCCACTTCAAAGGCACATTTGGGTATAAGTACTGGAGCCCTGGCACCACCAAATCAGACCTTTGCTGGAACCAAGGACATTCTGCCTGGGGGAAGAGCTGCCTTGCTGTAGGAGGGACTGCCACTTTGCTACCTGCATTGCTGTGTTGGCCTGCTGCCTGCTGATTGCTGTGCTGCAGAAGGGACTGCCACTTTGCTGTAGAAGAGTAGGATCTGCTTCACATGGGTACCCCCACTTTTTGCTGATGCTTCACTGTTTTTTGACATTAGTCTGGCTGGGGCCCTGCTAATCAGAACCCAAGCCTAGCTGCTTCCTCTCTAAAATGGTTTCCAGGTGCCTTAGGCACATCACTGATTGGGATCTGGAGTGCCCTTATAAGTCCCTAGTATATGGTATACTATGTACCAAGGGCATAGGTACCTCAGAGGCCTGCCAGGGGCTGCAGCATGTATTATGCCACCCCTGGAAGGCCATCCAAACTGACACCACAGGTCTGCTACTGCAGCCTGGGTAAGGTGGTGCATGCACCCCTTACTGTGATGTAGGTTACCTATATCACTAAATGCATACACACATATAAACCTATAAGTCACTCCTAAGGCAGGCCTTATCAATCCTAAAGGCAGAGTGCATGGTTCCTATGTGAGAGGGTGCCCCTGCATGAGCAGGGCCCCTCTGCAGCGTTCGGAGACCATCTCTGATGCTGTTTGTAGTGCAGCCTGACCATATACTCTTAAGCGCATTATATCCTCGCGGTAAAATGCTAACTTTGGAATGGCTGCACCTAAACATGTCGTGTTTGGTGTCAAACATCTTGGAATACTACCCCCCGCCAATCCTGGCGGCAGGGGTAGCATTCCACCCTTCTAGAGGGAAAGACATGTTAACTCTGACTAGTCCGGTAACTTCTTTCCAGAGCCCTGGCATCACAAAATGGATGCTGCTGCCACAGACACGAGTCTGGCCTCCTGCTGCTGGACGAAACTCCGGCAGGGGAGGCCTGGACAATAGGTTTCCTGTCCCAGGGAGGTGTGACCACCTCCCCAGACAGGATAATGTGTATTGGGGCTGGGCGGGAGCACTTTCGGGTGCTTTGAAGTCCTGCACTGGGGGCACACTTGGTGTCCCTGTGCATACCCCAGTTCAAACCGGATCAGGGGCTTGCAGCCCCTGCTTTGGCGCGAACTGGACAAAGGGAAAGGGGTGTAGCCACCCCTCTGCCCTGACCCACCCATAGGTGGGGCCACAGAGTAGTCCAACCCCTATCTTTAGTATAAAGATAGGAACCCAGTCCTTAGGACTTTAGATTATCCCTGGACGAAACTCTGAAACTGAATCCTGGACCTTCGACGCTCTACTCACGATTAGAGGACAGAAGAATCTCCCTTGGGGTCAAGGAGTGACTCCCCTGCTTGGCAGGCACCAAAGAAGCATCTGTCCGGTTCGCATTTCTGAAGCTCCCGTCGGACGCCGAAGTCATCGCATCACCAGAGGTGGATTCTCAGACTTCCCCGAGGCTACCCTGAGTCCCCAGCAAAGCTGAGGCCCGTGGCTATCGTGGGTGACTTGAGACCGTGACCCCTGGACACCGAGCACATTTGCAAGTGCATCCTCTTCTGGGTCTCCCAAGAAGTCGTGCTTTGGGCTCCGAGTAGCCCTAGCCTCCAGCACCACCTGCACCGAAGATCACTGGCCCCCACTCCACGAGTGTCCTGTAAGCCAGATCCACGTGCGGCGTCACAAGGCTCCTTCGCGGTCGCTAGCCCGTTGGCTAGTAGCCCTTAACGAAGGCCAATCTTTTTCTAACTTGGCATCCTGGTTGCTCCAGGCCTGCCCTCACTTACCTTCGCTGGGTGAGTTCCCCAGACCTTGCTGGTCTGCACCATCGACGATCTTCCTCTGCATCGAGACTTGCCGTTGCCAAGGCTTGTTGGGTCCAATCCGGTCGCCGACACCTCAGCACTCGACAGACATCGTGTACCAGCCCGAATCCTACTCCTGGTCGCCGAAAACGCCTCCTGGACCTCGTGGCTGAAGAGACAAGATGACCGTCAACGCACCTGAAGCACTCAACATCGGTGGGCATCTGTCCATCGCCTTCCTGGTCACTGGCTAGTGACCCAGACTCTGTCCCCTCTGCTTTCAGGTTCTTTAGAACTCCGATCCACTCTTGGATCCACCCGGACACTTTTCACTTGGTCGCCAGCAGCACTTTGCAGCAGATCGCCATTCAAATCGACGACGAAACCCGACCCCGAAAGGCACCTATGCACCCGGCTTCCCTGGGTGAGGTAACACGAGTACTCCGGTGCTCCCGTGGGTAGAGACTCTTCAAAGTCCTAGATCTCAAAGGGTTTGGTCCAAGTCCTCTTCTAAGTGTCCCTTTTCTCTAATTTCCCGATCACGACTTTCTCCATAGAAGTCAACGGCGTATCGCGGTTGTGTATTTACACTGCACGCGTCTCCCGTGGGTCCCCTGTGTCACTACCTTGGGTGGTTCCTTGTGGTCCAAGCACTTCTAGAGGCTCTAGGCCTAGTGTCTAGTTCAGTCGTGGTTCTTATACCACTTTATTGGTATATGGTTTGGTACGCCCCTAGGGCCCAAACGTGTATTTGTGCTATTACTGTGTTTAAATAACTTCTAACTTATGTACTTCGAACTCTAGCCTCATAAAGAGACTAGAGGGGTGTGTTTAGCAATAAATACATATATTTTGAATATATACCTGGTGTGGTGCTCTTTCATTTGATCACTCAAGAGATTATAGACTGGTAAAACAAGCTGCTTTACATTCCTTCAAGACTTAGCCTGAAGGCTGCTCTCCATAGCTACCACTAGGATAGCTTTCAATAAGGTTGTCTTTAACCTATCTCCAATAAGGGGTTGTTTGGACTGGTGCAAGGTGCCCACTATAATTAGTGGACAGCATATACCAGGCCAACTTCTCACATTGGTGTGCAGCGTGTGGGATTCCAGCTTGCTATTGTTTTACCAGATAATCTCAATTGAATTGATCAACTGAAAACCACTAAAGGTACCTAAGGTACATATAATTTAAGCTTAGAATACAGTAAGTTCTACTGAACTTAGAGTTGTGTGTTAAGGGATAGCACAACCCTTTCTACAACTCAAGAGAGTTTAGTAGGCCACACTAGAGTAGGTAGTGCATACACCACACCACACTAGTAATGTCTTTAAGGGTAGGATCTAAAGAATCCTTGCAGGAAGCCATTGAGCTTCCACCCTCCAAGTATGATACACTCCCATTCTTGGAATTGAGAGCTTTATGCAACTTGAGAAAAATAAGGACAGGCCAAAGCCCCACCACCCAACACCTCAAGGAGTTGTTGGTGGCTTATGACCTTAGTAAGCCCTTGGGGACTGAAGGGGTAGGAGCTGAGGGTGGGGCAGATGATGAGGTTGGGAATGGGGGTACCAGTACCCCCAGCCCCCCTCTGAAACTGGCCAGGAGGGCGACAATGGCCCTGACCTGGATAATCCAACCCCTCCTGAGGAAGAGGAAGAGGAGGATCAGAATGATGCACCCTTTGTCCCCCCAGGAAGGATTGTGAGTGTGCCCAGAAGGTCTAGATCTTCTTCTCAGGAGTCTAACCACTCTGGCACCTCAATAGGGAGCTCTGTCTCATCTCATAGGAGGGAATCCTCTCATGAGAGAAGAAAGAGGCTGATTCAATATGAGGAAGCTCAGCTTGAACTCAGAAGGAAGCAAGTAGCCTTAGACAGGGAGTCCCTAGATCTCTTTAGAGAGAAAAGAAAGTTGGGACTAGAGTCCCATGGTGGCAGCCAGATCCCTAGAGATAGGGAAAGGTCCTATGACCATAGGAACCTGAGCAAGATTGTCCCTCCCTATCAGAATGGGGATGACATCCACAAGTGGATAACTGCTCTAGAGAGGGCCTGTAAGGTACAGAAGGTCCCTCAGGAGCAGTGGGCAGCAATCTTGTGGCTCTCCTTTGCTGACAAAGGTAGAGATAAGCTCCTCACTGTTAGAGAGGAGGATGCTGATAATTACAAGGTCTTGAAGAGTGCTCTTATTGATGGGTTTGGCCTAACCACTGAACAGTACAGGTTGAAGTTCAGAGATACCCAAAAAGCACAGACTCAAGACTGGGTAGACTATGTGGATTGTTCTGCCAAGGCTCTGGAAGGCTGGTTGATGGGCAGTAAGGTGTGTGACTTCTCAGGATTGTACAATCTGATAATGAGGGAGCAGATTCTTAATAACTGTCAAAATCAGCTGTTGCATCAATACCTGGTAGACTCTGATCTGACCTCTCCCCAAGAATTGGGAAAGAAGGCAGACAAATGGGTCAGAACCAGGGTGAAGCAGAAGGTACAGAACCAAGGTGGGGAAACCAAGAAGCAAGATGCTAAGAACTCTGACAAGGGTGGGGAGAAGGGTAAAGATCAAAAGTCTTCATCAGGCCCCCAAAAATCTTCTTCTGGTGGGGATTCACAGTCTACCAAAGGGAAAGGCCAAAGAAAACCATGGTGCAAGGTCTGTAAGCAAAAGACCCACTGGACCAGTGATTGCACCAAGTCCAAAGACTCCAGTCCAGCACCCACCAATGCCCCTAAGGCACCTGTTCCCCCTAGTACAGTTGGTGGGAGTGCTCCAGCCAAGGGTTTAGTAGGGTTCACCCTGGGTACTGAGTTGGGCTCTGACCTAGTCAGAGAACTGACTCAGGCTGTGTTAGTCTGTGATGGAGGCATGGATGTGACCTCCACTGTGAGTCCCAGTAATCTGGGCAAGTACAGACAACAGCCTTTAATCAATGGACGTGAGGCTTTGGCATTTAGGGACACAGGGGCAAGTGTCACAATGGTGACACAAGACCTTGTGAATCCTGGGCAAGTTATACTTGGTGAGATGTACCAAGTGACCAATGCTAGCAATGTCAGAACAGACCATACTCTGGCAGTTGTTAACTTCTCCTGGGGAGGGGTAACTGGCCTTAAGAAGGTTGTGGTGAGTGCAAACCTACCAGTCGAATGCTTGCTTGGCAATGACTTAGAGACTTCTGCTTGGGCAGAAGTGGAGCTCAGGACCCATGCAGAAATGCTGGGGATCCCTGCAGATGTGTTTGCTGTGACCAGGTCACAAGCCAAAATGTCTAGCACTGAACAGGCCTTGGATTCTGGAAGAATGGACCAAGTGCCTTCCAAGAGGAGGAGTAGTAGGGTTAAGGCAGTGCCTTCCCCCTTGGCTCAGGAGGAAGATCAGTCCCTTGAGGGGGATGATCTCAGCCCTGAAGAAGGAACTGTCCCAGAGGAACTTGAACCTGACCAGGTTGAGTTCTTGGGGACAGGGGGACCTTCTAGGGCAGATCTGAGCCAGGAGCAGCAGAGCTGCCCCTCCCTTGAACCCCTCAGACAGCAAGCTGCTGCTGAGGCTGCTGGGAAAGCTAGTGGTCCCCATACAGTGTATTGGGATGATGGACTCCTGTACTCAGAGAGTAGAGACCCCAAGCCTGGTGCTACCAGGAGGTTGGTAATACCTCTGAAGTTCAGGGGCTTCCTATTGACCCTAGCCCATGATATTCCCTTAGCAGGTCACCTGGGCCAGAACAAGACTTGGGACAGAATTGTCCCTCACTTTCACTGGCCCCACATGTCTGAAGACAGCAAGGAGTTTTGTCGCTCCTGTGTAACCTGCCAAGCCAGTGGCAAGGCAGGTGGCACTACAAAGGCCCCCCTGATACCACTACCTGTGGTGGGGGTGCCCTTTGAAAGGGTAGGGATTGACATTGTTGGTCCCATGGATCCCCAAACAGCCTCTGGGCACAGGTTTATCCTGGTGGTAGTGGATCATGCCACCAGGTACCCAGAAGCTATTCCCCTCAGGACCACTACAGCACCTGTGGTGGCAAGGGCCCTCCTGGGAATCTTCTCAAGAGTGGGCTTTCCTAAGGAGGTAGTCTCAGACAGGGGTGCTAACTTCATGTCTGGGTACTTAAAAGCAATGTGGAAGGAGTGTGGAGTGACTTATAAGTTCACCACACCCTATCACCCACAATGCAATGGTTTAGTTGAGAGATTCAACAAAACCTTGAAGGGCATGATTAAAGGGCTCCCAGAAAAGCTTAGGCGTAGATGGGACATACTCTTGCCCTGCCTTTTATTCGCATATAGGGAGGTGCCTCAGAAGGGGGTTGGTTACAGCCCTTTTGAACTTCTGTTTGGCCACCCTGTGAGGGGTCCACTGTGCTTGGTGAAGGAAGGATGGGAGTTACCTCTCAAGCCCCCAAAGCAAGATATAGTGGACTATGTACTTGGTCTCCGCTCCAGGATGGCTGAGTACATGAAAAAGGCAACCAAAAACCTTGAGGCTAGCCAGGAACTTCAAAAGGCCTGGCATGACCAAAAGGCTGTTCTGACTGTTTACCAGCCAGGACAGAAGGTGTGGGTGTTGGAGCCAGTGGCCCCAGCAGCTCTCCAAGATAAATGGAGTGGACCCCACACTATTGTTGAGCAGAAGGGTGAGGTCACTTACTTAGTGGACCTAGGAACACCCAGGAGTCCCCACAGGGTTCTCCATGTCAACAGGTTAAAACCATATGTGGACAGGGCAGACATGGGCTTGCTCATGGCTACTGATGAAGGGCAGGAGGAAGAGAGTGACCCACTCCCTGACCTGCTCTCACAGAACCCTGACGATGGGTCAGTTGATGGTGTAGCCTTGGCAGGCAGCCTCACTACCCAGCAACAAACTGATTGCAGGCAAGTCCTCAATCAGTTTAGACATATGTTTTCACTGACACCCAGTCAGACCACCTGGTGCACTCATGAAGTGGACACTGGGGACAGTCTGCCTATTAAAAACAAGATTTATAGGCAACCTGACCATGTCAGGGACTGTATCAGGACTGAAGTCCAGAAAATGTTGGATTTGGGAGTTATTGAACCCTCAGATAGCCCTTGGGCTAGTCCAGTGGTCCTTGTACCAAAACCTCACACCAGTGGTGGAAAAAGAGAGATGAGGTTTTGTGTGGACTACAGGGGTCTCAATGCAGTCACTAGGACTGATGCCCATCCAATACCCAGGGCAGATGAGCTCATAGATACTTTGGCCTCTGCCAAATATCTCAGCACATTTGACCTAACAGCTGGCTACTGGCAGATCAGGCTAGCTGATGCTGCAAAGCCCAAAACAGCATTCTCAACCCCTAGTGGGCATTATCAATTTGTGGTAATGCCCTTTGGTCTGAAGAATGCACCTGCCACTTTCCAGAGGTTGGTGAATACAGTTCTCACAGGACTGGAAGCCTATAGTGCAGCATATCTAGATGATATTGCTGTCTTTAGCTCCACCTGGGAGGATCACCTGGTCCACCTCAGGAATGTTTTACAGGCCCTGCAAAAGGCAGGCCTGACTATCAAGGCCACTAAGTGCCAGATAGGGCAGAGTCAGGTTGTGTACCTGGGCCACCTTGTGGGTGGAGGCCAGGTTCAACCTTTGCAGAGCAAGATCCAGACTATCATGGACTGGACTGCTCCCACTACCCAGACTCAGGTGAGAGCCTTCTTAGGCCTGACTGGGTACTATAGGAGATTTGTCAAGGGGTATGGATCAATAGTGACACCCCTGAATGACTTAACTTCTAAGAAAATGCCCAAAAAGGTTCAGTGGACAGTTAGCTGTCAAAAGGCATTTGATGACCTGAAGCAGGCCATGTGCACTGCTCCCATTCTACAGAGTCCTGATTACTCCAAGAAGTTCATTGTTCAAACTGATGCATCTGAATTGGGGGTAGGGGCTGTACTGTCACAATTGAATGAAGAAGGTCAGGATCAGCCAGTAGCTTTCATTAGCAGAAGGCTGACCCCTAGAGAGAAACGTTGGTCAGCCATAGAGAGGGAGGCCTTTGCTGTGGTCTGGGCTCTGAAGAAGTTGAGGCCATACTTGTTTGGTACACACTTCCTGGTTCAGACAGACCATAAGCCCCTCTTATGGCTAAAACAAATGAAGGGTGAAAACCCCAAACTGCTTAGGTGGTCCATTTCCCTACAGGGGATGGACTTTACAGTGGAACATAGACCTGGGAGTAACCATGCCAATGCAGATGGACTCTCTAGGTATTTCCACTTAGAACATGAAGACTTAACTGGGCAAGGTTAGTTTAATGTCCCTACGTTTGGGGGGGTTGTGTAGGAGAGTAGGATCTGCTTCACATGGGTACCCCCACTTTTTGCTGATGCTTCACTGTTTTTCGACATTAGTCTGGCTGGGGCCCTGCTAATCAGAACCCCAGCCTAGCTGCTTCCTCTCTAAAATGGTTTCCATGTGCCTTAGGCACATCACTGATTGGGATCTGGAGTGCCCTTATAAGTCCCTAGTATATGGTATACTATGTACCAAGGGCATAGGTACCTCAGAGGCCTGCCAGGGGCTGCAGCATGTATTATGCCACCCCTGGAAGGCCATCCAAACTGACACCACAGGTCTGCTACTGCAGCCTGGGTAAGGTGGTGCATGCACCCCTTACTGTGATGTAGGTTACCTATATCACTAAATGCATACACACATATAAACCTATAAGTCACTCCTAAGGCAGGCCTTATCAATCCTAAAGGCAGAGTGCATGGTTCCTATGTGAGAGGGTGCCCCTGCATGAGCAGGGCCCCTCTGCAGCGTTCGGAGACCATCTCTGATGCTGTTTGTAGTGCAGCCTGACCATATACTCTTAAGCGCATTATATCCTCGCGGTAAAATGCTAACTTTGGAATGGCTGCACCTAAACATGTCGTGTTTGGTGTCAAACATCTTGGAATACTACCCCCCGCCAATCCTGGCGGCGGGGGTAGCATTCCACCCTTCTAGAGGGAAAGACATGTTAACTCTGACTAGTCCGGTAACTTCTTTCCAGAGCCCTGGCATCACAAAATGGATGCTGCTGCCACAGACACGAGTCTGGCCTCCTGCTGCTGGACGAAACTCCGGCAGGGGAGGCCTGGACAATAGGTTTCCTGTCCCAGGGAGGTGTGACCACCTCCCCAGACAGGATAATGTGTATTGGGGCTGGGCGGGAGCACTTTCGGGTGCTTTGAAGTCCTGCACTGGGGGCACACTTGGTGTCCCTGTGCATACCCCAGTTCAAACCGGATCAGGGGCTTGCAGCCCCTGCTTTGGCGCGAACTGGACAAAGGGAAAGGGGTGTAGCCACCCCTCTGCCCTGACCCACCCATAGGTGGGGCCACAGAGTAGTCCAACCCCTATCTTTAGTATAAAGATAGGAACCCAGTCCTTAGGACTTTAGATTATCCCTGGACGAAACTCTGAAACTGAATCCTGGACCTTCGACGCTCTACTCACGATTAGAGGACAGAAGAATCTCCCTTGGGGTCAAGGAGTGACTCCCCTGCTTGGCAGGCACCAAAGAAGCATCTGTCCGGTTCGCATTTCTGAAGCTCCCGTCGGACGCCGAAGTCATCGCATCACCAGAGGTGGATTCTCAGACTTCCCCGAGGCTACCCTGAGTCCCCAGCAAAGCTGAGGCCCGTGGCTATCGTGGGTGACTTGAGACCGTGACCCCTGGACACCGAGCACATTTGCAAGTGCATCCTCTTCTGGGTCTCCCAAGAAGTCGTGCTTTGGGCTCCGAGTAGCCCTAGCCTCCAGCACCACCTGCACCGAAGATCACTGGCCCCCACTCCACGAGTGTCCTGTAAGCCAGATCCACGTGCGGCGTCACGAGGCTCCTTCGCGGTCGCTAGCCCGTTGGCTAGTAGCCCTTAACGAAGGCCAATCTTTTTCTAACTTGGCATCCTGGTTGCTCCAGGCCTGCCCTCACTTACCCTCGCTGGGTGAGTTCCCCAGACCTTGCTGGTCTGCACCATCGACGATCTTCCTCTGCATCGAGACTTGCCGTTGCCAAGGCTTGTTGGGTCCAATCCGGTCGCCGACACCTCAGCACTCGACAGACATCGTGTACCAGCCCGAATCCTGCTCCTGGTCGCCGACAACGCCTCCTGGACCTCGTGGCTGAAGAGACAAGACGACCGTCAACGCACCTGAAGCACTCGACATCGGTGGGCATCTGTCCATCGCCTTCCTGGTCACTGGCTAGTGACCCAGACTCTGTCCCCTCTGCTTTCAGGTTCTTCAGAACTCCGATCCACTCTTGGATCCACCCGGACACTTTTCACTTGGTCGCCAGCAGCACTTTGCAGCAGATCGCCATTCAAATCGACGACGAAACCCGACCCCGAAAGGCACCTATGCACCCGGCTTCCCTGGGTGAGGTAACACGAGTACTCCGGTGCTCCCGTGGGTAGAGACTCTTCAAAGTCCTAGATCTCAAAGGGTTTGGTCCAAGTCCTCTTTTAAGTGTCCCTTTTCTCTAATTTCCCGATCACGACTTTCTCCATAGAAGTCAACGGCGTATCGCGGTTGTGTATTTACACTGCACGCGTCTCCCGTGGGTCCCCTGTGTCACTACCTTGGGTGGTTCCTTGTGGTCCAAGCACTTCTAGAGGCTCTAGGCCTAGTGTCTAGTTCAGTCGTGGTTCTTATACCACTTTATTGGTATATGGTTTGGTACGCCCTAGGGCCCAAACGTGTATTTGTGCTATTACTGTGTTTAAATAACTTCTAACTTATGTACTTCGAACTCTAGCCTCATAAAGAGACTAGAGGGGTGTGTTTAGCAATAAATACATATATTTTGAATATATACCTGGTGTGGTGCTCTTTCATTTGATCACTCAAGAGATTATAGACTGGTAAAACAAGCTGCTTTACATTCCTTCAAGACTTAGCCTGAAGGCTGCTCTCCATAGCTACCACTAGGATAGCTTTCAATAAGGTTGTCTTTAACCTATCTCCAATAAGGGGTTGTTTGGACTGGTGCAAGGTGCCCACTATAATTAGTGGACAGCATATACCAGGCCAACTTCTCACATTTGCTACCTGCTCTGCTGTGTTGACCTGCTGTCTGTTGCTCCTGGCCTGGGAGTGAGAAGGACTGGACCTGTTTTCTACATCCTTGAACCCATTTTTCTCCAAGGGCTTGCTGGCTTGCCTCTTGTTCTCTGAAGTCTCAGGGTCATAAAATACTTCCTGCAATTCTGCTGGTGCTGCTGGACTCTGCCATCTGTAAGTCCCCCTTTGCCTGAGGTGCCCCTTCCAGTCCTGAGCCTCAGAAGTTGGTTCTGCAACTAGTTCTGCAAAAATCAATGCATCGACACCACTGCGCCACTCGGATCTGGTACAGTGCCTGTCAAAGGAAAACCCTGCACGGCTTGACGGAGACGCATCGACCTGACTGTGAAGTTCGATGATGACACCGCTGCGTGGCTTGAGGATGATGCATCTACCCTACTGTGTGAATTGGAACCGACGTATAGAGTCTTCAATGCCGACGCTTGTTCTGTCCAAGCTCCTTTTTTATTGGGCCCTGCGTGGGTCCTATAGCCGGCCTGCTCTCCATCGTGGTTGGCCTGAACTTTAGATTTACCCCAGTCAAGCGTGACCTCAAGTAACCTTTTAGCGCTAGTGACTTTTAAGCACAGTTTTTGGATTTAATCTTTAAAAATTCATATCTCAGGTTCTACTTATTGGATTGTTGTCATTTTTGTCTTGTTTTATACTCATGCAAATAGTCTCTATTTTTCTAAACTGATGTGGAGTCTTTTTGTGGCGTTTTCACTGTGTTACTGTAATTTACATTTGCACAAATACTTTACACACTGCCTTTTAAGTTACGCCTGACTGCTCTGTGCCACACTACCAGAGGGTGAGCACAGGTTAATTTAGGTTGTGTATCTGACTTACCCAGACTAGGATTGTGATCCCTACTTGGACAGGGTGCATATCTCTGCCAACTAGAGACCCAATTTCTAAGAGGGACGTAACATTTCTATTGTACGAGTGCATTTATTGAGCTCAGTGGTTGTTTATTCCTTGGTACACGTGAGTGAGCACGCTGAGTACATTGACTCCTGCGGGTCAAAAGTCTGCTGTTGTGTGGAAGCAAGTAGTCTTCGTGGTACAGCAGAAGTTTCTGATTAGGTGAAGCAGACAGAATGTTAACTGTGGCAAAAAGAGTTCAGGAGATCTTGGTGCTTACAACATTTGGTGCAGTGCAGGGATTGACTGATGGATGTTGATGCCACCCTGCAGTAGGGTGATCTTTGACCGACACATGCTGGTATGGCGAGGCAGATCGTCCAACACAATTGTACAGAGAGTGTGTGTGGTTGGGACATGGAGTGACTGAAAACACTGACAGGATGGGAAATTCTTTTTCGAAAACAGAGATAGAGGTGAGGAAGGAAGAGAAATTCCCACTAGAAGGTATCCCAGCTAGGGATATGGCAGCAAAGAAAGGATTACTCATATGCATGTGCCTTACCCAGTGGCACAAATATACATCCATGGATGGGTAATTACGATTCCCACTGAGCAGAACTGTCCATATTTCCAGAATCAAAAACGTAAGGCAGAGAATGTATGACTTGAGACCTCTGCCTAGACCCACACAGTTTGAGGCTCTGAATCTTTGGGAACAAGTTGCGAATGAGAAAATAAAGAAAAGGAAGAAGTTTGCACAAAAAATCCGCAATTAGGCTTATTTGTGGATAAATACGCTGGACGATGAGAGGCAAAGGAAATGGAGGGAGGGCGTGATTGAGACAATTGGCGCTTACCCACTGTTAAAAAGCAAGAAAATAGAAAAAGAAAAATCTAGTGAGAAAAAAAAACCTAAAGAAGAGGCAGAAATAGAGTGAGGAGGGGACACCTTCATAGAAGAGCTTCTTAGGATAAGACCAGCCAAATATGCAGCATCCACACCAAGTACTACAGCACATGCGGCTGAGACTGAAACAAATATTGTAACCACTCCGTAAATTAGCACGCCCCAAATTACTCAGAGACCAAATGGTAAATGAGTCCCCACTGCCAATGAAAGAATCATTACAAGAAATACTAGTGTTGGATACGAAAGGCAGTGTTCAATGGCTCAACCATATTAAGCAATGGCTGTTTAAACTTGGCATGAGTGACCTATGGCTATCCCCAGGTAATAGCCAGGAAAGCTCAGTTAAGCTTCTGAAAAAGAATTACTGGAGACAGGTAGAGGACAACTGGCTAAATAGGAGCAGCATGGGGGCGCTAACCTCTCTATTCCTAAACTTCAAAGATGGAACCCGGCAAGAAGATTTCTTGAACCGAATAGAGCCACCGCTAGCAAGAGCACTTTACTTGAAATTTAGGTATGGTATCCTCCCGGTCAACAGTTTTGTTAGTAGCTGGAAGGGTGTTGACATCGCACCCAACTGTCCAGGGTGTGACGAGGCCCTTGAATCAGAAGTCCACTTCTTGTTTTTTGCCCCATGTACAAATTAATAAGAAAGACCTGGTTAATCCCAATTTGCCGAATTCTGGCAGCTAATCGTTTAAATGAAATTGTCAGAATTATGAAAAGTGATAGTACAGAATGCCTTATTTTTAGCCTGTCCAGGTACTTGCTCCACGCGTGGGCAACACGTTGCAGAGCATTAAAGAACATCAAACAAGCCCAAATAGGCTAATCCTAGTGGATTTTAATGGGATAGAGCTGTGAAACATAAAATGATTATACCAGGGTATTTTATTATTCCATGAATATTGTTTTAATGTTTTTAACTAATTCACGTGCACAAGCTTATGAAATGATTTTAGCAAGTTACAACGTAACCAACCATGTGTTACTTTTAGCTTAAATTGATATCTTGTGCACTTGTGACTATAGTACCAAACTGCTATTATTGTGTATTTTAAACCTATTATCTCTGTTTTATAGTTGTTAAAGCATATGCACTTGACACTTTATTAATTAATAGAGCACTCATTTTTAGCAAATTGAATATTACAATGAGGTTTATAGCATTTACAAAAAGAAATAGTTATTGGTGAATGTTTTATGTTCAACGGACAAAGGAAGGTGTTAACAAAAATGTACTTAATAGTATACCTCCCGAGAGCATTAGATGTGGAATTTGTCACTTCTCCTCCTTTTCTCCATTATTGCTTGAAAATGTATTTATTATATGTACTGTGAATGATAATGTGCTTTTATGATTTTATAATTAAATCGAATAAAGATACTACTACTACTACTACTACTCAGAGACCACTGTTTCACCCCCTGCTCAGACCTCTGCACCTGTGGCAATGGTTACTTCACACTCATCTGCGAAACCGAATGTTTCCCCTATTGCAACCGCTGTTAGCAAGACTCAGAGTCAGACCCTTCCAAGCATCTTTATCTTTAGACCCACCCCAGGGAGATGCTTTGACAACTCCTGTGGCAGGAGGTAACACGACCACTGCAGCCCTTCCAGTCAACCCGCAAGGCAAGGAGCAGACCCCGCAAAGGGTAATTGTTGCCCAAATGAAAGCTGAATTTGAGGAAATCATCAAGGGTTACGTAGGGATGGACTTCTAAGGACACTATGATAAGAGTGAATTAATTTACATGAGCATGGAAGCTGCGAGGGTAGCGTGAGAAGTATATGCAAAAATGGAAAGGGTAGCACATGAATGTGGATTTGATTTGACTCAGAGAAAGAAGTTACAAAAGGATGTTAGGATGACAATGGGTGACAAAAATTGAAGCTGTTGAAACCGAGAGGGTTATGAATGCATGGGAGGTAGTTGATTGAGAACACCAGGGATTGGTGCGAAGCTAAGAGGTTCTAGGAGTTGTGGTCCAAGAAGGAAAGGATCATGGTGAAACGGAAAAAGGAAGTCACCAATGAAGACGAGGGAGAAGTTGTAGGAGAGCTAGTAAAGGAATACCCTTTAAGAGAAGTACAAAGAGTGGCATATGTGCATGTCCCGAGGTCTCGGACAGAACTTTTCCATTTTACGAATTCTCTCCCCAGGCTAAGTGAGAACCCTGATAAATGGTACACTCAGATAGAGCCGATAGGCACCATTTCAAAGGTTTTGTGGGAGGATTTGCACGTGTTGTTTGAAGTGACGTCCCGAAGGAGTTATGGGCAGAATGCAAGAGAGCAGTGGAATGGCCGACACAGGAGCCCCATAGGGTAGCAGGTACTGATGCCTCTTCGCCTTTGGTTAAGATCAAATACGATGCTGTCATTAACCACCTAAAGAATAAGGTCTCTAAAAAGGAAAGGAATTCGCCTAGGATCTTCAAAAACATCCCTAGAGTCCAAACAATCTGTGCATTCATACTTTGAAAGGTTAATGCAGGTGTACAGGGAGCATAGCAGCCTAAACGACCCACTCTGAGATAACATGGCAGGGTTTCTCGCCTCTTTTGTGCAAGGGCTGCAACTTGAAATTAGCAATCAGATCATACAAGGTGTTCTTTGCTGGCAGAGTAAATTCATAGACGAGATCTTGCAGAACGGAAAATATTACAGTGATTACAAGAAGCCAAACGTAAGGGATTGAAAGAAAGGCTCATGATCGTCCAGACCCAGTGGGCACAGAATTAAGGTGAGAGAGGACCTAAATTGCCCATTCAAGGACCTGAATTGGACCCCAGTACAGGAATAAACATGCAGGGAGTCTCTATGACATATGGAGGGAACGTCCCTGGAATAGGAAGAGGTCGATGAAGTATGCCTGGAACTAGTATAAGTGCCTTAAAGAAGATTACATCTTGTCACATTTGTAACAAAATCAATCGGGCACTTGAAACAGAAAAGGCACTACAATCCTGACAAGCAATGATTGATGCCCAAGCCGCTAACTTCACAGTACAGGAAGAGCTTCCCTCAGTACCCAGACACAGACCTGGTGGCTTAGTGGACTAATGCGTCCACTGTAGGGGCCTGTGTTTGACCTATTGGTCACAGGTTCAAATCCTGGTGGGTTCACTCAGCCTTTCATCCTCCTGAGGTCGATAACATGAGTACCGTTGGGTAATAATAAACATCTGTTATTCAGCACCAAGATGCCCACTGATTAACATGCACTTTACAGATGCACATGTTATGTTATGTAGACCCTCTTTACAGACCTCAACATCCAAAAATTAGGCATGCTGCAGAATTCCCCTGACCCTATACAGATGCAAAGAGGGAATCCCATTTTCAACCATGCACCAGAGTTCACCATAACCTGTTCATATCCCAGACTGCTCTGATTCCCATGATCTTTGAGAGCACCACTGATTTTGAACAGTCTCAATGATGGTGCCTGAGGTGGGAAGAGGAGTACTGGAAGTGGATCAGAGTGTCCCATATGTAGATGGAAAGGTCAACGGGCATCCTGTGTCCTTTCTGATAGACGCAGGAGCCACTTGTCCAACTGTTAGAACAGTTGAGGTCCCGAACCTACATCTCTCGGGAAAGGAAGTCCAAGTCGTTGGTATTACAAATCTGTAGTGTACGATTCAGATCACTGCCCCAGTTCTGGTAAAAATTGGAGACTTTGGAGAACAACACCAGTTTGTCATGGGAGATTCATGCCCAGTAAACTTGCCAGGGATGGATCTCTTCTGCAAACTCAATTGTGTCATATACTGTATGCAAGACAGAGTCAGAGGATTAGAGAGCTAAGCGGTAGATGCTGTATTTAAATTACAGGCCCAGGAACCTATACTCAGGTTGTATCTGGTCATTACTAAAGAAGATTTACCTATCGATTTGAGAGAGGCATTCAGAGCCGATGTGTGGGATTTCACCAGGAGATAGATTGGATTGATTAAGGATGCCAAGCCTCTAAAGTTAGCCCTTCAGCCAAATGCAGTATTCCCTCAAACATGTCCTTACAAGCTGACCCCTGAAGCCATTGCAGGAATAACACCATTCATTGAGACAGGTTCTGACTGTGAGAAGTTGGCCTGGCATATGCTGTCCACTAATTATAGTGGGCACCTTGCACCAGTCCAAATCGACTCTTATGGTAGGTAGGTTAAAGACAACCTTATTGAAAGCTATCCTAGTGGTAGCTGTGGAGAGCAGCCTTCAGGCTAAGTCTTGAAGGAATGTAAAGCAGCTTGTTTTACCAGTCTATAATCTCTTGAGTGACCAAATGAAAGAGCACCACACCAGGTATATATTCAAAATATATGTATTTATTACTAAACACACCCCTCTAGTCTCTTTATGAGGCTAGAGTTCGAAATACATAGGTTATAAGATCTTAAATCACAGTAATAGCACAAATACACGTTTGGGCCCTAGGGGCGTACCAAACCATATACCAATAAAGTGGTATGCGAACCACGACTGAACTAGACACTAGGCCTAGAGCCTCTAGAAGTGCTTGGACCACAAGGAACCACCCAAGGTAGTGACACAGGGGACCCACGGGAGACGCGTGCAGTGTAAATACACAACCGCGATACGCCGTTAACTTCTATGGAGAAAGTCGGGATCGGGAAAATAGAGGAAAGGGACACTTAAAAGAGGACTAGGACAAAACCCTTTGAGATCTAGGACTTTGAAGAGTCTCTACCCACGGGAGCACCGGAGTACTCGTGTTACCTCACCCAGGGAAGCCGGGTGCATAGGTGCCTTTCGGGGTCGGGTTTCGTCGTCGGTTCTTATGGCGATCTGCTGCAAAGTGCTGCTGGCGACCAGGAGAAAAGTGTCCGGGTGGATCCAAGAGTGGATCGGAGTTCTGAAGAACCTGAAAGCAGAGGGGACAGAGTCTGGGTCACTAGCCAGTGACCAGGGAGGCGATGGACAGATGCCCACCGATGTCGAGTGCTTCAGATTCGATGACGGTCGTCTTGACTCTTCAGCCACGAGGTCCGGGAGGCGTTGTCGGCGACCAGGAGCAGGATTCGGGCTGTTGCTCGATGTCTGTCGAGTGCAGAGGTGTCGGCGACCAGATTGGACCCAACAAGCCTTGGCAACGGCAAGTCTCGAGTAAGATGTAGATCGTCGATGATGCAGACCAGCAAGGTCTGGGGAACTCACCCAACGAGGGTAAGTGAGGGCAGGCCTGGAGCAACCAGACTGCCAAGTAAAGAAAAGATTGGCCTTCGTTAAGGGCTACTAGCCAACGGGCTAGCGACCGCGAAGGAGCCTCGTGACGCCGCACGTGGAGCTGGCTTACAGGACACTCGTGGAGTGGGGGCCAGTGATCTTCGGTGCAGGTGGTGCTGGAGGCTAGGGCTACTCGGAGCCCAAAGCACGACTTCTTGGGAGACCCAGAAGATGGTGCACTTGCAAATGTGCTCGGTGTCCAGGGGTCACGGTCTCAAGTCACCCACGATAGCCACGGGCCTCAGCTTTGCTGGGGACTCAGGGTAGCCTCGGGGAAGTCTGAGAATCCACCTCTGGTGATGCGATGACTTCGGCGTCCGACGGGAGCTTCAGTGATGCGAACCGGACAGATGCTTCTTTGGTGCCTGCCAAGCAGGGGAGTCACTCCTTGACCCCAAGGGAGATTCTTCAGTCCTCTAATCGTGAGTAGAGCGTCGAAGGTCCAGGATTCTGTTTCAGAGTTTCGTCCAGGTATAATCTAAAGTCCTAGGGACTGGGTTCCTACCTTTATTCTAAAAATAGGGGATGGACTACTCTGTGGCCCCACCTATGGGTGGGTCAGGGCAGAGGGGTGGCTACACCCCTTTCCCTTTGTCCAGTTCGCGCCAAAGCAGGGGCTGCAAGCCCCTGATCCGGTTTGAACTGGGGTATGCACAGGGACACCAAATGTGCCCCCAGTGCAGGACTTCAAAGCACCCGAAAGTGCTCCCGCCCAGCCCCAATACACATTGTCCTGTCTGGGGAGGTGGTCACACCTCCCTGGGACAGGAAACCTATTGTCCAGGCCTCCCCTGCCGGAGTTTCGTCCAGCAGCAGGAGGCCAGACTCGTGTCTGTGGCAGCAGCATCCATTTTGTGATGCCAGGCTCTGGAAAGAAGTTACCGGACTCGTCAGAGTTAACATGCCTTTCCCTCTAGAAGGGTGGAATGCTACCCCCGCCGCCAGGATTGGCGGGGGTAGTATTCCAAGATGTTTGACACCAAACACGACATGTTTAGGTGCAGCCATTCCATAGTTAGCATTTTACCGCGAGGATATAATGCGTTTAAGAGTATATGGTCAGGCTGCACTACAAACAGCATCAGAGATGGTCTCCGAACGCTGCAGAGGGGCCCTGCTCATGCAGGGGCACCCTCTCACATAGGAACCATGCACTCTGCCTTTAGGATTGATAAGGCCTGCCTTAGGAGTGACTTATAGGTTTATATGTGTGTATGCATTTAGTGATATAGGTAACCTATACCACAGCAAGGGGTGCATGCACCACCTTACCCAGGCTGCAGTAGCAGACCTGTGGTGCCAGTTTGGATGGCCTACCAGGGGTGGCATAATACATGCTGCAGCCCCTGGCAGGCCTCTGAGGTACCTATGCCCTTGGTACATAGTATACCATATACTAGGGACTTACAAGGGCACTCCAGATCCCAATCAGTGATGTGCCTAAGGCACATGGAGACCCTTTTAAAGAGGAAACAGCTAGGCTGGGGTTCTGAATAGCAGGGCCCCAGCCAGACTAATGTCGAAAACCAGTGAAGTATCAGCAAAAAGTGGGGGTACCCCTGTGAAGCAGATCCTACTCTCCTACACAACCCCCCCCAAACGTAGGGACATTAAACTAACCTTGCCCAGTTAAGTCTTCATGTTCTAAGTGGAAATACCTAGAGAGTCCATCTGCATTCGCATGGTTACTCCCAGGCCTATGTTCCACTGTAAAGTCCATCCCCTGTAGGGAAATGGACCACCTAAGCAGTTTGGGGTTTTCACCCTTCATTTGTTTTAGCCATAAGAGGGGCTTATGGTCTGTCTGAACCAGGAAGTGTGTACCAAACAAGTATGGCCTCAACTTCTTCAGAGCCCAGACCACAGCAAAGGCCTCCCTCTCTATGGCTGACCAACGTTTCTCTCTAGGGGTCAGCCTTCTGCTAATAAAAGCTACTGGCTGATCCTGACCTTCTTCATTCAATTGTGACAGTACAGCCCCTACCCCCAATTCAGATGCATCAGTTTGAACAATGAACTTCTTGGAGTAATCAGGACTCTGCAGAATTGGAGCAGTGCACATGGCCTGCTTGAGGTCATCAAATGCCTTTTGACAGCTAACTGTCCACTGAACCTTTTTGGGCATTTTCTTAGAAGTTAAGTCATTCAAGGGTGTCACTATTGATCCATACCCCTTGACAAATCTCCTATAGTACCCAGTCAGGCCTAAGAAGGCTCTCACCTGAGTCTGGGTAGTGGGAGCAGTCCAGTCCATGATGGTCTGGATCTTGCTCTGCAAAGGTTGAACCTGGCCTCCACCCACAAGGTGGCCCAGGTACACAACCTGACTCTGCCCTATCTGGCACTTAGTGGCCTTGATAGTCAGGCCTGCCTTTTGCAGGGCCTGTAAAACATTCCTGAGGTGGACCAGGTGATCCTCCCAGGTGGAGCTAAAGACAGCAATATCATCTAGATAAGCTGCACTATAGGCTTCCAGTCCTGTGAGAACTGTGTTCACCAACCTCTGGAAAGTGGCAGGTGCATTTTTCAGACCAAAGGGCATCACCACAAATTGATAATGCCCACTAGGGGTTGAAAATGCTGTTTTGGGCTTTGCAGCATCAGCTAGTCTGATCTGCCAGTAGCCAGCTGTTAGGTCAAATGTGCTGAGATATTTGGCAGAGGCCAAAGTATCTATGAGCTCATCTGCCCTGGGTATTGGATGGGCATCAGTCCTAGTGACTGCATTGAGGCCTCTGTAGTCTACACAAAACCTCATCTCTCTTTTCCCACCACTGGTGTGAGGTTTAGGTACTAGGACTACTGGACTAGCCCAAGGGCTATCTGAGGGCTCAATCACTCCCAATTCCAACATCTTCTGGACTTCAGTCCTGATACAGTCCCTGACATGGTCAGGTTGCCTATAAATCTTGTTTTTAATAGGCAGACTGTCCCCAGTGTCCACTTCATGAGTGCACCAGGTGGTCTGACTGGGTGTCAGTGAAAACATATGTCTAAACTGATTGAGGACTTGCCTGCAATCAGTTTGTTGCTGGGTAGTGAGGCTGCCTGCCAAGGCTGCACCATCAACTGACCCATCGTCAGGGTTCTGTGAGAGCAGGTCAGGGAGTGGGTCACTCTCTTCCTCCTGCCCTTCATCAGTAGCCATGAGCAAGCCCATGTCTGCCCTGTCCACATATGGCTTAAGTCTGTTGACATGGAGAACCCTTTGGGGACTCCTGGGTGTTCCTAGGTCCACTAAGTAAGTGACCTCACCCTTCTGTTCAACAATAGTGTGGGGTCCACTCCATTTGTCTTGGAGAGCTGCTGGGGCCACTGGCTCCAACACCCACACCTTCTGTCCTGGCTGGTAAACAGTCAGAACAGCCTTTTGGTCATGCCAGGCCTTCTGCAGTTCCTGGCTAGCCTCAAGGTTTTTGGTTGCCTTTTTCATGTACTCAGCCATCCTGGAGCGGAGACCAAGTACATAGTCCACTATATCTTGCTTTGGGGGCTTGAGAGGTAACTCCCATCCTTCCTTCACCAAGCACAGTGGACCCCTCACAGGGTGGCCAAACAGAAGTTCAAAAGGGCTGTAACCAACCCCCTTCTGAGGCACCTCCCTATATGCGAATAAAAGGCAGGGCAAGAGTATGTCCCATCTACGCCTAAGCTTTTCTGGGAGCCCTTTAATCATGCCCTTCAAGGTTTTGTTGAATCTCTCAACTAAACCATTGCATTGTGGGTGATAGGGTGTGGTGAACTTATAAGTAACTCCACACTCCTTCCACATTGCTTTTAAGTAACCAGACATGAAGTTTGCACCCCTGTCTGATACTACCTCCTTAGGAAAGCCCACTCTTGAGAAGATTCCCAGGAGGGCCCTTGCCACCACAGGTGCTGTAGTGGTCCTGAGGGGAATAGCTTCTGGGTACCTGGTGGCATGATCCACTACCACCAGGATAAACCTGTGCCCAGAGGCTGTTTGGGGATCCATGGGACCAACAATGTCAATCCCTACCCTCTCAAAGGGCACCCCCACCACAGGTAGTGGTATCAGGGGGCCTTTGTAGTGCCACCTGCTTTGCCACTGGCTTGGCAGGTTACACAGGAGCGACAAAACTCCTTACTGTCTTCAGACATGTGGGGCCAGTGAAAGTGAGGGACAATTCTGTCCCAAGTCTTGTTCTGGCCCAGGTGTCCTGCTAAGGGAATATCATGGGCTAGGGTCAATAGGAAGCCCCTGAACTTCAAAGGTATTACCAACCTCCTGGTAGCACCAGGCTTGGGGTCTCTACTCTCTGAGTACAGGAGTCCATCATCCCAATACACTGTATGGGGACCACTAGCTTTCCCAGCAGCCTCAGCAGCAGCTTGCTGTCTGAGGGGTTCAAGGAGGGGCAGCTCTGCTGCTCCTGGCTCAGATCTGCCCTAGAAGGTCCCCCTGTCCCCAAGAACTCAACCTGTTCAGGTTCAAGTTCCTCTGGGACAGTTCCTTCTTCAGGGCTGAGATCATCCCCCTCAAGGGACTGATCTTCCTCCTGAGCCAAGGGGAAGGCACTGCCTTAACCCTACTACTCCTCCTCTTGGAAGGCACTTGGTCCATTCTTCCAGAATCCAAGGCCTGTTCAGTTTTAGACAGTTTAGCTTGTGACCTGGTCACAGCAAACACATCTGCAGGGATCCCCAGCATTTCTGCATGGGTCCTGAGCTCCACTTCTGCCCAAGCAGAAGTCTCTAAGTCATTGCCAAGCAAGCATTCGACTGGTAGGTTTGCACTTACCACAACCTTCTTAAGGCCAGTTACCCCTCCCCAGGAGAAGTTAACAATTGCCAGAGTATGGTCTGTTCTGACATTGCTAGCATTGGTCACTTGGTACATTTCACCAAGCATAACTTGCCCAGGTAGCACAAGGTCTTGTGTCACCATTGTGACACTTGCCCCTGTGTCCCTAAATGCCAAAGCCTCTCGTCCATTGATTAAAGGCTGTTGTCTGTACTTGCCCAGATTACTGGGACTCACAGTGGAGGTCACATCCATGCCTCCATCACAGACTAACACAGCCTGAGTCAGTTCCCTGACTAAGTCAGAGCCCAACTCAGTTCCCAGGGTGAACCCTACTAAACCCTTTGCTGGAGCACCTCCACCAACTGTACTAGGGGGAACAGGTGCCTTAGGGGCATTGGTGGGTGCTGGACTGGAGTCTTTGGACTTGGTGCAATCACTGGTCCAGTGGGTCTTTTGCTTACAGACCTTGCACCATGGTTTTCTTTGGCCTTTACCCTTGGTAGACTGGGAATCCCCACCAGAAGAAGATTTTTGGGGGCCTGATGAAGACTTTTGATCTTTACCCTTCTCCCCACCCTTGTCAGAGTTCTTAGCATCTTGCTTCTTGGTTTCCCCACCTTGGTTCTGTACCTTCTGCTTCACCCTGGTTCTGACCCATTTGTCTGCCTTCTTTCCCAATTCTTGGGGAGAGGTCAGATCAGAGTCAACCAGGTACTGATGCAACAGCTGGTTTTGACAGTTATTAAGAATCTGCTCCCTCATTATCAGATTATACAATCCTGAGAAGTCACACACCTTACTGCCCATCAACCAGCCTTCCAGAGCCTTGGCAGAACAATCCACATAGTCTACCCAGTCTTGAGTCTGTGCTTTTTGGGTGTCTCTGAACTTCAACCTGTACTGTTCAGTGGTTAGGCCAAACCCATCAATAAGAGCACTCTTCAAGACCTTGTAATTGTCAGCATCCTCCTCTCTAACAGTGAGGAGCTTGTCTCTACCTTTGTCAGCAAAGGAGAGCCACAAGATTGCTGCCCACTGCTCCTGAGGGACCTTCTGTACTTTACAGGCCCTCTCTAAAGCAGTTATCCATTTGTGGATATCATCCCCACTCTGGTAGGGAGGGACAATCTTGCTCAGGTTCCTATGGTCATAGGACCTTTCCCTATCTCTAGGGACATGGCTGCCACCATGGGACTCTAGTCCCAACTTTCTTCTCTCTTTAAGGAGATCTAGGGATTCTCTATCTAAAGCCAATTGCTTCTTCCTGATCTCCAGTTGAGTTTCCTCATACTGGACCAGTCTCTTTCTTCTCTCATGAGAGGATTCCCTCCTGTGAGAAGAAACAGAGCTCCCTATGGAGGTGCCAGAGTGGTTAGACTCCTGAGAAGGAGACCTAGACTTTCTGAGCACACTCATAATCCTTCCTGGGGGGACAAAGGTGTGGTTCTCCAGATCCTCATCTTCATCTTCCCCAGAAGGGATTGGGTTTTCCAGGTCAGGGTCATTGTCACCCTCCTGGTCAGTTTCAGAGGGGGGCTGGGGGTAGTAGTACCCCATGGCCCCTTCCTCATCTGCTGGCCCACCCTCTGCTCCTACCCCTTCAGTCTCTGAAGACTTACTAAGATCATAAGCCACCAACAACTCCTGGAGGTGTTGGGTGGTGGGACTTTGGCCTGTCCTTAATTTCCTCACGTTACACAAAGCTCTCAGTTCCAAGAATGGGAGTGTGTCATACTTGGAGGGGAAGCTCAATGGCTTCCTGCAGGGCATCTTTGGATCCTGCTTTTAAAGACATTACTAGTGTGGTGTGGTGTATGCACTACCTACTCTAGTGTGGCCTACTAAACTCTCTTGAGTTGTAGAAAGGGTTGTGCTATCCCTTAACACACAACTCTAAGTTCAGTAGAACTTACTGATATTCTAAGCTTAAATTATATGTACCTTAGGTACCTTTAGTGGTTTTCAGTTGATCAATTCAATTGAGATTATCTGGTAAAACAATAGCAAGCTGGAATCCCACACGCTGCACACCAATGTGAGAAGTTGGCCTGGCATATGCTGTCCACTAATTATAGTGGGCACCTTGCACCAGTCCAAATCGACTCTTATGGTAGGTAGGTTAAAGACAACCTTATTGAAAGCTATCCTAGTGGTAGCTGTGGAGAGCAGCCTTCAGGCTAAGTCTTGAAGGAATGTAAAGCAGCTTGTTTTACCAGTCTATAATCTCTTGAGTGACCAAATGAAAGAGCACCACACCAGGTATATATTCAAAATATATGTATTTATTACTAAACACACCCCTCTAGTCTCTTTATGAGGCTAGAGTTCGAAATACATAGGTTATAAGATCTTAAATCACAGTAATAGCACAAATACACGTTTGGGCCCTAGGGGCGTACCAAACCATATACCAATAAAGTGGTATGCGAACCACGACTGAACTAGACACTAGGCCTAGAGCCTCTAGAAGTGCTTGGACCACAAGGAACCACCCAAGGTAGTGACACAGGGGACCCACGGGAGACAGCGTGCAGTGTAAATACACAACCGCGATACGCCGTTAACTTCTATGGAGAAAGTCGGGATCGGGAAAATAGAGGAAAGGGACACTTAAAGAGGACTAGGACAAAACCCTTTGAGATCTAGGACTTTGAAGAGTCTCTACCCACGGGAGCACCGGAGTACTCGTGTTACCTCACCCAGGGAAGCCGGGTGCATAGGTGCCTTTCGGGGTCGGGTTTCGTCGTCGGTTCTTATGGCGATCTGCTGCAAAGTGCTGCTGGCGACCAGGAGAAAAGTGTCCGGGTGGATCCAAGAGTGGATCGGAGTTCTGAAGAACCTGAAAGCAGAGGGGACAGAGTCTGGGTCACTAGCCAGTGACCAGGGAGGCGATGGACAGATGCCCACCGATGTCGAGTGCTTCAGATTCGATGACGGTCGTCTTGACTCTTCAGCCACGAGGTCCGGGAGGCGTTGTCGGCGACCAGGAGCAGGATTCGGGCTGTTGCTCGATGTCTGTCGAGTGCAGAGGTGTCGGCGACCAGATTGGACCCAACAAGCCTTGGCAACGGCAAGTCTCGAGTAAGATGTAGATCGTCGATGATGCAGACCAGCAAGGTCTGGGGAACTCACCCAACGAGGGTAAGTGAGGGCAGGCCTGGAGCAACCAGACTGCCAAGTAAAGAAAAGATTGGCCTTCGTTAAGGGCTACTAGCCAACGGGCTAGCGACCGCGAAGGAGCCTCGTGACGCCGCACGTGGAGCTGGCTTACAGGACACTCGTGGAGTGGGGGCCAGTGATCTTCGGTGCAGGTGGTGCTGGAGGCTAGGGCTACTCGGAGCCCAAAGCACGACTTCTTGGGAGACCCAGAAGATGGTGCACTTGCAAATGTGCTCGGTGTCCAGGGGTCACGGTCTCAAGTCACCCACGATAGCCACGGGCCTCAGCTTTGCTGGGGACTCAGGGTAGCCTCGGGGAAGTCTGAGAATCCACCTCTGGTGATGCGATGACTTCGGCGTCCGACAGGAGCTTCAGTGATGCGAACCGGACAGATGCTTCTTTGGTGCCTGCCAAGCAGGGGAGTCACTCCTTGACCCCAAGGGAGATTCTTCAGTCCTCTAATCGTGAGTAGAGCGTCGAAGGTCCAGGATTCTGTTTCAGAGTTTCGTCCAGGTATAATCTAAAGTCCTAGGGACTGGGTTCCTACCTTTATTCTAAAAATAGGGGATGGACTACTCTGTGGCCCCACCTATGGGTGGGTCAGGGCAGAGGGGTGGCTACACCCTTTCCCTTTGTCCAGTTCGCGCCAAAGCAGGGGCTGCAAGCCCCTGATCCGGTTTGAACTGGGGTATGCACAGGGACACCAAATGTGCCCCCAGTGCAGGACTTCAAAGCACCCGAAAGTGCTCCCGCCCAGCCCCAATACACATTGTCCTGTTTGGGGAGGTGGTCACACCTCCCTGGGACAGGAAACCTATTGTCCAGGCCTCCCCTGCCGGAGTTTCGTCCAGCAGCAGGAGGCCAGACTCGTGTCTGTGGCAGCAGTATCCATTTTGTGATGCCAGGCTCTGGAAAGAAGTTACCGGACTCGTCAGAGTTAACATGCCTTTCCCTCTAGAAGGGTGGAATGCTACCCCCGCCGCCAGGATTGGCGGGGGGTAGTATTCCAAGATGTTTGACACCAAACACGACATGTTTAGGTGCAGCCATTCCATAGTTAGCATTTTACCGCGAGGATATAATGCGTTTAAGAGTATATGGTCAGGCTGCACTACAAACAGCATCAGAGATGGTCTCCGAACGCTGCAGAGGGGCCCTGCTCATGCAGGGGCACCCTCTCACATAGGAACCATGCACTCTGCCTTTAGGATTGATAAGGCCTGCCTTAGGAGTGACTTATAGGTTTATATGTGTGTATGCATTTAGTGATATAGGTAACCTATACCACAGCAAGGGGTGCATGCACCACCTTACCCAGGCTGCAGTAGCAGACCTGCGGTGCCAGTTTGGATGGCCTACCAGGGGTGGCATAATACATGCTGCAGCCCCTGGCAGGCCTCTGAGGTACCTATGCCCTTGGTACATAGTATACCATATACTAGGGACTTACAAGGGCACTCCAGATCCCAATCAGTGATGTGCCTAAGGCACATGGAGACCCTTTTAAAGAGGAAACAGCTAGGCTGGGGTTCTGAATAGCAGGGCCCCAGCCAGACTAATGTCGAAAACCAGTGAAGTATCAGCAAAAAGTGGGGGTACCCCTGTGAAGCAGATCCTACTCTCCTACACTGACTATCAAAAAGGAACCAAGAATTTGATAGAACAAGGCATTCTAGAGGAAGTCATCAGGAAACCATGTAACTCTCTGATTGTGGTTTTGCAAAAAGCAAACAAAAAGTGGAGACTAGTGCAGGATCTACAAAAGATTAACCAAATTGTCGTTCTATGCCATCCTGTGGCACCAAACTCTGCTGTGATCCTGTTCCAAATTACCCCAGAAGCCAAATGGTTCACGGTCATTGACCTTTGCCAGGCATGCTTCTTGGTTCCCCTTCTTAAAGTGAGCCAGTTTCACTTCACATTTTGGTTCCAAGAGAAGACTCTTGTGTGGTTTTGCGGTCCTCAAGGGTAGACTGGCAGCCTGTCCTTTTTCAATGAGTTACTTAAAAAGAATCTAGAAACTCTGCAACTACAGAGTGTAGCTTGACCCTAATTCAGTATATCAATGACTTACTCATTACATCAATGACAAAAGAAGCTTGTAGGCAAGGCACTACTGCTCTTCTCAACCACTTGACTCACAACGGGCACAAGGTTTTCCCGGAAACGTGGCAGTACTGTCAGAAGGAGGTCATGTACCTGGGACATCAGATTGAGAAGTGACTCATACGAGTATCCCATGAATGCATTGAAACAGTCCTTAAAATGAAATTCCCGAACACAAAGAGAGAAGTATGAATGTTCTTGGGCATTGTTGGCTAAGGATCCCGAACTTTTCCTTTGTGGCAAAGCCTTTACTGAGGCTGATGCACAATGATGTCAATTACCTGGTATAAAGGATGACAAAAGCATGGAAGCCTTCCAGGAGCTCAAAAATCTACTCTGCAGCACATCTGCTTTTGAAATGCCAGACTACACCAGGGGTTTGTACTCTTATGCCATGAGTGAGATGGGTGTGCTTTGTCTGTGTTGACACAGATGCATGGGGAGACTAAGCACTCTAGTGGTTATTTTACAGTTACTCTTGATCCCATAACCACAGCATTACCTGGCTGTCGCAAGGCAGTTGCAGCGGTAAGCCTTAGCATTCAGCAAACTGAAGGAATAGTGATGGGTTATCCACTCATTGTAATGGACCCACACTCAATTGAAATTCTCATGACTCACACCCGCACACATTTGACCAACAGCTACTTAACCGGCTATGAGAGAATCATTGTGGCAGCTGAGAACGTTTCTATTAGAAGATGTAACACTTTAAACCCTGATCCCTGTTACCAAATCCAGAGGGAGAAGAGGGAGATTTTGACCATTACTGCTTAAGTGTTTCTGAGTTATGCACAAAGCCAAGGCCTGACATATTGGATGCCCCTCTTCCTGAATCTGATCATACCCTGTTTGTTGACAGGTCTTGTCTGAGAAACCGACGTGGCATCTTGAGAGCTGAATATGCTATGTTCACCCTGAGTGGGGTCGTGGAAGCATTCACACAAATAGCACAATTAATTGCCCTTACCAGAACCTGTTGTATATCCAAAGCTCGCAAGTTATCATTTACAGTGACAGCAAGTATGGATTTGGTGTTGTGCATGACATTGGGCAGTTGTGGGCACCAGGAGGATTTATTACTTCTGCAAGTTCACCCATTAGGAATGGACAGTAACTCTCCAACCTGTTGGAAGCCCTTCAATTACCGAAAGAAATTGCTGTGGTGAAATGTGCTGCAAACAAGAGTGGTAATGATTTTGTTACCAGGGGCAACCGCTATGGGGATGAGATCACCTGATATTGCATTCTCGAGTCCAGCACCTTTCACATGGATGAGCCGTGCAATGCTGAAGGAGAAACTGAGTCTAATATGTTGTTGACACTGTTCAGACTTTAAATGAGTTGAGGGAGTTGTATCATACCGCCACTGAAATCAAAAAGGCCAGATGCGAAATGATGGGATGTGTAAAAGATGCTAGTGACTCTATGCTGCCTGCTATGGTAAGACATATACATGGACCAACACATGTGGACCTAGATGGGATTGTGTCAACTTTCAAACAGTACTAGCATAACCCGCACTTTCAATTGATGGCCAAAACTTTGTGCCAATGTTGTGTAATCTGTCAGAAGCAAAATGTGAGCAAAAGGGTTTTAGTGACCATGAGCCATATAGGGAAGTGTGATGGTCCTTTCAACTCTCTCCAGATTGATTTTGTGGAGATGACTGATGTAATCAACTAAGCTTCATCCTTGTGATTGTGTAATTATTTTCCTGTTGTGTGGACGCATATCCTACCAAGAGATATGACTGTCTGACAGTCACCAAATGACTGTTGCAGGAGTTAATCCTACGATTCGGAAGCCAGTTCAGTTTGAATCAGAGCACGGAGGTCAGTTCAAAAATGAAGTAAAGAAGGTGCTAAGTACAGCGTTAGGGATAGAACAGAGATTCCATTATAGTTACCGACCAGAAGCTTCCGGCATCAAAGAAAGACTGAATGTAACTACTAAAGCAAAGTTGGCCAAAGCCTGTGCGTCCACATCTCTTGAATGGCTCAATGCACTTTCTCTGGTATGGATGAGCATTTAAAGCACGCCTTGTAGGCAGACAGGATTGTACCCACACGAGGTGTTGAGGGGAAGAGCCATGCAAATTCCTTCAGTTCCAGCTGCTATTTTTGTGAATATCACAATGATCTGGTTCTCGAATACTGCAAGGGATTGGCTGATGTGGTGCGTTCTATCCTCATCAGGATGATGCTGCTACTCCAGCTGGGCAAGTCTCTCCTGGTCACAGCTTGAACCCCGGCAAATCAGTTCACGTGAAGAAGCACTTTCGTAAATCGTGTTTTGAAGAGCGATGGAGAGCCCCGTACCAGGTGACCGTGGTCACCAACACTGCTGTCAAGTGTGCTGTTCTGCTGAACTGAATACATGCCTTGCATATCAAGAGCATGAGATGCATCCACTAACTCCTCGTTCCCACCTAGGTTTGAAATCTCTGAGGCATCCTAAGAAGAGGAAGGCCAGTCTGAGAGCTAGCAGTCTCCTACAGATCAACTTCAATGAAGTGGCACTCCAGTGACGACTGCTACGCCAAGCACTGGCTTGAAAATATGCATCCACAGAGACAACAAGAACTCGTGGAGAGCTGGACCAAGCCTGTCTGAATCAGGTTTGCAGGAACTGGAGAGTGGCTTTGGCAGAGAAAGCGCCTTCAGAGGTGAATCAGCTACTTCTGAACCAGAGATCACAAGCACCTCTCAGGATTGTGCACAAACAGAGAAAAGTAGGCCCAAGACAAAGACCAACCGAAAGAGACTGTTCTGTGACAAAACAACACGAAACCATAAGAGAGGTTAGTGAGTTAGAGGAGAAAGAATTTCCTGAGCAACGAGGATCAAATACTCTGGTCCTGATTGGACATATCTTGCAAGGATTGACATCAAATCTGATGATAGTCTAACTGACATTGACAAACCTCCTTGAAGCCCTACCCTGACAACAAAAGGGGCTCAATTCACACAGACCAGTGACAAACGTTGAGAAGGACGAATAGGGAGTTAGGGTAACGGTTAGAATACTTTAAAGCCTCAAGCCTCCAATTGACACAGAATAAAAATCTATGTAGCTTTCGAGATAGGGTAGCGACGATAAGGTAGAGCTAGCTTTTTCTGAGATAACAACTTATTTGCCTGGTTTGATTTAAGCTATCATGGTGCATCAACGCTGCAAAATTCTACTTGTAGTATTGGCAGTTGCCCTTTCTGTTTTTATGTTTGGGTGTTTGATGTCGATCTCCTGGGTGGAAATGTTTCTCGTTTTCCTATAAACACAATAATTTTTTTGTCGTTAGTCAAACAATGCATGGAGGTAAAGTTTCATACATTCCTCATCCTGAAAGTATTTATAGTTATTATGGATATTTCAAATGTTAGATCAATATGTGAAAATCATGCAGGGAAACAATTGTTTTGTCATTCTTATCTCCCGGCCTCCGCAGCTGAGGGGGCTGCCTATTTTCTTTTACCTTTGTTTTATTCTTTTTCATGTGCTATTTTCTGACAAAATTCTCTTAAGAAGGTCTATACTGACTATGACAAACCAGTAGAAAATGTACTAATAGTGACTGATGCAAATATGTACTTGTGGTCTACTAAACATGTTTATTGTTTCCTTAAGGCTTTTAAACCAAGGGATCAGCATGAGTATTTAATGAAATTCTTTATTCCTGTGACTAACACTAGCACTACTAACCAAAGCATTGATTATCTAGCTTACAAATTTAGCAAAGATGAGAGGGTTTTTGCAGATGAGCTGACTGAAAATATAAGACTAGATGAAGAGAAAGGGAGCAGGAAGGTTAATACAAGGCACGTTATTGGGAAGGGAAGGGAAATTTAAAGGAGCCACCTCCAAGATTAAGCATTGATGTTGCCAAGAAGGTAACTTTGTGCATGATAAGGTACCGAGGGAAATGGGTCTATCTAAATAGTGAGTTGTAGTGAAAGTGAGCATAGTTATCTAGTAAAAGGTAGAACCTTTACTAAATTAGAGATGAGTATCAAGGGTATCTACTATGTGTGTGGTAAATTAGCTTATTTCCAGTTTCCACATAATTGGGTAGGTAGTTATGCATCTGTAGACTGTTATATAAAACGGAGTAAGCGAGACTTTACGCAGATCCTTAGCAATATCTTTAGAGCACTCATGCTGTCAACAGGAGTTGCATTAGATGACGTCAAGATTAGAAAGCTGTCAACTTCAGTAGACAGACTTGCCACTAATACCGCAGGTGCTTTATCAGTTATTAACAAATAATTGTTTGCAGTGATAGCTATGTTTATGCAGAATCACCTTGTGTTAAAATTGCTGCTCACAAAGGAAGGCGTAGTCTGCAAGGTAAATCATGCAAGCGAGTGTTGAGCATACACACCTAAAATTGATAACCAGTCCAGTCAAAAACTTTATTCGGTCATTACGACTGTAGGAGAGTAGGATCTGCTTCTTATAATTACCCCCACTTTTTGCTGATGTTTCACTGTTTTTGACTTAGTCTGACTGGGATCCTGCTATTCAGGACCCCAGTCTATCTGCTTTCTCCTCTAAATTGATTGCATGTACTCTAGGTACACTCCAGATTGGATTCTGGGGTACCCTTATAAGTCCCTAGTATATGGTATACTATGTACCTAGGGCATAGGTACCCCAGAGGCCTCCCAGGGCCTGCAGCATGTATTATGCCACCCCTGAGAGGCCATTCAAACTGACACCACAGGTCTGCTACTGCAGCCTGTGTGAGGTGGTGCATGCACCCCTTACTTAGATATAGATTCCCTATATCTATCCTGATCACTGCACATATAAGCCTATCAGTCACCCCTATGGCAGGCCTTATCAATCCTGAAGGCAGGGTGCTGGGTTTTATGTGAGAGGGTGCCCATGCATGAGCAAAGTCCCTCTGCAGCCTTCGGAACCACTATTCCAGGGTTGTCTGTGATGCAGCCAACCATATACTCTTAAGTGCTTTATAACCTCGCGGTAAATGCTAACTTTAAAATGGCTGCAAGGAATTATGTCGTGTTTGGTGTCAAACACCTTGGAATCATACCTCCACACCAGTAACTGGTGTGGGAGGTATGATTCCTCCCTCCTAGAGGGAGAAATATGACAGCACCGGTACACCCGGTACCAGCTTCACAGAGCCCTGGCATCACAAAATGGATGCTGCCAGCCACAGACACGAGTCTGCCCTCATGCTGCTGGACGAAACTCCGGCAGGGGAAGGCTTGACAATAGGTTTCCTGACCACCTCCCAGACAGGCTTTAGTGTATTGGGGCTAGGTGGGTACACTCCAAGAGTGCTTTGATGTCTGCACTGGGGGCACATTTGGTGTCCCTGTGCATAGTCCAGCTCAAACCGGTTGCAGGGGCACTCAGCCCCTGCTCTGGCGCAAAACTGGACAAAGGACATGGGTGTAGCCACCCCTCTGTCCTGACCCTCCCATAGGTGGGTCCCCAGAGTTTGTCCCACCCCTTCCTTGGGTATAAAGTAGGAACCCTGACTACAGGACTTTAGATTTTACCTGGACTAAACTCTGCTATAGAAACCAAGTAACCTTCGACGATCTACGCTTTGCTGGATGACTGAAGAATCTCCCTTGGAGTAAAGGAGTTACTCCCCTGCAAGGCAGGCACCTCAACGCATCTGACCGGTTTGCATCTACGCAGCTCCCGATGGACTCCGAAGATTTTGCAACACAGGAGGTGGGTTTCCAAGCTTCCCCGAGGCCGACTAGTGCTCTCAGCAAACCTGAGACCCGCAGCCCTCGTGGGGACCGTGCAACCCGAACCCCTGGACACCGTGCACATTTGCAGCAGCATATGCTTCTAGGCGATCCCTGAGGCTGTGCTTTGGGCTACTTGTAGTCCAATTCCCGAGCAGTGTTTCCACTGAAGATTACTGGCCTACACTCCACGAGTGTTCCGTGGGCTGGTATTGTGTGATTCCTCTCGAGGTCCCTTCGCAATCCTTGGTCCGTTGACCTGTGGGACCCTGAGAAGGCAACTTTAACTTTCAGTGGGCTTCCCTGGTTGCTCCAGACGTGCCCTGACTCTCCATTGCTTGGGGAGTCCCCAGGACCTTGCTGGTCCTCACAGAAGCATCTTTTCTCTGACCGCGTGGGTTGCAGTTGCCAAGGCTTGTTGGTCTCCAATACGGAAACTGACCCCTCAGCACTCAACATCCTTTGTGGAACAGCTCGCCTGCGGATCCTGGTCGTCGTCGACGTCTCCTGGTCCCCGTGGCTGCAGAGTCAAGCTTCACCTCTTTGCACCTGAAGCACCCGACATCGGTGGGCATTCGATTGCTCCGCTCCTGGTCACGTGAAGTGACCCAGACTTTGTCCCCTCTGCTTTCAGGTTCTTCACATCTTCGATCCAGGCTTGGATCACACCGGACACTTTTCTTCTCTACGGCAGCAGCACTTTCTCGCATCACGCCATTGAAAACGACGAGGGTTTCCGACACCACTTGACCCCTATGCACCCGGCTCCTCTGGGATAGGTAACACGGGTACCTCAGTACTCTCAAGAGTGCTGGCCTTAGAACCTTCTATGTTTAGCTGGGTTTGCTTGAAGTCCTCTCCTAAGTGTCCTTAATCTTTAAAATTCCAACCGCGACTGTCCCATAGAGTTGTACGGAGCTCGCGTCTGTGTTCCCACACTGCACCCGTCCTCCGTGGGTCCCCTGTGTCACTACCTTGGGTGGTTCTTTGGGGTCCCAGCGATTCTACATGCTCTAGGCACTGTGTCTAGTGAAGTCGTGGTTGTTATACCACTTTCTTAATATATGGTTTGGTCTCCCCCTGGAGCCCACTGTGTATTGTGCTATTTACTGTCGTTCTAGTACTGTAATATTGTGTGCCTTGTTCTCTAATCTCATAAAGAGGTTAGTAGAGAGTGTTTAGTAATAAATACATATATTTTATATATACCTGGTGTGGTTCTCCTTTCATTTGGTCATTCAAGAGGTTATATACTGGTAAAACAAGCTGCTTTACATTCCTTCAAGACTTAGCCTGAAGGCTGCTCTCCACAGCTACCACTAGGATAGCTTTCTATAAAGGTTGTCTTTAACCTAATCATCAATAAGGGTCGTTTGGACTGGTGCAAGGTGCCCACTTTAATTAGTGGACAGCATATACCAGGCCAACTTCTCACAACGACCATCAAAGTGCAAAGAAGTACAAAACAGTGGATTCACCAACGCATACATTGCCATAATTCATTCTACAGACAAAGGTTAACTGACAGATTAAAATATATCAACTTCATAAAAAACGGTTAAAATTGGGACGTAGGGTGGCGTGTATGCCGAATAAGAGGCTCGCACATAATGGAACCCTACGAAAATTACTTAAAAGTGCAAGTGCATATAATGTAAGGATACATTGTTGAAAGCATAGCGTTAATGCGTTATGAGTACAACGTCCGAATTCCTGTTAGGTGGCTCCATCAGTTAAAACAGCTAGACTGACAGCTAAAAACTATAATTAGTAAAAAGCAATGCATTGATAAAAGTCTTCATGCAGGTGGAATAAAACCTGGACAGAATTACACTAAGGAGGTTGCTCTCACGGATTGGACCTCTTAGGGAGATGGAAAAAAGTGCAAGTGCGTTTAGTGCGAGGGTACCATATTGCATACATATTAGGAAAACCAATGGGGGCACAGCTTACATTGTTGGTCACTTAGCTTCGTTAGAAATGAAGCAATGGCTCAGGTAAATGAAGCAACAATGTGTACAAAGTAGTTCGGTAATGTTGCCGTTGTACAAAAAGAGTCCAAGGGATGTTGTGCAGATAACTCTTGCACGTAATCACAGTGGCATGACCTCAATTTCGAATGCTATTAGTATGTGAGACATAGACTATGACTATAGACTAACTAAAATAGGGATCAATTTAAAAGCTGTAAATACGGTTCAGCCGTTCTTCAGTGCGAGCCTCCTAATGAGCCACATTTTCCCCAGGAATTTGGCTGGATAACCAGCTTAATAGCTATGTAGCTCCCATCACAAATAATATGCATGAACTAACCGAATTGGAAGAAACAGGTGGCTGGGAAGGAATAGGTTCACTATTTTGATCTATTGGAAGGGGATTTGCTAAGGTACGCGAGGGTTAGGGAGCGTTTGTTGAGGAATACTGAAAATGCTCTTAACTCCTCTATTGATCATACTAATTGGAGTTACATGTGTGATTTTTTTACCAACATTTTCCAAAGGAATTTCATCAAGCAATGGGATAAATTGTGGGTTTAAGAAGCTGTCAGCAATGAGAGGAAGAAAGAAAAAGAGAATTGACATAAAGGTTGAGGAGATGCAAAGCAAACTCTACAACACTATGGAGGATTTGGGAGAATAAAAAGAAAAGAATCCCAAGTTGATGAAATCTGTGTTCTGATAAAGATGTGATGATTTAGTAATCATCAGAAGCTGGTTGTGATCGTTGTTTTATCTTTTAAGCTTCTAATGTGTTTGAAATTTAGCTTGCTCTAACATAGATTGAAATTGTCCTGTCTTCCATTTTGAAACAGCGTTGTGATACATCACATGATCATTTCTGTTGTTGCCTTTGCTCTAATAAGGATCCCACTTGTATGGGTGAGCTTAGCACCCACAAGAAATGGTCCAAAATGCAACATGGTCAGATCAAATGATTACAGTGAAAACCAACCATTTTTCTGTTTTGCTGTTTGATAAGGATTTTGGGCCCTGACTCAACCTGCACCCTGGGAAATCTCCCAAAGCTGGACATCTCTGAAAACTAGACACCCGGGGAAGTCCAGTGTGGTGTGACTTGGATGGATCTCATGTGATTGTTTTACCCAGTAGCCATTGTAATCCTCAACCATCGGCTAAAAACTCACATTGTCCTCACATTTTTGTGAGGGAAAGTTTGGAAATTTGTGGGGATCCACAAATGTTTTTCTTCCCAGCGTTCCCACATGTCTCCCAATGAAATTCGTTCCCCACTTGTGTGGGTAGGGCTGACACCCATGACAAGAAAGGGCCTAAAACACAACATGGACAGATCCAATTTTTACACTCCGAACCAACAATAAAAAATGTGAATTTCTCAATTCCATTGTCCAATTCTATGGGTATGTATTCTCAGGCACAGACGTGAAAGTCAATTCATCCAAAGTAGTCGAGATCAAAGATGTTGATTCACCACAGTTGATCACAGCGGTCTGTAGCTTCCTTGAGATGGCCACGTATTCTGGGAGGTTCAGCCCAAACCTCACCACCCTTTTGAAGTTGCTATAGACCCTCACAAAGAAGTCCATAATGTGGCGATGGGAAGCAAAAGAGGAAAAGGCATTCCAAGCAGTCAAGGACTCCCTTTTCAAAGACAAAACCATTGGGTACTTCGATCTGTCCAATAAATCAGAACTGATCGTGGATGTCAGTCCCATTTGGCTGGGGCCTGTCCTCATGCAGCATCAAGGCAGGGAAGAGTGGAGACTCATCACATTTACCAAGTAGGATCCTCTCTGACATAGAAAAAAGGTTTTTGCAAATAGAGAGGGAAGCCCCTGCCATCAAGTTGGGTTGCACCCATTCCCATCTATATCTGTATGGATCCTGCAACTTGTTTACAGCAGATCATAAGCCTTTGCTGCCTCTATTCGCGGGTACAGCCCCTCACCCACACCCACAGTATCTACCCAGCTTGAGTCGGGAGGTTGAGGACTATCTAGAGCTATTTGCCCAGTTGCCTGCCCTAGGGTATTGTGCCCTGAAGACATAGAGAAGGCCTCCATCTCATAGACCTGCCTTCAAAAAGTCAAATTAGCTTCCTAAACAAATCAATGGAAGTTCTTCCTGTCTGACCTCCATAGGCGAGTTGTACAAAGCCAAACAAACCTGAGAGCACTGTGGCAAACTTAGTGCTGCCTAAAGAGGCATCCCTCTGTGAGGTGTTGGAATGGAAAATGTTTTTAGTTGACTTCCCCTTGCATTGTACGATTTAAGTTAGCATTTGCGATACCATTTTGCATTCAGCCGCAATTTTGTACCATGACTGAAACCAAGCTTCTGTCTCATTCTGTTTGCCTCAGCAGAAAGCAGTCTGAATGTTGTTTTAAAAATTATTTCTCCAAGGTTGAGCTTCGCTGCACTAATGAATAGACTGTCTTGTCATTACATACCTTTCCCGTTAGATAGGCATGCTCCCACCCTTAGAGTGGCGGGCACAGGCAGAATAACCTTGGAACTGAGATAGCATGTACCCGGTCTTAGGATTGTAGCTCATCCTTCTGTGTCTCCTTTGTTCACCAGCTACTAACTGGAAAATTCCAGTCTGGGCGTGTCTTTAGGGGTACTAGAAATGTATATCATGTATCTCCATGTTGGCGGGGGTCAGTCCCTCTGCAGCAATCTAAGGAGGCTGGTCAGACTGGACTCCGCACCAGTGTATGACTAATAAATAACTTTGGTTTGTATTCTCTACTGTCTGACCGACTCTTCATTTGTTTGGAAGGCTGAGAGGTAGTCGCAAGTGACCCAGGTGACCCTATTCGGGTCACTTCCTTCAGTTGGCCCCCAAACAGGGACCCCATCGGGTGTGGCCCTTCCTCTCCCACAGGAGGGTGAGGAGGACAGGCCGCGTCGGGTCGGACAGGCGGACCAGGGATCCCTGCACGAGAGAGTCTGGTACTCGCAGCTGCCCCGCCTGTCTGACCGGGCGGTGCCTCGCCCAGTGGTCATCTCGGCTGGGGTCCTGAACGGCGAAACCCTTGGATCTGACTGTTTGGTCCGAAGAGTCGGTAGTGGAGAATAAATTTGTTTGGCCTGTGTGCACCAGGTGAGTTTGCTTTGGTTCTTTGTGGCTATGGCGCCATTTTGGTTTGTGTTTGGTACGGTCTGAGGACTGTTTTTTGGACAAGCACTTGGATTTGTTTGAGTTCTTTATGAACATGGTACTACTTTTGTCTGTATCTGGTGAGGTCTGAGGACGAGTTTTGGTAAGATGTTTGCAAATATCTGCTCCCATCAATAGTGAACTTGTTTTCGTTTTAAAAGATGCCTTGGGTTAGTAAAATGTTTTGTTTGGGCTGTCGTTGTTGTTCTACTGATGCTCGATTGGAAAAAAGTTAGCCGGCGCCACCAGAAGGCACCCCTAATTTTGACATGTATGTCAAACATGCTTTACAGAACAAGGGTCCCACACATATTGGAATGCAGAATTACAATTTCACAATTTAATAATAAAAATTGGAATTAACAAATGTTTTAATATAAAGATAGGTATTTAATGCGAGAGTCCATGAAACAAGGGAATAATAACACGTGAAAAATAAGGGTGAGCAACCGTGGCAAGGCAGAGGGAAATCAGCCGATTTCCTTACCCCAGGCAAGTGACTTAAAAAGTGACTTTTCAGTATGCGTGAATATAAATAGACAAAAGTCACAGTTGAGGTTACATCTCATACTCCACAGAGAATATAAATAGCGGTATAGAGTTGAGAATGTATGTGTCGACGACGTTTCAATCCCGCAGAGAGTATCGGGATCTCATCAGGACTAATAGATAGAGCAGGTGCCTGAGAAGTTGCCAGTTGTGCGGCAAGTGTGAGAGCCGTGATGTAGGGGGCCAAGGCGAGGTGCTGGCGGTGGGTTCCGCCAGGAACAGACAGGAGACAGAAAGTATGCGGGAGTTCGTATGGATCGCGGGCATCCAACCTGAGTATAAGAGGTAGCAGCTCGCAGCCGGGAGGCTGCAAGGTGGATGGGCGTGCCGGACGGCAGGCCGCTGATTTGGATAAGGTCACCACAACCCCGGAATCGGGAATAAGAGCGATGGCGATCCATACGAACTCCCGCATACTTTCTGTCTCCTGTCTGTTCCTGGCGGAACCCACCGCCAGCACCTCGCCTTGGCCCCCTACATCGCGGCTCTCACACTTGCCGCACAACTGGCAACTTCTCAGGCACCTGCTCTATCTATTAGTCCTGATGAGATCCCGATACTCTCTGCGGGATTGAAACGTCGTCGACACATACATTCTCAACTCTATACCGCTATTTATATTCTCTGTGGAGTATGAGATGTAACCTCAACTGTGACTTTTGTCTATTTATATTCACGCATACTGAAAAGTCACTTTTTAAGTCACTTGCCTGGGGTAAGGAAATCGGCTGATTTCCCTCTGCCTTGCCACGGTTGCTCACCCTTATTTTTCACGTGTTATTATTCCCTTGTTTCATGGACTCTCGCATTAAATACCTATCTTTATATTAAAACATTTGTTAATTCCAATTTTTATTATTAAATTGTGCAATTGTAATTCTGCATTCCAATATGTGTGGGACCCTTGTTCTGTAAAGCACAACTCCACCCTTGGTCCCCGCTGACTTCCAGGGTTTCCTTGTTCTTTTGCTATATGTATGTCAAACATGGCCTTGGCCCTATTATGTTTAGTACGTTATGGCACAAATATACGAGGGACAATGCCGAGTTGCAGTGGCCGTTGACGGGCACTTTCGATGAACAGAAAATTAATTTCCTGCAGGATAAATTGTTGCGAAAAGAAGTAGACAGTCACAGAGACGAATGAAAGCAGAGAAGGAGGCCCGGAAGGGAAAAATGCAGACGGTGACTCAGAAAGCTGTAGCGTATGATAGAGAGAGAACAGAGAAAGGGATAGAGTGTGCTGATAGGAAATTTCGATTGCAATGTGAAAAGTCATATGTTGCTCGAGAAGAAAATGATACATTTGTGGAGGAATTGTTAGATGCTCTACCTCCACCCCCATACGCCCCACAGAAAATATATCCTGCTATCCCACAGCCACAATCGCCCGTCTCTTCTGCTTCTGCTGTTTCTGTTTCTTCTGTTATTGATCCAGCTGCTTTGGCCACCGCACCTTCTGTCCGTTCTTTGGCTTCGCCTTCAGCGCCTGCGATGACCGCGAGTCTTCCTGCTACACTGACTCATTGTCAGTGAAATTGCTCTCCCACCCTCACAGCTCCACCATTAAGTGAGGCCTCCCCCGAGCCCCTGCACTCTCGAATGTTGGTGTTCGAGGCCCTCCTCCACCTGCAGGTTTACCTGCGCCTCATCCCTGGTGGTCCAGTGGACCTCTGTCTTCTTTCTCTCGCTCCACTCTCCACTCCGTTTCCACTCGTTTTTACCCTCTTTTAATCTCTTTTCTGCACTTTTCTGCTTTGCTGCACTTTTCTGCTTTTTGCTTTATTCCACTTTTATTTCCTTTTATTTTTTTTTTATTCCTCCTTATTCCTTCTTTCCCGCCCGTTTTCCCCGCTGCTGCTGCCCCCGCGGCCCCTCCCCCCCAGCACGACCAGCGCGACCGGCCCAATCCAGCTCCCCTCCCCTTCTCCTGTCCAGCCCTCCCCGACCCCTACTTAATGGCGGCCGCTGTGCGGCTGCGCCGCTGGCGCGCCGAAGGCACGCCAAAGGCAAGCCCGTCTGCGCCGCGACCAGCGCCAGGAACCCTGGACCTCCGCGACACCAACGCTACGATCCAGCGACACGCACTCAACCCAGGCCGCAACAACAACTGCAAGCTAACATCACCAGCCGACACCCACGGACTATTCAGCTGTCACCGCTGCCGGCACACCTACAGCATCACCAGGAACACGGACCCAGCACAACCCGACCGCAAGAACACTCCCGAACCGAAGACCCTGCAATGCATCCTCCTCAACGTCAGATCACTCCGCAAACACGCCACCGAAATCTGGGACCTCCTCGACAGCACCACCCCGGACGTAGCATTCCTCACCGAAACCTGGACCAACACCACCTCGGGACCGGACATCGCCATCGCCATTCCCCAAGGATGCAAGATCTCCAGGAAGGACCGCCCCACCTGCCCGGGAGGAGGAATCGCCATCATCCACAAATCCACCCTTCGCCTGAGCACTCTCCCCGACGAAACCACAGACCTGATGGAACACCTTCACTTCAAGATACTGGCCAGCCCCACCACCACCCTCCGAGGAACCCTCATCTATCGACCCCCTGGACCCCGCGGACCATTCGCCAACTCCATCACGGACATCATCTCCCCGCATGCCATCACATCCACCAACTACACCCTGCTGGGAGACCTCAACTTCCACCTCGACAACCAACTGGACCCCAACACCACATCCCTCCTGGACAACCTCCACAACATTGGACACCGCCAGATCGTGTCCGAACCCACGCACTCAGCAGGACACACCCTCGACCCCCTCTTCACAACAGGGAACTCCATCACTTTCAGCCACACCACCGAACTCCCATGGACAGACCACTGATGCGTCCACTTCAGCTTCAGAACACCCACCTTCCACAGGCACCAGCACCTGCTCCCACATACAAACTGGACCAAAATCACCGACGGCCAGCTCACCTCCTCACTCAGCAACTCCACCCCAACCATCGCGGAAGACGACGACGCCAACACCGCAGCTCAAACCCTGCACAGATGGATCTCCTACAGCGCCAACACCATAGCCCCCCTCAAGAAAAACAACAACACTCACGCCAAGAAAGCCAGATGGTTTACCACCGAACTTCGAGAGTCCAGACGCACGTGCCGCCACCTCGAAAAGGCCTGGAGGAACTCCAAATCCACAGAGACCCACAACGACTTCAGAGCCGCCACCAACGCCCACCATCAACTCATCAGAAAAACGAGAAAAAAAGCGATTGAAGACAGAATCTCCACACACGTGCACAACAGCAAAGAACTCTTCAGCATCATCAAGGAGTTTGCCCAACCCACCAGCGAGTCTACTGACATCCCTCCCTCACAAGACCTCTGCAACAAACTCAGCACCTTCTTCCACCTCAAAATCAAGAACATTTACGACAACTTCGACAAAGACAACCAACACACTGACCCCTCACCAGCCACCCCCGATCCCCTGAAGCCAACGATTGACAACTGGACAGCCCTCACCACCGAAGACACACTGAAGACAATAAAGTCAATCCACTCTGGGGCCCCCACGGACCCCTGCCCCCACCACATCTTCAACAGAGCCGCTGACACCATCGCACCCATGCTCCGCCACACCATCAACCGCTCCCTGACGAACACCTCGTTCCCCGACGACGGGAAACACGCCGAGATCAACCCCCTCCGGAAGAAGCCCTCGGCAGACCCCACCGACCTCAAGAACTACAGACCCATCTCCCTGCTCCCGTTCCCAGAGAAAGTCATTGAGAAAGCCATCAACAGCCAACTCGCCACCTTCATCGAAGAGCACAACATCCTCGACTCCTCCCAATCCGGCTTCAGAAAAAACCACAGCACGGAAACCGCCCTCCTCGCCGCAACAGATGACATCCGCTCCCTACTGGACAGAGGAGAAACAGTAGCCCTCATCCTCCTCGACCTTTCAGCGGCGTTCAACACAGTCTCTCACTGCACCCTAATACACAGACTCCACGATGCAGGGATCCGGGACAAGGCCCTCGACTGGATCCACTCCTTCCTCTCCGGCAGAACGCAGCGGGTCAAACTCCCCCCTTTCCTCTCGGACCCTACACCCACCACCTGCGGAGCCCCACGCTTTTCAACGTCTACATGGCTCAGCTCGCCCCCATCGTCAGAACCTACGGACTCAACATTGTGTCATACGCAGACGACACCCAACTCATCCTCTCCTTATCTAACGAACCCAACACCGCCAGACACAACTTTCAAGAAGGCATGGAAGCCGTCGCCAAATGGATGAAAAGCAGCTGCCTACAACTCAACACAGACAAAACAGAAGTACTCATCATGGGCCCTAACCCCAACGCCTGGAATGACACCTGGTGGCCCCCCGACCTCGGAAGCCCACCCACCCCCACGGACCACGCACGCAATCTTGGAATCATCCTGGACTCCGAGCTCAAAATGGACCGCCAGATCAACTCTGTCGCATCCTCCTGCTTCCACACCCTCCGCCTCCTACGTAAGACCTTCAAATGGATCCCCCTCGAGCACAGAAAGACCGTCACTCACGCCCTCGTCACCAGCAGACTCAACTACGGCAACGCACTCTGCGCCGGAATAAACAAAAATCTCACCCGCAAGCTACAAAACATCCAGAACGCCGCCACAAGACTGGTCCTCAACCTGCCAAGACACTGCCACATCTCCCAGCACCTGCGCACACTCTACTGGCTCCCCATCGAGGCTAGAATCACCTTCAAGATCTTCACCCACGCACACAAGGCCCTCCATGACACCGGACCAGCATACCTGAACAGCCGACTCAAATTCCACGCACCCCAAAGGACCCTACGATCAGCCCAGCTCTCCTACGCCGTAGTCCCCCACACCAGAAAGACCAGATCGGGAGGCCGCTCCTTCTCCTTCCTCGCGGCCAGAGCCTGGAACGCCCTTCTGCTCCACCTCAGACAGACAACATCGCTCCCCATCTTCGCAAGAAACCTCAAGACCTGGCTCATCGACAGACCCCCTCCTTGATGGACTGGAAACTGCACCCCCCAGCGCCTTGAGACCCTCACAGGTGAGTAGTCGCGCTTAACAAACACCTGATTGATTGATTGATTGACATCCATTGTTTCGGCATCTCTCTCTCCAGCTCTTACACCTACGACACAGCCATTGGCGACATTGGTGCCCGTTCCCTCTGTTACTACTCCTTCCCTTTTCCTTCATTCCCCGACGGTACTGAGTAGTGGAACGCCTGTACGGGGATTAGGGGATGGGGGCTGGGCGACAGCTAGGGAACGACTGGGGCGAATATTGATACGATCTGATGTGGGTGATGAAGAGAAGAAGGTGGTAGCCAATCAGGCCGCTCAGTGGGCTCGTCACCCCATTTACAGCATGGAGGATGTGTGGAGTGCGATGAAAGATTATGAGCCGTTTGTGCAGCAGCATGCTCTTAAGCACATGTCGGCTACTCTGATTGGACTGTGGGAACAGTGTTTTAACAATGCTGCACCCCAGATTATTTATGATATTAGGGACAATGTGTATGCTGCTGATATGGCACCTGGTCAGGTTTTTGGTAATGTAGCGACACTGGTTGCTTATCGAGGTAGGCTGCTTGAGAAGAGCCCGAAGGCAGTGTCCCAATTCCCGATGAGGGAAGTCCACCCTATATATCACCCTGAGATACCAGAGCTACGATATCAGCATAACATTGTTACTAGACCACAGGTAGAGGCCCGGTTTCAGGAACAATGGGTTTATACTCCATGGAAGAGGAGTGAGGTTTTGTCCCTTAAGACTCAGTTACCCGACCCAAGGATGAATCCTACTGCATATTTTAAGGAATTGACAGAGGCCGCTTCATCAACAGTGATGACGCTTGCAGATATTGAAATGTTCTTTGGTTTACTGGTGCCCGTTGATATTTGGAGGCAGGTACACACACAGGACCATGTTGCAGAATTGGGTGGTACTTGGGATCAGATTAAGGTGTGGGACCAGGAGAGGAAGCCTGGTGAGAAGCCTAAGGCCGAGATACTAGCTTTGCCTGGCCGGATTATTACCTATATGCATTCTCTTATTCCACCAAGAAGGGTAGATTGGGACAAGTTAACGGCATGTCATCAGAAGAAAGATGAAAGTGTGTCTGATTTTTTCACTCGATTTAAAGGTGTGTTTTGGGATTTTAGCGGACAGGAGTTGTCGGTGGAGGGAGGTGTCCGATTGTTCGTTAATAGATTTTTTACGAACTTGCTTCCTGAGATCGCGACTCGGTTGCAGGCTTCGGAGAGCACTTGGACTACGTCCTCCCCTTCTGTAATATTGAGTATGGCACAGTCTTATGAACACAGGGAAAATGAGGAGAAGGAGAAGGTGGAGAAAAAGCACAAAGAATTGAAGACTAAGGTGTTATTGCAACAGGCTTCTCGAGGGAATGGTAGAGGACGTGGTGGTCCGGACCGACAGCTTCCGCGTGCTAGCAGGAACACTATGCCTGTAGGACCGAATCAGTGTGCATACTGTAAAGAGGAGGGACACTGGCGCAGCGAGTGTCCTGTGCTTTTGCAAAAGGTGGCGGTCCCGAGGGGACGAGGGTCTCGCGGACGGGGGCGTGGAGATGGTGGCCAGGACAGGGTTCAGGCTACTGGGACATCGAAGGGTCATACTGACCAGAACTACTTTGACAACCCTAGGGGCAAACAGTACTACCACGATGACTATGATCTGTATGAGGTGACAGGGATGTCTCACAGCTAGGACAGCCAGGGACAGGGTGAGAGACCAGTTCAGATACCTGTAGATCAGCGCGGTCCTTACGTTACTGCAGATTTGCATGGCTCAGCTAAGGAATTTAAGGTGGATACAGGTGCTATGAATAGCTCTATTTCCTGTTCACTGGTCCCCGGGGCAGATCTGTCTGGCCATAATAATGTTTCGGTAGGATTTTCTGGTGTACCAGTTGTAAGCCCCATTTCCAAACCACTCACATTGACTATAGGTCCTTTTACTGTGGATTCACCATTTTTGTTGACCTCTAATTGCGGAGAGAATTTGATGGGCTTAGATTTACTAAAGAAGTTGCATGCGACAATTTATTGTTCCACGGGCGGTGTTTACATGACAATAGGTCGGAATGTGGTCAGCTCTAAGCAGTGTTTATCCAAAGATGCACCCCTCCCTGCTGAATTTAAAGATGTGCCACCCACGTTGTGGGCAACAGGTGACACGGATGTAGGACTATTGCAAATTCCCCCAATTTCCATTAAAGTTAAAGACAATGCCATCTTGCCTCGTATTCCCCAGTACAAAATACCACAGGCGGGGGAGCGAGCTTTGCTGCAGATTATACAGGATCTGATTGAGTCTGGAGTTGTTGAGGAGACGACGGCGAATGTGTGTAATAGCCCTATTCTTCCCGTTCTTAAGAGGGCACCTTCAGACTCCTCTGATGATCATTCAGATGTTTATCGTTTTGTGATTGACTTGCGCGTAGTTAATAAAATAGTGGTTCCTCAGTTCCCGGTGGTCCCTGACATTACTGCCCTTTTGACGATGATTCCTTCCTCTGCTAAATTCTTTTCTGTCATTGATCTGAAAAATGCATTCTTTAGTATCCCGATCCATCCCGACAGCAGGCACTTGTTCGGTTTTACCCTCGCTGGCAGAAGTTTTAGATTCTGTCGAGCTCCTCAGGGCTATACTTAGAGCCCTAGCATATATAGTCAAGCCTTGAAGGCCCAATTGGATTCCCTCATGCTTCCCTCAGGTAACGTATTGCTCCAATATGTGGATGATATCCTCATTGCTTCTGACACTGAAAAGGGATGCAAAGACAGTACCGTTAAGTTGTTGCTGCATTTGGCTCACCACGGACTTAAAGTGTCCCTTTCTAAATTTCAATATTGTCGACAGGAGGTCACCTATTTAGGTCACCTACTGTCGAAGGAGGGTAGGAGATTGACCCCTGAGCGCATCAGCACCATTGTTAAAATGCCTATCCCTAAAACTCAGAGGGATGTGCGCGCTTTTATTGGCATCACTTCCTACTGTCGTCATTGGATCCCTAATTATTCTTTACTAACAAAACCCCTGCTTGCGCTAACCACTAAAAATGTGCATGAACCCCTGCCTTGGACGCCTGAATGTCAGCAGTCTTTTGAGCAATTAAAAGTTGTGCTTTGCTCTGCACCTGTGCTTGGTACGCCTGACTACATGAAGCCGTTCATGCTGTATGTACACGAGAAGGCCGGTTGTGCGCTTTCTGTCTTAACACAGGCCTTTGGAGGTAAGCAACGGCCGTGTGCTTATTTTTCTGCTCTTCTTGACCGTGTTGCAAGAGCCCTCCCGAGCTGTCAAAGGGCGGTCGCGACTGTGGCCATCTGTATAAGACAATCGGCAGGGCTCGTACTTGATACCGACCTCACAGTCATGGTACCTCATGCTGTGGATACACTTTTGAATAAAACCAAGACACAGCACCTCACCAGTGCACGTCTGACCGGTTATGAATTGACCCTCTTTGCACCGCATGTCACGATTAAAAGATGTGCCTCTCTAAACCCAGCCACGTTGCTACCCCTCCCTTCTGAGAGTGAGGAAATTCATATACATGATTGCATTTTTCGGACAGAGGAAGAAACGAAGGGACGGGTAGACCTGACTGATGTTCCCTTATCTGACCCCCAAGGGGAACTATACATTGATGGCTCTTGTTTTAAGTTACCAGATGGCACTACAACTTCTGCACATGCGATTACAACACTGCACATGGTAGTTGAGACGTCGCGAGTTCCCTATCAGTCGGCCCAAGCGGCGGAACTCGTTGCCCTTATACGAGCCTGTGAGTTGAGCGAGGGACTGACTGTCAATATTTATACTGACAGCCAGTACGCTTTCGGAGTTGCCCATAACTTTGGGCGACTCTGGGCAGGGAGGGGGTTTCTCACTTCCCATGGGTTGAAAATACAGAATGGCCCTCTTATACATAGGCTTTTGTCGGCTCTGACACTACCCAAGAAATTAGTGATAATAAAATGTAGCGCCCACAAGGCAATAACTGACGATGTGGGTAGAGGGAATGCATTTGCAGATCAGACACCTAAGGAGACAGCCCGAACAAAGATGAAAAGGATGTTTGTAGCTGGTCCAGCTAGGTGGATGCCCAAGGTTACCATGTTTGAGGATACGTTGGCAAATGTTAAGGAGATTCAGAGCGAAGCAATGATTGAGGAGTTAGCAGTATGGCAGGAAAGCACAGCACGTTTGGATAAGGAAGGGTGTTGGACGGATAAGTCAGGAAAACAGAGGTGGATGTTACCAGATGCAAACGTTCTCCCCGTAGTCACTATGGCGCACGGTCCAGCCCATATCAGTGCAAAAGGTATCTGTAAATTGTTAGATCCTGTATGGCACAATGACAATATCCCAAATACGGCCGCCCATTTGGTCAAATATTGTATGGTGTGTATGATGCACAATCCTCGGAAGGGTACCCCTGCACCACCTGGCAATTTTGTACCTCCTACTTTCCCTTTTGAGGTCCTCCAGCTAGATTATGTAGAAATGGATCGAGTCAACAATTTGAAATATGTGTTAGTGGTTGTTTGTACATTCAGTAAATGGGTTGAGGCTTACCCCACTAAAGAAAATACAGCCATAGTGACTGCAAAGGTACTCATAAAGGAGTTCTTTCCTCGCTTCGGCTTGCCCCGTTTGATTTGGAGTGATAACGGAGAGTCATACAGTTGGTTTGCGAGGGATTCCACATCAAACAAAAGTTTCATGCTGCGAATCACCCCCAGTCAGCGGGTTTAGTTGAGAAGTACAATGGTACTCTCAAACTGAAATTGGCAAAGATTCAGGAGAGCACAGGGTTGCAGTGGCCAGATGCTTTACCATTAGCCCTCTTGTCTACTAGAACAACTGCTCATTCTAGAATAGGATTGTCACCCTACGAGGTCGTGTTCGGGCGCCTGGCAAATGTCTGGGGCGTCCCGCGTCCTCAGAAATTTTCAGAGATTGAATGCCCTCTGTTTGTGGATTATTTGTATGAGTTAACTAAAAGTCCGCGTTCTATTCACCAACAGATCCAGGACACACTTCCGCCACCACCTGAGGGGCCCGGGCATAACACTCGGCCTGGGGATTTTATCCTGACGCGTAACTTTGAGAGGAAAGGAAGATAGGAGCTGCAGTGGAAGGGGCCGGTCCAGGTGCTCCTTGTCACCCGAACGGCGGTCAAGGTTGCTGGCCGAAAGAATTGGATCCACTGCCAACACTACCAGAAAGTGCCTCTCCCTCTGCCTTACGACCAGTGGGTCCTCTACGCCATTGGGGACTCGGAGTGGGAGCAGGTGCCCCTCTTTGTCCCCTTCTCGGATGCCCAGCTAACGTGGACCCAAACGGAGGAGGAAAATGATGCAGTGTTGAATGCGGCAGTGCCCCCTGAGGTCAGGGCCATCCAGGAGCCCCGTTCTACTGGCCCATCTGTGCTTGAGCCCCAGTCTATTGGCCCCTCTGTGTCTGACCCCCCTGAGTCCCTTTTTCCTGACCCTACTGTGCCTGGAGTATCTAGGTACAATCTGCGCCCCCGACGGAGGAACAGTGCACCAAAGGAAAAGTCAGATTAGCAGGGATGGACTCAATAAGTCAGGCAACAGTAGCATAGGGAGAGACGAGATTGGTGCATTGTTCGGACACTGGACAGGATAGACCGAACGTGCTACCCTGGAAGGGGGGTACTTTATCCTGAGCGACGTGGGATTTCTTCAAGAGCTGGTCCGACAGCTAGACCGCCGGTGCTCCACAGCGCCAATGTTGATGAACAATAGGAGTCTACAGTGAGGCTCTGACGGACACTGGGAACATTTGCCCCTTTTTGTCTTTTTGCCATCAGCCCTATTGCATTTCCTTTCCTCTGATTAAAATGTACCCATTTGGTCGACCCATTACTGAGGAAGAGCAGCCATTTGCAGGACCGCGCTTAGAGCGGTATGGATCTGGTTGGTCTAGTTGGTCCACAAAAAGTAAAATAGTTTTTGTCACGATTGTTGTGATTTCCCTAATAACAGTTCTTAGTATAGCATGGTTCCTGGAGGAGAAATATCCAGTGCATTCCCTGGTTGGTACGACGCCTGTCCCCCTGAGCATATGTTTGTCACTTTGGCACCTCACAAAGGGGCGCACCGAAAGTCTTATAAGAATAATGAGTTTATACAAATGTTGCACCAGACACATAATGCGTCTAACATGACAAACTGTTGGGTGTGTGGACTACTTCCCTCAGTGACTCTTAAAAGTGAGAACCTATTGTCCATGCCATTGTCCTATATTAGCAGCTGTGAGGGGTGGTTTGCATTGCTTAGTATCGTACGCCCACATCCCCATTTTGATTCATTAGAAAGGAAGAGTATTGGTCCCCGCACTATGATACAAAATGTACGCTCCATGCATAGAGTACCTCCTGGTGCCCCTACAGGTCGAGAGTCGTTTGGTAGATTGTTCTTAAGTTCTTGCATGCATGCATACAAAGGGGTGAGAAATGGAACATGGTCTCATATGGAAATTAATGATTTCCTGGGATTTAACGCGTCAGAATATTTCCAGTCCTTACAGGCTCATAATGTTAGTGAAGATAAGCCAATACTGCTGTCTGTGATTAATACAACAGCTCCTTTCTGTGTCCAGGGGAGTGGGAAGATGGAGGTTGGGGAGAGCAAGTGCAACACCACATATAAGCTTGGAAAAATAGATAGTCCGTCTCTGATACCACCTCCTAATGTCTATTTTGTCTGTGGATCCCAAGGTTATGTTTGGCTCCCTGAGGGATGGTGGGGCAGGTGTTATCTCTCTTACCACCTGCATATATAGCTCCGTCCAGTTATCATAAGGACCATCGAGTGCAGCGCAGGAGTATATACCTGTCCCGAATGAGAAGGGTTATTAACACAGAAGATATAGATCAGACAGACACCACTTTGCAGCAGTTTACAGATGCCATGAAAGGTATTATACCCTTTTGGGGCCCCATGTCCAATAGCCTTAACATTCGTCGGCTCACAAGAGTTGTTGAAGGGGTTATAAATACAACAGCGGGTATACTAAAAATATCACTGCTGAGCTCTAAGCCACAAGACTCGTTACTTTACAAAACAGGATGGTGTTAGACGTCATCCTTGCTGATCGGGGAGGGGCCTGTCGCGTCATTGGCAGCAGTTGTTGTGTATACATCCCAGACCACACCCCTAATGTATATGCTGCCACTCAGAAGCTGCATAGGCTCGCATCTGACATCCACCAAGAAAATGGTACATGGACTCTCTTTGGATGGTTCTGGGGTCTATTCACGTCATGAGGTTGGAAGATTCTTATCTTCCTAGTTGCAATTGCTGGTATGGTATTCACCTGTTGCTTATGCATACACTGTCTTCCTGCTTGCTGTGCTTATTTTGTAAAAACACTGACACCTAAGCCAAAGGTTCCAGTACATGACCCTAAGACAACTGCTGTGATGATGATGATGAGGGATATCAATGATCTAATGTCAATAGATGAAGCCATTTTTGAATATTGGTAATGTATTTATTAACTTGTAGCAGCAGTTTTCATGATATACAAGAAGTTATTTACTTTTAGACAGTGGCAAAATGTTAGCAAATGCTAAAAGGAGGGTCTATTGGAATGGAAAATGTTTTTAGTTGACTTCCCCTTGCATTGTACGATTTAAGTTAGCATTTGCAGCACCATTTTGCATTCAGCCGCCATTTTGTACCATGACTGAAACCAAGCTTCTGTCTCATTCTGTTTGTTTGCCTCAGCAGAAAGCAGTCTCAATGGTTTTTTTTAATTCTTTCTTCAAGGTTGAGCTTCGCTGCACTAATGAATAGACTGACTTGTCATTACATACCTTTCCCATTAGATAGGCCTGCTCCCACCCTTATAGTGGCGGGCACGGGCAGAATAACCTTGGAACTGAGATAGCATGTACCCGGTCTTAGGATTGTAGCTCATCCTTCTGTGTCTCCTTTGTTCACCAGCTACTAACTGGAAAATTTGAGTCTGGGCATGTCTTTAGGGGTACTGGAAATGTATATCATGCATCTCCATGTTGGCGGGGGTCAGTCCCTCTGCAGCAATCTAGGGAGGCTGGTCAGACTGGACTCCGCTCGAGTGTATGACTAATAAATAACTTTGGTTTGTATTCTCTACTGTCTGACCAACTCTTCATTTGTTTGGGAGGCTGGGAGGTGGTCGCGAGTGACCCGGGTGACCCTATTTGCGTCACTTCCTTCAGAGGGAACCGAATCATTGTACCCCTGTCACTACTCCTCCATGTGGTACATTTGGTACACCAAGAGAATTAAGGGGTAGCAAAGACAAAAGCTCAGATCAGGGACAATGAGTGGTTTCCAGAGATGGACACCTGGGTCGACCAAGAATGAAAGGAGTGCCAATGTTGTCAAGCAGCTGGTGCTCCTGACAGCCATTCCCCAGTCATTACAGGAGAATAACAGAGTGGCACATCATAGTGGGTTATCAGTGCTGCTTTCAGATCTCTCTCAGGGGAGACATAAGCTCAACATGTCTTTTTCTTTTACGAAATTTCCCACAGTCGAAGTTATAGCACCCACATCCTTCGACTACGTGTGGCAGAAACTGGAGAAGATCTTCAGCTGTTTTGGACTGCCCAGGGCGATGAAGAATGACACTGAGTCATCTTTTCAAGGGATGGAGTTCTGCATATATATGCTCTCTCTAGGAATCAACCACAGAAAAGGGGTCTCAAGGTGGCCACAGGCTAACGAAGAAGTGAACAGACTTATGAGAACTTTGAATAAGGCCATTCCTATTAGCATGGAACAAAATGAAGATACTGAAACAGCAATCAACCAGTTCCTGAGGACATATAGACACATCCTTCATTGTAGGACAAGACATTCACCAGAGATTTTGATGTTTCAGCGTCTAATGGCTAACGTGATTCCATACGCCACATCCTGGTAACGTCAGCGACTAGACCCAGTGGCAAGCCCACTTAGGAGAAGGCAGAACATTGAAACTTCAAGACGAGCAAAAAATGGCCCAAGACACCAATCTCCAGATTGGAGACAAGCTCCTGGTATAGAATTGACAGACAGGAGGAACATTTTGGTTGCCCTTCAAGGGGCCTCCCTGGATTGTCACAAGTAAGAATACAATGATCACTACTTGCAGAGGGCAAAAAGTCATCACATTGAATGCAACCCTCTTCAATAGGCGGAGCTCAGAGGGTCAGGCAAAAGAGCCATAATTACAGATCCTAATAGAGGAGACAAAGACGTTGGCTGTTGTGAGGCCAGACCAGTCAGCTGACGAGCAGATGGGAAGGAGCCCATGGAACAACCCTGAACCACCAGTTTGCTGTAATGTCTTGGAACCAAGAATTTCCCAGCCACCTGCACAGCAGACTGAACCACCACATGTATCTAGGGAGAGCCGCTGCTCGATATTACCTCTTACCTAAATCTCAGCCATCCCAACGTATACAGGACTATGGGGCACGTGCATCAAGCATTTTTGTCTTCGCAAACGGCCTGTTTGCGAACGCAAAAAGTGCTTTTCAGATGCAGCAAACCCTATTTTGCGATACGGTAACCTGTCAATGAATCGCAAAATGGGTTTGTGATTCGATATTAGGAAGGGGCGTGTTTAGGGCGTCCCTTCCTAATACCGGATCGCATCGGTATGTAGGAATGTTTTGTGACCAAAATGCGGTCGCAAAACATTTGCATTTTACCACCAACTTTAAGTAAAACGGGCTGCACTTCAAAAGAAAAGATTGCTTTATTTTAAAGCAATCATGGAATGGTGATCTGCTGACCCCAGCAGGCCACCATCCCCGTGATTTTAGCGATTCCTAGGGGGTTGCCAATTGCGATCTACCTCATTAATATTAATGAGGTAGAACGATTTGCTACCCCCTAGGAATCGCTATATGAAGCTCTTTGAGTTTCATACATTGTAAATTGGGATTACATAATTGCGATTCTCAGGAATTCGCAATTAGGTATTCGCAATTTACAATCTTGATACATGTAGCCCTACGAGTAGTATTCCAATGTAAGAGACTGTCAATCTCAAGATTCACCCAGTTATTGATTTGTTGGTATTCAGTTTGTAACTACAGTTGGGGTCGAAGGTAGTGTTCCACTGAGCACCGACACTACATGCACGTACACACACACACTCATCAAAACACTGGGCGCAGCGTTAGGGAAGTGCAAAGGGTCGGGGCCCTAGGTCCCCATGCACCAGAAGTAATCACACAGACACAGTGGCTTACATTGTGGAACTGGCCCAGGGCATGTGCACCCAGACCCTTTTATTGGCAGGGTCACATGACCTGTGACACCTGTGATGGATGGGTGTGGGGTGAGTGTGGAAACCAGACCTCAAGAATGGGCTGGTGGAAACACAGCCTTTGTGGGAAACACTAGACCGTGACCAGCCGGTCACTGCAGGAAGCTAATGAAAAGGTGAACTGGAGCCCACAATCACCAGTGGCAGTTTCCAGAACAAGCAGTGTGTGCATCACATTTTTACTGTATAAGATCATCCCTCATTACTTTTAAGGTAATCCTCGCTCAAGACAGGAAAAAGAACAGAAAGAAAGAAGGCTGTAAGTCCACTCACCCCTGGGACGTCAAGTCACCTGCTGGTTGCGGGTGTCACCACCCACACTCAGCATCCGCACACCAGAAAAATCAGGTTCTTATGTACAAGCACTGCAAGCTGCAGACTCCCACGACCTACCACACTGAGATGAAAGCTTAAGGTGCTGCTGAATGCCCTTTTCATACGAGACTCATCGGTAATTTTACACGTTCTCTGCAACTGTAACAAGAGCCCACTGTAGCTTGATGAAGTTGCACAAGGCAGCGCCGCCGTAGCCTGTGATACTGGCCTGCAGACGGCCTTGTGCACCCTTCCAGCGCTGCTGTAGCTTGTGAGACTGGCCTGTACACAATGAGGCATACAGCTTTGTTTATCCTTCTTTCTGAGAGACGGCCTAGCCTTGGAGAGATAATGCTGAGCCCTGCTGCAGCTAAGGGTTCATAGCATATAAGATACCTTTTCTAACACATTTAAAAGTTAATCCCTTTTGGAACTTGCTGTGCTCATTGATGATAAACAGGTCTGTAAAAAAAAACATTTTTCAGGGCTGCTTATTGACCCAAGGTCAGAGTTGTTTCACTCTCTCTTCCAAACAGCCTCCCATCCCTCTGCCCTCTTCACCACCTCCCACCTCAGTTGTCAAACAATGTAGTAGCAGTCCAGGGCTTCATTTCAATGCCACAGCCAGCTCCTAGCCTGGAGCACAGCCAAAGTTGTCAAAAGAACTTCAAGGTACAATGGAGACTTGCTTTGCCAACAAGTGTAACTTGTCACCACATTAAAGTCTATTGTTTTGTATTGGATCATAAGGAGATGGTATCATCTTTACTGAAACTGTAATGAAAACATTTGTAATATATGTGAAGAAGTGTTGCCAGCTGTGCAGTAGAAGCAGTCTATGATCACTTCAGAGCCCATTCTCTGCCAGTGCTTCATACCCTGCTACAGAATGAAGCACTAGAAGAGTAGCTCCTCTGTTGTCAATGAAGTGCACAATGACTGCAGGCTGCTACCGATGCGCAGCTGCACTTCATCAGACACTATTCAGGGTAGGGGCAGTTGGCAGTGCTTCATGTGCAGACTATATCTCAGAGCAGAGAACAGCTATTATGGCATCTGAAACCTTTCAGCATAAGAAGACTGCTTCAAATTTGTAATAGCTCATCACAAGCACGGGTGAGTTTTGAATTAAAGAAGGCAGAATCATCGATGGGGATCATTCCCTCATGTTTCCAAGTGTACTCACTCTTATACATGATATTTTCTTCGGCTAAGCAGTTATAACACTCTTCACTGTTAACTGATATTTTTGTACAACACGCAGAAGAAGAAATTAAGCCATTTAAGGAAATGCCTATTTTTGTATGGTCACCCACAAGTGTTTGGACTGTTGCTGCTGGTTTTTTGACTCTGAGAATGCACTGAGATCTGTAGAGTGCACTGAGGTCTGCTAAACAGATCTCAGTGCCAGTGCCTTGACCCTAACACATGTATCTCAAGTTGGCTTATCTAAGATTGGCATATGCCTCCTTACTTGTATGAATGAATGAATGAATAGTTTATTGTGTCAATTAATAAAAATTGTTACAAAAAAAAAAAAAACGAAAAATGATTTGTACAAACGACACTTAAAAACAAATAAAATCAGTGAAGAACTGGTATTGAACCAAGAAATCAATTCAATACTGAAGGATCCTTCCCCCTTGTGTGCAAACTTTACAAGTATTGTAAAGAGGATTGGAGTCTCCGAGTTATAAAATGCATTCATAACAATCTTAAAAATATTCAAACCATATATTAAGTAAAAATTCAATGTTATTGTAAATGCATGAGTCCGACAATGGCATGTGTAAATCGAGTGCTAAGTATAATTTGGGTGATTCCATTTCAATAAAGTGCAAAATGTATAATCCTAAACGAAGTATAGGTTCTTCGTACCAAGTAGTTTCATTTCAAAAAGGTGCAATGTACGCTGCTTTACTTAAGAGTTCTTTAGCCTTATGTGCAAACTTTGCAAACCTTGCCAACTCCATTGGAGTCTCTAGATTAAAAAGAAGTTTCATAGCTTCAGTGCAGGTACGCACCCCGTGTTTTAAAAACAAAGGTTTCAACAAAGTGCGTCGTGCGTGTAACAAGCAATGACATATACAAATCAGATGGACCAAGGATTCCTCGTCTTTATGGCAAAGTCTCCAAGTTGTTATTGCCGCTAGGGCTTTCCAGCGCCTGTTGATATCTTTGATCGGCAAAACCATAAGTCTCACCATAAAGATTTGCTTTAAAATCGACTTATTTAACGCAGAGTCAAGGTATAGCTGCCGTAGGCGGTCTTCATAGGAACTTGCAAGTATCCCAATATTGCTACACGAAGAATTCAGTTCCTTCATGTCCTCTTCCTTTGATAATAATCTAACTTGTTTTTTCAATATAGACTTTAGGATGCCAGGCTGATGAATAAGATCCTGAAGTTTGGTTGTGTCGAGGTGCAGTACAGTACAGGCAGTCTGCAGGCCTTCACTCCACGGATTATTTTCTTTCATAAATATTATCTTTAAAATTGACTTCATTGTGTGCCGGGGGGCTGCGCAAACCCCTCGATGGAGCCGCACCATTGAGGCCCAATGCTCATAGCTCTGTTTATTCAGCCCAAATTCAAATCGCACCAGAGCATTTCGGGCGTGAGCGGGAATCTGAAAGATTCGCTTAAATGCACGACAGTTGACATGTTCCATGATATTAATGAAAGCCGCCGGGAATGCTATCTGACCATATGTGATTGACGGAAGCAGTTTGGCGTTTATAACCTTTCTGATTGGTTTGGTCGACGGGCTGCTTAACTTGGAGTACAGTTTGCACAGAGCAAACGTCACTGCTTTGGCTTTTGTTTCAACGGAAGCGTTAGGTGCTGTGGGCTTCCCGTTGCTCATCAGCCACACCCCCAGGTAGTTGTATTTAGTCGCTGTTACTATTTTTAAATTGCCTAGTCTCCATTGTTGTCTGAGTTTGTTGGTATATTTTCCAAATATCACTACCTTTGTCTTTCCTGCATTCGCTCGTAATTCGTTATTGTTATTGTAAATGTTTAATGCATCCAGTAATCTTTGCATTCCTACTTTTGTATGGTCCAGTAACACCATATCGTCTGCGTACTGCATTAGACATAGTCTAATTGGGCCGATTTTAGGGGGTAAAAGGTTAGCGTTAGATATAATTTTTCCGAGGTCTGCCGTATATAGATTAAAAAGCAGAGGAGCCAATACGCAACCTTGCTTTAACCCTCTGTCTGTTGGTATTTTTTTAGTGGCTGAGTTCATCGCAGTTTTTACCCGTACCCAAGTTCCTGTGTAGAGACTGATTATGGCTTTCAACAAATTTGCCGGTATCCCCCAGTCTTGCAATTTCCGCCACAACAGACTCCGATTGACTCCATCAAAGGCCGCAGAATAATCCACGAAACATGCGAAGAGAGGAGGCGAGTTTTTCTGCACGGACTGTTCTATTAAGAAGGCAAGAGCTACAATATTGTCAGTTGTAGATGCTCCTGGCCTAAAGCCGGATTGGTACGCGGGTAGAATTTCATTTTCATTAGCCCAGTCCTGCAGGTCTTGCAGGAGAAGGCTGGCGTATCCTTTCGCTTCAATGTCCAAAAGGGCAATAAGCCTGTAATTAGAAGGGTCCCCAGGTCTCCCTTTTTGTGGAGAGGTTGCAGCAAGGAGCCCTTCCAAGTCTCCGGGACTATTGAGTTTGTCAGACAATGCTGGTAAAGTGGCGTGAGTATGGTGCCCCAAAAGTCGTAGTCTTCTTTGAAAAGATGGCCTGGTAAGCCATTAGGGCCGGGTGCCCCATCTTTTCTGATATTTTTTAAGATTGCCATCACACGATTCCCTGGCGCCAGTACTTCAGATGTTTCCTCAATGGTTGGCAATTTCCCTGCCGTGGCTAGTCCAGGTGTATCTACGGGAGAAGTGTCAGGCCAGCCCATGATAGTAAAGGGTCTTTGCGTGCCCGATGATGGTGGATTAGGGGCTCCACAGTATAATTTGGTTGCATAGTTTATCCATGTGTCACTGGCGACCTCATTGCGTCGATCATGTCCATGCCCTGAAAGCCTGTTAATATACGACCAGAATTCCACCTGTTTGCTTGGGGTCAGCAAATTGAAGACATACAGCCATTCAGAGTCTTGCTGTTTCCTTTTATGATCCCATACATTTTTTCTGTGTGTTTTCCTTGCTAACAGTAGGTTTTGATGTGTTTCGTTTTTTCCCTCTCGCTTGTGGTTGCATAAGGCTGTTCTAAGTAACCTCTTGCTTTGCGCTGCTTTTTGCACCGAGGTTGGAGTTGACAGCAAGGCCTTTCTCTAGATGTTGGAGGGTGCCTTCCTTGTTTACCTATTAGGAGATGATATACCTTAATCGACAGTTTAATCCAATTCTCAGCGATATTGCCACTTAAAAATTCCTCCCTCGTTTCTGTTACAGTGTGAGCCGTCGCATTGGAGGAGCTAGCTACACCCGCAGAGTTATTCATTCCTTTTTGTTTGCCATCTTTTGAAAAACTTTCGGTTGTTCTTTGACAGGACTGGGCTATAATGTCCTGTTGTCTTTGCTTTAGTTCTGTAACAATAGATGTTAGAACTTCCGGTAATGAACTGAGCTTCTCCACAATTGGAAGACACAAACAACTGACAGTCGGTTGCATCCTCATTGAATCCAGTTTTTCGGTTAAGGCGTCCATTTTGGCTTCAATATTAATCATGGCTATTGCGAGCGCCTGCATTGTGTCCATTTGTATTTCTAATTTCTGTGTTTGCCAAGTAAGCGCATTAACGGCCGTTGTTAATGTGGAATTTATTGAGGATAACAGGGAATTTTGGTTCTGGCATCCTTTGTAAGGTGTACATTTTGTTTCGGCCGTAGTATGAAGCAGATTCTGTTCATCCGGGGAGTTGTTCTCTCTCCGTTCCTCTTCCATCAAGGGCGAACTTTGGTTGAAAGTGAAACTTTTAATTACTGATAAGCTTTGTAGCTGGTCCGGGGACGGTGACAGATCATGCCGATAAGTTCCACCCTCCGCCTGTTGGCTCGTTATAGTCTCCGCGTGCATGAGTTGATTGTCTCTATTTGATTGTTCCAGTGTTGATGAAATTTCCAGAACTTCCAGTTTCCCCTGGCACGTTTCGTCTATCCTTTTGCCCTTGGAGTCCAAGTGCTCTGATGCTGATGAAATTTCCAAAACTTCTAGATGTTCTTGCCGTAGTGTAACTTGCCCTTTTCCCTGGGATAGAGGGAGGTCAGATGTTTCCTGCCCCCTCTTCTGCCTTTCCTCCTGCAGTTCTGGATGCTCGGTCTCTCTTGTTATTTCAACCGCTTCCAGGTCTCCCTGTCCTGTCCCATCTTTTACCATTTCTCCGCTATTCCCTTGGCGAGGGTGTGACCCGCTTTCCTGTGTTCCGATCTCCCGGCTCAGGGTCTGGGTCTGACTCAGTCCCTTGTTGACGTGTGGCGTTGAGTGTATTAATACGCTACTGTAGGTCTCACTCGTTCGTACCCAATGTTTTTTGACCAGGCGTTATTGACATGAAATATTTGCAGATTGTCTTACTGTTTAAATTGAGATTTAAATTTGATTTTAAAAGTGATGATTGCGCCATAGGGGTAGACTCCAGCCGCACTTGGCTCCTTGTTGATGGCTTGGTTCTAGTGCCTGTGCCAGTTCCTGTGCTGGTTGACTTGCCCATCCTGATGTTAGTTTTGCCTTTTGTCATTTGCCACCCTTTCCGTAGGCGAGTTGGATTGTAGCTATACTCGAGGTGGCTTTTCACCGATCTATCCTCTAATTTGTGGGGGAGTAAATATTTTAGTTTGTAGGGGAATTTGTAGCTCTGTGCACTGTGTGACGATCTGAGCCTTCTTTTTCCCCTGTTATGTAGATTAATGTCAAGAATCATTAATGTGGGGCGAGTTGTTTGAATAAAATAAGCCTTCTGCCCCTCAGATTTGCACCGCCTTGTGCTGTTTTGCTCAGTTGTAATCAAGGTAGTGCGGGTAAGGAAAGACGGCGGGGCCTTGGCTTTTTGGGTGAAAATCAAATAGTGGCCAGTCGAAAAGACAGTTAGTTCACTTTAATTCTCTTTAACAGAGTTCGATAAACGTTCTTGATTGCTTCAGTGTTATTGATGGAAAGTGCCAACAGGTGATAGTACTAGCTGGTGGCTAGTGGCGTCTAATCCCCGCTAATGGCCTCCAATGGCCTCTATCAGTAGCCCAGTGTCCGACCCAATGTCTGGTAATGAGGATGGTGGAGTTGAAAATGGAATTGCAGGAGGGTATTTCCCCCGATTGCGGGGAAGGGTAGGCGAGGATGATGGAGAAGGGTTTAGGAGCAGGGCACACTGGGGTGCCACAGCCGCACCCAACCTAGTTGGGCCGCTTCCGCGGCACACCCGGGCATAACACTCTGCGATCTCCGGTAGCGGAGACCGCGCTCCCGCCCCTACTCTCGCCCCACCCGACTCCTGACGAGTCTGCTCACACCTTACCGCAGGCTGCCTGGCGCCGGCATAGTAACAGAGGCTGCCGTCTGCCGTGGTCCGTTGACCTCAAGCGAAAACCATGGACCGCAGACCTCGGACCTCGATTCTCGGGTTCGATCCGTAGTCCGTAGTCCAGAGTCCTCAGGCGTCCTCAGGCGGCTGCGGCTGCCGTCCGCTCACTTGCTTGCTTGCTTCTCCTCCTCACCCTGCAATTGGAATCAGCGCTCTCGTTCCACCTGCTCCCTACTGAGTACTTACTTGTAAGCCCCTAGTATATGGTACAAAGGGTACCCAGGGCATTGAGATTCGAATGTCTCCCCAGGGATTACAGTACTGATTGTGCCACCCTGGGCGTGACACAGGCAAAACAAGTTTAACAGTCCCCATTGCAGACTGGAAGAGCAGTTTTAAACTGCTAGCCCTACTTTGCCATTTAAACTAATGGCAAAGCCAAACTTTCCACTGCAATATGGGTAAAACCTACCAAGCCCTAAAGCAGGGTGCAGCATATTTCAAGGGCAGAACAGGTATTTTACATTTTCTGACAGTAAAAACACGAAACTGTAATTTTTACTGTGGAGGAACTTGGTCACCCCATTGGCGAGTGCAGGGTTAAACGCAGGGTTAAACGCCGACCACTCAGCTGTGCTAACTCCTGAACAAGGCAACCAAAGATGATACTCCACTGTGTCAAAATACTTGTTACATTATGGCCAACTAGATTCTCCAGTCAAAATTAATGTAACAGGTTGTGGTGTGCAACTTTTATAAAGTTGCCACTTTGTTGCCTTTAATCTCCTGTGCCCTGAATGGTTGCACAAGGAGACTGTCCCCGAGACAGCTTTCTACCCTCCTGGGGAGATGTGCTGACGAGTTCCCAGAAAGGATACAATAGAAGTCTGCAATAGAGAGAGGTGTTCCCTCCCGCAGGAATCCACACGGGTGTTGGCCCAAAAAGTGAGCTTCAAAGGAGAAGCTGCCTTTGAAGTATAAATGGGTAACACTTGGGAGTGGGACTGCTGCATTGTCTAGGTAGAAAGGCTAACACTGTGGACAAGGAAGGGGAAACCAGTTTCCAAACTGGTTTCTCAGGGCGTGTTGCCCCCTTGGTAGCCATATCCCTGGGTTGGGCTAGGGAGCTCTGGACACTGAGAGAGGGGTTCTGCTGTACTAAAAGTGGGAAGAATGGTGCATCTTGGGATAACCAGATACCACACTTCATGGTAAGTGGTCATCAGGAGGAAGAGAATCTAGTAGCCCATTAACTACCAACTGCATACTACCCTGAGGGCATTTTCTGAGGATAAAAGGACGCCCTGACACCCCAAACTCAGTACTCGACTGGATTGGAAGAAGGACCAAAGAAGGATTGCCCTGCTGCACCATGGAACCGGTAAAGAGAGGCTGCACTGGCGTGGACCTGGGGGCAAGCAAAGGAGAGGGACTGTGCCTGCTGTGCCCCGCTCATGGAGGAGTCGTCTGCAGAGCCCAGCCAAAGCAAGATTCTCCAAGAGTCAGTTGGCCGATCTCCTGTTCGCAGCATAGGGCCATAACAGTTGAAGTAATCTGGTAATGCTACCCGGGAAAAACTCTGATGAGTCCATGATGACAATCTTCGATGTGGATAACTGCCTCCTACTCTTGACAAGGTCCAACTTTTAGACCAATAATCGTTGGTGTACTAAACTCATCTTCTGAATTTGGCTGGTATGATAAAAGTCTTTATTGCTAATGAATATCAATGGCATTTATAAACATTCAAAGGAGCTCTTTTTGGTTCATCTTTCAACCTTAGCAATGGACAGTCTTTAATTCCGGAAGGTTCTTCTTTAGCTTAGAATAGTCCAGTTCCTTATCCATCCAGCGATTAAACATTCTGAGTTGGGTCAGTTGTCCAATGGCATTTTTTTCTTCCAAATCTTTGACGTACTTAATGAGGGAGATCCATCTATCTAACATCTACTTCTGTTTATATGGAGAAACACACCAAACCTCTCTAGTATAAAAGTTAACCACTGTTTATTTCCAAAACAGGTATTTATTTAAAAATACAGAATGCAATCAATTATAAAATACTGAATCGATGCCCAAGATCAATTGTGGACATGGTTACATCTAAAGGAACAAAAAATTTCTCATGTTCCACTAGAGATCACAATATCGCCCAGTCTTCTGTGAAGAGTCCGAAATGTGCTCATTTTAAGAGGTAAACTAAGAATTTCATGGTCCATATGTCCACCTCTCATATGCATCTCCACATGCTTAACAACATAGGAAGAACTGACAATACCCATTTCTTCTCAAATTCTCTCAAACAGCAATATCAAGATGGCCATGTCAAGAAGACAATATTCAATAACAACATAATTATTTGTATGCCTTTTGGCAATTCTTTAAAATGTCCAACTAGGTTGAATGTGAGAAAATGGAGCCTCGATAAGGTCACCAAACCAGCTGCACTGCCATATGTGTACATGAATCAACAAAGTCCAAAATCTTTAGTCAGTTTATTCCACTTTAATCTTCATTTTTATCAACGTTTTCCATGTTGTCGTTTTACACTTTATTTTTTCAAAAATTATCCTTTTAGGTATTACACAGCAGCACGAGTAGCTCGTAATACTGTGTAATACCTGAAAGGTTAATTTTTGAAAAAATAAAGTGTAAAACGACAAGATGAAAATTTTTGATAAAAATGAAGATTAAAGTGGAATAAACTGACTAAAGATTTTGGACTTTGTTGATTCATGTACACATATGGCAGTGCAGCTGGTTTGGTGACCTTATCGAGGCTCCATTTTCTCGCATTTAATCAATGCGCATGGGCGGAGCGCATATCCAGTCTGCACGCCTCATACGCCGTTGAGCCATAAAACAGAAAAAGTTGGATTACTATTGAGTGCATTCTACCATTTCTGATTTGCAACTAGGTTGAATGACACAAACTCAGTGAGTTCATGAACATATTCTAATTTCTATAGCATTCAGTGTATACATATTAATGATCGTGTTCAAATGCTAGAAAAAGTGTTGGGTTTATGCTCAAGTATCCAATCTTTATTGTCACCTGTGGCCTCTGTTCTTTCTATCATTCATGCACCCATGTCCAAGCACATGTTAAACCTGAGAAAGGATTCATTGCAGATAGATTTGTAGAGGAGGATGACTGATTGTCGAAGGCTAGCCCTACACATCTATATCAACTTCTCCTGCTGAAGCTGACTAAAGAAACGGTAGAGAAAAGCAAGATAGATCCGGCTCTATGAGAAACTAACAAAAAAGAGAAGAATGAGAAAAAAGGGAAAGAGTGGGCTTGAATTACCTCTAGTACTATTTGATTGGAAGAGTGAACACTCATCAGAACATGTTTTCCTATAATTTCTTCAAAAGCTCTAACTTCTGTTAAGCATGTGGATAATCCGGTATAGAACGAAAAAGAGCAAACAGAACCATACAACTGAATAATTAAAATTATTCTCAGTCTAACTTCAGAACCTCACTAAACTTGTCTAGAGTTCCTAAAAACAAACACTCTTTGGAAACTTGGCTGCTAATTGAAGTAAAATACCCACTTCCACTTCTGTTTTCCTTTTGCAACTAGATAAAAGAGCAAAGAAAAATGAAATGTTGGTGGGACCAATTTAGTCAAGTCAAAATTCTTTATTCAGCCAATTCGAAAAGCCATTTAAGCAGAAGATTAAAAACAGTTCAAATGAAACTTTGAAAACATATACGATCTACATCAAGTTAAAACAATTATCATCACAATTAAAAACTGCCTCCTAAAAAGTTAAAATGTATAATTTATCCTTAATAGCAGCAAAGATATAGCTCAAAAGAGCAGTGCAATTTTCAGATGAAGATAAACATTGTAAATATGCTAATACCTCTTTGTACGAAGTAAAGTGCCTGTGCATAAGTATAGGGCGTAAAAAACGCCCTTTAAAAGTATGCTAGAGGGTACAAAAAAGTAAAAAGTGTGCAGTGGATTGGGCAGATGAACCGTCACATGAGCAACGTGGCAGAGAGTCAAACCACGTGCCAACAAAAGGGAAGGCCACTAAAAAGTGGATCGTATTGAGTCTCAGCCTAGTCAGGTAAAATCTATGCTCTGGATTAACAATCCAGGATAAATAAGGTTCCAACCCTATAGTTGTGACAATTTCCATGTACCTGACCAATGAATTAATGTCATGTCAATCTTTCTAATCTAATTTCCTCTCTGTGCGATTCAAAACTCCGTTTAACTGTTTCTTTAGACTTGGGGGTGATGTTTTACGGTGTATCGAATAGGTGGCTATGTCCCAAGGTGTAAAGGATATTTTTGACATAGGTCAGCCTTGGGATGGCAAGCATATTATCTAGGCTAAGGCAATCCACTAGCACCTGCAAAAGAAACAATTGATGGACGGAATGCTGGACAATGCAAACATTCACCCCCAGTCACAAAGATCTGGGTTAAATCCATCATTCTTTTGCTCACCACACCACCCCAGTTTGGACCCAGCCATATGCAAATCAGTCTTGACCCTGTTCCTTGTGGGAACAGTCCAGCCCGAACTGCCAAGCCAGGCCCTCCCTGGACTGGAAACAAGCATCCTGGGACCGGTTTCAGGGCATCGCCCTTCATCAGCCAGGCTAGCTTGAATCCAGTGGTGTAGTGAGCACGGGACCCACGTCTGGGCATACCCTTCCCACTTAGGGCGACAAATGCAAAAGAAACAAATGATGGACAGAATGCTGGACAATGCAAACATTCACTCCCAGTCACAAAGATCTGGGTTAAATCCATCATTCTTTTGCTCACCACAACACCCCAGTTTGGACCCAGCCATATGCAAATCAGTCTTGACCCTGTTCCTTGTGGGAACAGTCCAGCCCGAACTGCCAAGCCAGGCCCTCCCTGGACTGGAAACAAGCATCCTGGGACCGGTTTCAGGGCATCGCCCTTCATCAGCCAGGCTAGCTTGAATCCAGTGGTGTAGTGAGCACGGGACCCACGTCTGGGCACACCCTTCCCACTTAGGGCGACAAATGCAAAAGAAACAATTGATGGACGGAATGCTGGACAATGCAAACATTCACCCCAAGTCACAAAGATCTGGGTTAAATCCATCATTCTTTTGCTCACCACACCACCCCAGTTTGGACCCAGCCATATGCAAATCAGTCTTGACCCTGTTACTTGTGGGAACAGACCAGCCCGAACTGCCAAGCCAGGCCCTCCCTGGACTGGAAACAAGCATCCTGGGACTGGTTTCAGGGCATCACCCTTCATCAGCCAGGCTAGCTTGAATCCAGTGGTGTAGTGAGCATGGGACCCACGTCTGGGCATACCCTTCCCACTTAGGGCGACAAATGCAAAAGAAACAATTGATGGACGGAATGCTGGACAATGCAAACATTCACCCCCAGTCACAAAGATCTGGGTTAAATCCATCATTCTTTTGCTCACCACACCACCCCAGTTTGGACCCAGCCATATGCAAATCAGTCTTGACCCTGTTCCTTGTGGGAACAGTCCAGCCCGACCTGCCAAGCCAGGCCCTCCCTGGACTGCAAACAAGAATCCTGGGACCGGTTTCAGGGCATCACCCTTCTTCAGCCAGGCTAGCTTGAATCCAGTGGTGTAGTGAGCACAGGACCCACGTCTGGGCATACCCTTCCCACTTAGGGCGACAAATGCAAAAGAAACAATTGATGGACGGAATGGTGGACAATGCAAACATTCACCCCCAGTCACAAAGATCTGGGTTAAATCCATCATTCATTTGCTCACCACACCACCCCAGTTTGGACCCAGCCATATGCAAATCAGTCTTGACCCTGTTCCTTGTGGGAACAGTCCAGCCCGATCTGCCAAGCCAGGCCCTCCCTGGACTGGAAACAAGAATCCTGGGACCGGTTTCAGGGCATCACCCTTCTTCAGCCAGGCTAGCTTGAATCCAGTGGTGTAGTGAGCACAGGACCCACGTCTGGGCATACCCTTCCCACTTAGGGCGACAAATGCAAAAGAAACAATTGATGGATGGAATGGTGGACAATGCAAACATTCACCCCCAGTCACAAAGATCTGGGTTAAATCCATCATTCTTTTGCTCACCACACTGGCTTGTTTCCAGTCCAGGGAGGACCTGGCCTGGCAGTTCGGGCTGGACTGTTCCCATTGGGCGCAGGGTCAAGACTGATTTGCATATGGCTGGGGCCAAACTGGAATGGCATGGTGAGCAAAAACACGATGGATTTAGGCCCAGATCTCTGTACTGGGGTGAATGTATGACATTGTTCTGCATTCTGTCCATCAATTGTTCTTTTTGCAATCCACTAGCACCTGCTTAGAGAATTCTGCCCTGGGATTATGCCATAGCTTTAACCACAGTAATAACGGGGCCATATGAATTTTGTCTTCCACAAAGCCCATGCCCAATCCTAGATGGGAGATGAAACTTGAGATGGTTTTTAGAATAGCTAAAAGCCTATGCGAAAAACTATTTTCGGCTACCTGTAGCTTCCCAGGGGCAACATAGCCCCAGACTCCACCTCCATATGTGCCAGCTGAGAGACATTTACTTTTATACAGTTGGATCATCTCCTTAATGGGCTTGTGGCCTAATCTTCTGGCAGACTCAAAGATTGTATCACAGGTAGACCCCATTTTTTGCGCTCTCTGGGTTATTAATCTATCCCGTGAACCATTCGCCTCCAGCAAAATCCCAAGCTAGTTTAAAACGGGTACCTTTTCAATGGGGGATCCTCCTATAAAAAAGCTTTTAGATTTAGTGTTTTTCGGGCCACAAGTCATAATAAATGATTTTTGTTGATTCACTTTAAGATTGAGGTAGGTCATAAAATTATGAAATCCATTCAATAGGTTTTGGAGACCTTTGGCGCTTAAACCTAAAAGAACTGCGTTGTCGGCGTAGAGCAGTGCCGTGACTGGTTGTGAGCCAATTCTGGTGACATCCTTACTGTATGAGCTTAGGGCTTCACCCAGAGAGTTGATGTAAAATAAAAAGAGAAAGGGGGCTAAAATGCAGCCTTCCCTAAAACCTCTGGTGACTGTAATCGGTGCAGTGCAGTCCCCATTCTTCGTAAAACAAACTTTTGTTGTAGAATCTCAGTGTAAGCGTTTTACGAGGTCTACAAGGGAAGCCTCTATGCTTGTCTTAGCCATTAAGTCCCACAACATATTGTAAGAAAGTGGCTCTGTATATACTGAACCAAAGTAAGGTTCAGTGTGCACAGAATCCACAGTCCCCAGAGGTTTGGTAGAGGCTAAAGTTAGATATAACCTTACTCTCTAAAGTGGTAGCTTGGTCGAGCAGTAAGGCAGTATCAGTGGACAGTGTAAAGCATTTGTTGTACACACTCAGTCAGCAAATGGTCTCACACACTCAAGAACTGAACTCTAGGCCAATGGTTTTGTATCAAAATATATAGTTGTTTTATTTTAGAACCAACAATAGGTATCAAAATATACTTTCTCAGAATGAGTTACTTTAGTTAAATACTTTTCAAATAGGCAATAGACTTTTGAATACAATAGTTACAGTTGTTGCAATAGGCAACACAATTTCAAACACAATAATACATTGAGCTCAATGGGAATTTCTAGTTAAATGCAATAGATTACTTTTTGGATTACTTTTCTTACCACAGGACTGGATCCTAGATTCAGTCCTGGGACATCTCCTGTAAACAGTTGAGTAAAAACGTTTTGGTTACAGTTGTGATTTTTAAGGAATATTATTGTATTTTAAAAGTTGACAAACTTTTTCACATAGAATCACCAATGTTATCCTATGGGAGGAAATTCACTTAGCAGGTAAGTGTGGTTATTGTTACTTTTTCTAACTCAGTGTTGGATCCTGGATCCAGCACTGGTGCATCTCCTGTAAACAGTTGAAAGAATGTGTTTTTGTTATACAGGCGATTTTTAACGAATATTTGTAAGTTTGCAAAATCGACACTTAGAAACTTTTTCAGCAAAAACCAGGCAATGTTATCCTATGGAAGGAAATTCAAGTTACCGGTAAGTACAGTTATGATTACTTTTCAGGGTCAGTGCTGGGCACCAAGATCCAGCACTGGGATCTCTCCTGATAACAGGTGAGTAATTTCGTTTTCGTTGATCGGACGATTTTTAGTGATTATTTTAAAGTTTCAAAACTCGACACAGAAGAAATTTCAGTGTAAACCAGTCAATGTTACCCTATGGAGAAAATGTAGGTTATCGGTTTTCAGGTAAGTACTCGACTGGCAGAGTTAAGGTTCTGGGCATAGACTCAGGGGTCTCCCAGGGTCAGTGATGCACTGTTGTTGCACCCTCAGCAGCACTAGGGCGGCCGGGTGCAGAGTGTTGAGGCCCAATGTTATCCTATGGGGGATAGGGGGCCTCCGGTTGGTGGCTGCTGGCGAGCAGGCCACAAGGTTGTGGGAGCAAAGCTCCTAGGGTTTAGGTCAGGGCAAATTGGGAAACAAACCAGCACAAAAGGTGCACCCTCAGCGGCGCTGGGGCGGCCGGGTGCAGAGTGCTGTTTTGGCGTCGGGTGCCCTGTTGTTTTCAATGGGGATTTTCGGTTTTGGTTTTCAGCTGCAGGCTCGGTCCAGGAAGACTTCCAGGAGGAACCAACAGCTGGGCAGGTAAGTTGGAGGGCTCGGGGACGTAGGTGCACCTCGGGTTCCTTTCTCCAGGGCGCAGGGCGGCTGGATGCAGGGGTGTCTTTTGAGGTCGGATTTCACCTTACCGGGCCACTCGCGGTTGGGAGGGGTCTCGTGCAGAGGCTGCAGGCGACGTCGGGGAGTCCTGGAGGGGTCAACCCACAGTGGACTCGGACTCTGGAGCGATGGGGGACCTCGCTGGGACCGGTGGGCCACTTGAACTCGGGCTGTAGGCGACGGGTGCAGTGGTGGTTCCAGGCGTCGGGTTTCTTTTTCCTCAGCAGGCTCGGAGTCTTTGTTTGGTGTTTCTTTTGAACAGAGCTGCTGTTCACAGGAGATCCGGTCTTTGTTGAAGGCAGTCAGTCCTCCCCGGGGTTCTGGAGGTCGCTGGCTGCAGGACAAGATGATTTTTGGCGCAGGATCTCTGGAAACTGCAGATGGGCCGGTAGGGCTGGGGCCAAGTCAGTTGTTCTCTGCAGTCTCCTCTGCTGGGCGTCTTCTTTCGTCCTTTTTCTTCTTAGGTTGTGGGAATCTGAGGAAGGAAGGTTCAGGGTGCCCCTAAATACTAAATTTAGGGGCGTTACAGGTAGATAAAGGGCAGGGACCAATGGGTCCCTTCCCTGGGGTGGGTACACCCCCTATCCTGCCACTCTCCAGTGGGAGGGGGGCAGTAGCCTAGTCCTGATTGGGCAGGGCTCCCCATCTTCAAGATGGCGAGAGCCCGGAGTTGTGCTTCACCTCGCCTCCCCCACCTGAGGGGTGGGGTTGGCAGAGACTGGCACATCCCCTTTCCTCCCTTGGGGTTTCCCGCCAGTCTTCCCGCCAGAGAGGGGGTCAGAACCGGTGGGGGCCAGTTGCTGAGTACAGCAAGTGGCCTGGAGAAGCTCACAAAGGCGGCATGCCTTTGAAGCTTCCCCTGCCCATCCTGGGGGAGGAGACCTAGAACCTCGCCCAGGATGTGCATTGTTGCAGGCCCAGGAGTGCGGATGGCTCTCCACCCAGGGGTCCAGCAACATGTCTGCTGTGTGGCAGCCGGGGCAGCCCCTCAGACAAGACATGGATTGTAGGTTAGGTTCAGGGGGCAACTCTAAGTTGCCCTCTGTCGTGCATTTTACATTAAATCCCACACTGGCATCAGTGTGGGTTTAATGTGCTGAGAAGTTTGATACCAAACTTCTCAGTCTTCAGTGTAGCCATTATGGTGCTGTGGAGTTCGTAATGACAACCTCCCAGCACCATATACTCTTAATGGCATCGCTGCACTTACAGTGCCCAGGAATGGCCCTGGGTACTGTAGGGGCACAGGGCTCATGCACCTGTGCCCACACCACTGGCATAGTACACCCAGCTAGAGGAGTGACTGAGGTATGCCAGGGAAGTGTGTTTGTGGGCATGGCACACAGGGATGTGTGCCATGTCGACTCTCTGTTTAGTTCTGCACCAAGACACTCAGCCTGCAAAGACAGGGTGTGTGTGTCAGGGTACAGGGCCTCTAAGGGTGGCACATTAAGTGCTGCAGCCCTTAGGGGCCTTCTCTGGTCACAGTGCCCTGGGTACCTAGGGTACCATTTACCAGGGGCTTACCTGTGGCCAGAGATGCCAATTGGGTTTAGGCTTTAGTACAGTTTTTAGGGAAGGAACACAGGCCCTGGGTACCTGATTGGCAGGGACCCAGGGCACACCAAGGAAAAGTGCATTAGTTATCAGGCAAAAAGTGGGGGGGTTACTGCAACAGAAACCCACTTTCCTACACATATCCCTATCATGTAGGTCGAAATGTTAGGAGAAGTCCATAAAGGCCAAGTGTAAGGCACCTCCCCTGGCTTTGACGTATTTACCTGTGATAAGTATGAGGTTTAGTGTTTTCTCCACAGTTCCTATACCAGGTCAAAAACCGTATTGTGCTGGTGAGAAAAAGGAGTTTACCTCTGCCCAGTCCTCTAATTTGTTCAATATTACCCGGCCCAGGATATTTACTGTGGAGTCGAGCAGTGAGATTGGGCGATAACAAACAGGTGAATTTCGGTCTCCCTTTTTGTTTAGATGGTTTGCCCCCTTATATATTCAAGGTCTGGTGATACCCTATGTGCCTATCCGACAGTTGAGGTCATCCAACCTCTCACTTTTCGCTATGCCCAGATATCGCCTTGTTCCGGTGAAGGTACGCTCATTTGCCTATCTGGGCCCGAAACTCTGGAACTCTCTTCCGGCCTCTCTCAGGAACTGCCACTTCTTACTTACCTTCCGTAAGAACTTGAAGGCATGGCTTTTTAGCTATCTGCTGCGGCTCTCTTCTGCTGTCTATTCCTGCGCCGGGAGACCCCTCGGGGTAGCTATGCGCACTACAAATCCCGCATAATAATAACAATAATAATAATAGATAGATAGGCACTATAATGAGTTCTCTCCAGGTATCGATCACCTCTCCCCTCACCGCTGTCCTCAATACGTTAGTGACAAGCGGTGCCCAAAACTCCACATTATGCTTAAACAGATCAATAGGGACCCCATCTGGGCCTGGGGCCTTCCCATTGGCAGCACTCTCAATTGCTATGGTAATGGACATAAGGTCTACAAGGTTTGTTGCTCAGTTCTTTAGAGGAGCAGGGGAGTCAACTGTATTAACATTTGTCCCCTCCCCCCATTGTGTGGGATACAAATAAGGGAAACATGGTCAATCCACTCTTGTTCAGTAATGTGACACTCAATACTACACTGTGGGGTATCCGGAAAAAAGGGCGGTTGACTATATCCCAAAAATGCCTAGTGTATTTCTGGTGAGTAGCTGCATTTAAGTCCTCCTATGCTTTCCTTCGAATCTCTTGTTTCCTGTTCTGAATGACCCGCTTATAAATGTGTTTTGCTTCCCTGACATCAGCAATGTTACGGGGAGTTTTATTAGTGGCCAACTTCAGGGCTTTTAGAGCTTTGGTGCATTCAGGGCTAAACCATGACTGAGGGGCTCGCTCTTTTGGTGGTTTGCTTGACAAAAGGCCGCGAGAAATGACTCCACAGATCCCCACGAAACTGTCTAGGATTTCCGAGTAGTCTGCCTTTAGAGAAAGGCAGCGAGAAATAGCATGAGTGGCCTTCTTAACCAATTTGGTAAAGAACCTTTTGGGGGTTAATAGAGGCCCAGTTTAATCGTACCCTCTTGTTTGCCTAGTAGCTATCCATAGGCATGGTCCTGCTGGAGGTTCCTCCTGGAAGGGAAGTGGAGAACCTTAGTATTAAGGGATTATGATCACTATCAGGGAGAGACCAAACCCTATGGCTCGCAAGATTCAGTACCAGGTCCCTCGAGAAGAGGATAACATTTATTGTGCTGCTCTTAACCCTTCCTGCAAAGGGAGGTACATTTATTATGCTGTTTCCCTGGGTATCAGAGACAAAAGTAAGGTTATGTGATAACACTAACTGATTTAAATCTTTGCCATAAGTTAAGTGTGCAAAATGGGTAATATCGTCCCCTTGATTATTGGAGAATCTACATATGTGGTTTCCACAATGCAAACATTTAGTGATATTGAAATCACCTGCCCATACTATCGAAACAAAATTCCCCGTGTAGATGCAAAGTCTGAAACTGATTTCCCCATCTCAAGGATTATACCTATTGCATGTGCTGAGAAAAAATTAAAATAAAATGTTATTAAAAGAATATTAAACACCTTGGGCAGTTTAATATTTAAAATTTGATAACATGGACTTATTGTCAGTATTTTCACCCTAAAATTCCTGATGGAACATGACACAAAGACGGCTAAACCCCCCTTTCCTCAAACAGCGGATGACGGGATTCCATCACAGCAATAAGATTTGAAACCATTTATAGCTACGGTATCCAAAGCCCATGTCTCCTGACAGCACACAATGTCAAAGTTGGCTACGAAGGTCTGTCAATTCTCATCATTACATTTCTGGCAGATTTCAGTGATATTCCATGACAGGGACCGCATGCCTCAGCAGTTAGACAAAGTGTTTGGATCCTTGGTGTTTGTCCCAGCTTCTGGTATGGCTACGGCACCAACGTATACCCCTGTGCACAGTCAATCATTTCCCACCAAGCCAGAAAAGGCCCTAAACCTGTTGTTTAAGGCTAAATGAAAGTTTAGCTGGGGTCTATTTTGTGTTTGGATGAGACCCCGGGTTTTGAGATAACTGGAGCTAGGTGTTTATAGATAAACCCCAAAGGCAATATCTTTATGGTGCTTGGAATTATTAGCCCTGTATTTGCTTGATCCAAAATATCCCCAGCAACCTTGTGTTTTTCAAAAATGAATGATGGCTGTATCCCCTGGGTAGCTACTGTCCGGGGGTCCAATGCCGCCCACACTCCACACAAATAAAATCTGGTAACTAAGGTCCCAATAACAGCTCACTGTATTATAGAGCCAGTGAAATACCTTGTTTTTGAGGGCCCCTGCCGATTTTCCGACTCCTGATGCCAAACGGGGCACATTGGTCAAAATTATGACATAAGGACAGGAGGCTGGAGTCAGATCAGTCACCGGGAGGAGCCCTGAGATAATGGTGGTTCTACTCGGCTGGCTTCAGGCCTGTGTCGGAGCAACTGAAAGCCCATCATTTTGGGGTATCGAATTTAAGGTTGTTCTGAAATTCTAACAGGATTAGGAGTACCATCCCCATTGCTATCCCCCTTAACCATATTACATGTGGAAGGTTGCATGGTAGGGAGCAAGGGAGCAGTCGAAGTTGTAAGTTTGTGGGGTGGAGAAGAATCATCAGTGGAGTGTAACTGAACCTTCCTTATGTTTGTGGGACAGCTTTCTGTTTGTGTCACTAGTTTGTCCAAGCTGGCCTCTATGGACGTAAGTCAGCCGTGGATGGGCTGTAGTTTGGCATCTAGCAGGTCACTAATGCACATAATTAGAGAGTCCCAGAGTTTATCAGCGGGTCTGGTGAGCTGGAGGAAATAGTCGAGCTGTATTTGGGATCTGGCCCTTCTGCCACACTGGGGGTGAGGAGACCAGGGTCAAGACCAGGACCCCCATGGCTGCCCTCTTTGTAATATCTACCAAGATTACTGTGTGAGTTTGCACACTGGTGTCATCAGTATCCGAGGTGTTAGATCTGCGTGAGGGGTCAGTTGTGATTGGGGAATAGCAAGGGCTTCCGTTGTCCGGGAGAGACGCCGCTCTGCAAGCTTAATTTTCATTAAAGACTAGGTCCACATCCCTCACCAAAAAATGATCTATGGTTGTGCGTGGAGTTGGTTGTGAAAACGCACTAGGCGGTGAATTTGCCTTCCTTTTCCCCATTTTATCCACTCAAGCAAATACCTTCATATACCAGGTGAGGGGATCAGCAGGACGTTTGCAGCAGGTCCTCCGTCAGGCGATGGAGAAGGTCCTGAGGCCCAGAGGCCAAGAGAGAGGTCCAGTCATGGCCTGTGATGAGCTAAAACGGGCCTGCAAGCCCAGGCGCATCCCGCGCTGCGGGGAAAGTGGGCACACTTTGTAGCGCATCGATGTTGGATAGCCCGCCCCTCGAGATATGTGTGCGGCTGAGGCACAAAGTCCCTCTCCAGCCTGGATTCAGCACCACCAGGAATTAGTCTATAAGAAGAAGAGATGGATTGCAAATTGTTCAGTTGATTACATTTATCCCACACATAAGGGCAGTGATGACCTGTGATGTGGACCTTATAACCTTTGTGAAGAAATAAAACCATAAAAGGTATAAGGCCACTGCAGCTAATTCATCTACAATATGTAATTTAATCTAAAGCTTTTTAGAATAGCTTATATTTGTGACAAAAGACAAACTGCCAATACTCATTAACTTGGGAGTGTCCCATCTAAAAATAGATCAGTCTTAATAAGTCTCACTAAATCCCTTTTGAAACGTCCGACTCAAGATGAAGTCCTTTATTAAGAAGTTGCGCTGTACTTTCACCTAGTCTAAAATTCATGTTACTAAGTATTTGTTTGCTCCTCTGACAATGAATAAATATTGGTTTAATATGCTTTGAACAGACTATAAGAAACCCTTTGGAATTTGAGGATACCAAAGAAGTCTTCTTGAGCTTCTCTAAAACAGAAAATAAGTGTTTGTGACTGACGACACTTCAACCTAAGAATAAAATACATTATTCCTATGGCTACATCAGTTAGTCATTTCATATTGTGAAATATAGTTTTTTAATCAACGCATAGAGTAAAATGATACAATGTAATTCTGCATGTTTATGAATGAATCATTATGCAGGAAAATCTGGCTAAAACTTCAATTTGAAAACAATGATTAAGAGGTATTTACATCAATGGCAAAAAAAGATAAGAAGGGACTCAATTTTGATATTTCTACTTCTTTGAGCTTTTGTCACTCCCAATCTACATATATTTCAAAATAATTTTTGTTAGTACATCTTGCTTTATTGAAATCACACATTAACATGATTATTATAGATATTTACTTTTCGCCACATTAACCTAAATCATATTTTGTCTCTCAACTTCAACTATGCCTTCAAAATATTTTATTTTCAAATGAAAATATTTTAAGTACCTCAGTTGTATGAATACATTTGGCCTTGATTTTAGTGCTAACATGACAGATCCAATAATGAAATTAGGCAGATCACAGAAGAACACTTTCTTGATTTCATATTAGAAGCCTGAGAGAAAGCCCTTAGAACCATCCTGGGTCTTGAATGTTAACTAGTTCTAAAGAAAAAGACATATCTGAACAAATAATTCATATGTTGAGTAATCATGCGTCTACTTTCTATTACACCTTAATTAGGGGAGAAGATGTTCAGTCAATAATTAAAATGTAATATTGTTAACAGACCGGAGAGTGACCAATAGCTGCAAAAGGGATTGTCGAAATTCAAGGTTCTCCCAGGTGGCCTCCCATCAGTAACATTGTGCTTCTCAAAATTCCTCAACGGGTGGTGGTATAGTTATGAACACATGGTGTCAGATTGATCATTAGTCTAGAAGACTTCATCTTCATGGCACGGGACAAGCACACAGTTCTACAAGTGCAGAAGGCTGCTTCTCTTCTGGAGGATTTGGGTTTCCAAATCAGTCTGGATAAGTTAGACTTGGACCCCAAGAAAAAGATAAACTTCCTGGTGTTCACAAAAGACTCACAACATGTGACTTTGGAACTACCCCCACACAAGATCGCTTCTACAAAGAAGGAACTAAAAGAAAATTGATCATGAGGGAAAGGATTTCCCCTCAAACAATTGCCAGGATTGTTGAATTCTATTATCCTCGATACAGGAGATTTTCTCAGACTCGCTACTTCACAGGGCCCACCAGGATCTAAAAATCAGTCACTTACAGAAGCATGTATCTTACTCAGAGGAAATTCCACTGCCATAGGAAACCTGAACAGAAAGGGAAGCCATTCCAGCGTTGTCCAGTCTTGTTGGGGCAGGGACTTTAAGCCCCAGACTACCCGGCCCACATGACTTCGCCATTGCTCCCGGAGGCGCTTAAAGCATCGTCGCAGCTCCCGCGGTGCGGGAAACCGTTCAAGCATTGTCCAGTCTTGTTGGGGCGAGGGACTTCAAGCCCCAGACTTACTGGCCCCGCGTGACTTCGCCAGTGTGCCCGGAGGTGCTTAAAGCATCGTCACGGCTCCCGCGGTGCAGGAAGCCGTTCCAGCATTGTCCAGTCTTGTTGGGGCAGGGACTTCAAGCCCCAGACTCCCCGGCCCGCGTGACTTCGCCAGTGCGCCCGGAGGCACTTAAAGCATCATCGTGGCTCCCGCAGTGCAGGAAGCCGTTCAAGCATTGTCCAGTCTTGTTGGGGCGAGGGACTTCAAGCCCCAGACTTACTGGCCCCGCGTGACTTCGCCAGTGTGCCCGGAGGTGCTTAAAGCATCGTCACGGCTCCCGCGGTGCAGGAAGCCGTTCCAGCATTGTCCAGTCTTGTTGGGGCAGGGACTTCAAGCCCCAGACTCCCCGGCCCGCGTGACTTCGCCAGTGCGCCCGGAGGCACTTAAAGCATTGTCGCGGCTCCCGCGTGCGAGTAGCCGTTCCAGTGTTGTCCAGTCTTGTTGGGGCAGAAACTTCAAGCCCCAGACTCCCCGGCCCCGTGCGACTTCGCCAGTGCCTCCGGAGGCGCTTAAAGCATTGTTGCAGCTCCTGCAGTGCGGGACGCGCGCGGACGGCACCCAGGCGAAGCCCAGGCCAAGGGTGGGCCCGTCATCGCCCGAAAGAGGCTGTGCTGGGCCACCCCCATGACATCTGCCCTAGGAGGATTTGCCCTTAGAGTCTGGGGACTGGTGCACTACACACAAGGTATAGCGTTTTACATTTGTGCTATTATCTGCTTTACCAAGTATAGGGAACATTAAGTTACCAGGTCCCGGTTTAGCTATAACATCTAGGGTGGTGTCACTGATGGTTGTTTGCTTGTAATTTAGTAGTGTTTTGATCTAGAGGTCTTTATTATTATTTTTTCTCCTTTTTTTAAACCTCTGATACGTGCAAGAATGGGGAAACGGTCATGCCTCCCCAAACAGCAAACTCTGCCCCAGCAGCTTGCCTCCACAGTGCCTCCAACCTCAATTGATAAGATGTTACAAAGGGCCATTGGTGTTGTGGCAACAGAAATCGAACTTACAGAGAGGCGGCTCTCCCTAACCCCCGACCTTCATTTCCCTGCTTCTGGTATGGCCTCACCTCAAACTATTCCTGCTTGCATACAGTAAGCAGCCCACCGAGGGGTTACTTCGTATAGTTTTAATATTGCTTAAAACTTGCTAGTCGCTGATTGTATTTTTAAAATTTAAACAAAATTTAACAAGCTACCTTGTTTCTCTGCACTTTGCACTTTCACTCGTTTCTGCCAGTCCCCGGTCCGCCGTGGCACTTCCTGCCGTTTGAGCGGAGGGACGCGGCTCCTCCCCCAGGCTCCCTCATTTCCGGCTAGTACAGGGGATACACACTACATATACGTGTGTGTGCGGAGGGACGCGGCTCCTCCCCCAGGCTCCCTCATTTCCGGCTAGTACAGCGGATACACACTACATATACGTGTGTGGGCACGGATGCGCAGCGGACGTGCCGCCGGCGTGCCGCCGGCGTGCCGATGGTGCGCCAAAGGCAAGCCCGTCTGCGCCCGTCCGCGTCCGGATCGCGGCCAGCACCAGCCATGGTGCCCCTTTCATTAGCGGTAAAAGCATTTCTAGGCCACAAGACTCCCTCCTGGCTTTAAGGAGTAACCTATGTCCAGTTGGCCATGATATTAATCTTGCGAGTGCTGTACTCCCACACTACTGCAAAGGATGTAATTTTGTTTTAGGGAATACAGGGGAGTCCCCCGGAAATACGAGAATGAGCTTCTTGGCCTCGGTGCAAAAGAAGTCAGAAGACAGGATAAGAGCCTGTTTGATCAATTGCAGGTCACTGCCCAAACAAGCAAGCGATATTTGGCTATTGCTGTCTAACAATGAATGGGATGTGATGTTCCTGACCGAAACATGGTTAAAGTAGGAATCCAAACCGGCTTTGGCCCTGGCTATCCCCCCAGGTTTTAAAATCTGCTGCGCAAACAGGAAAGGTGAGAAAAGAGGGGGTGGAGTAGTCATCATTATGAGGGATTCTTGGGAGATCTCCACTACAGAGCTGCGAAATATGGGCTCGATAGAAGGTCTGAATTTCTGTATAAATACCGGACCCACGATCTCCTTTGCGGGACTATTGATATACCGACCACCAGACTGCCCTCTCAGTCTAATCCCAGATCTATGCAACTTCATTGCCCAGAAGTCATTGCAATATGCCAACTATACGGCCCTAGGAGATTTTAACCTACATATCAATGATCCTGGTTGTTTTTATGCTTCTCAGCTAACTATGTCACTTAATGGAGCTAATCTCACTCAGCATGTAAAATCCCCCACTCAATGAGCAGGCCACTCTTTAGATTTATTGTTCTCGAACATTTCATCCTTGGTAGCCGATACCCTGCAACAATTGGTCTGGACTGACCACTGCCTAGTCCCTTTCTCGTTCAGTATGGAAATATTAGAACCTGGTGGAGAAATCCGCAATATGCCAAAAAGAAATTGGAAGAAGCTAACTGCAGAGTCCCTTGGTCCAGTGCTGTTGGAGAGTCAACTGCAATTAACTAACGACCCTAATGTAGACACGTCTGCACTGAACAGGTGGATCTCTGCCGCCCTGGACAATGTAGCTCCAGCCAGATTAGTTAGATTTTCGAGAAATTCCCCATCGGCTCCTTGGTTCTCTGAGGACATCAGAGTGGAAAAAAGTAGATGTAAAAGAATGGAGCGTCCTTGGAGGAAAGATTCTAGCCTAATGGCCAAACTGGCCTATAAAGAAGCTCTAAAAGAGTTCCACAAATTGATGAGGGTGGCAAGAAGGGACTACTTTGTGAAGCGCATTAAAAGCGCTGAGAACTCGGGCAAGGAAATCTTCAGGCCAGTCAGCTCCTTCACCAAGCCTGCGGCGCTTGAGAGCAAGATACAGCCGTCCCCTTCATTGTGTTCAAAGCTATCGGACTTCTTTGAGAATAAAATCCAGAAGGTATATGACACCTTCATGACCGAGGTGGAGACAGCGGAGATCCTGAAATGTAAGTCAGGGTCCCCAGAGGATCCGTGCCCCCCAAAACTGTGGATTACATTGGCTCACCTGATTAATCCCACTCTGAATCATATATGAAACACCTCACTCTCCATGGGCATCTTTCCTGATGCATGGAAACATGCTATGTTATTGCCCCTTATGAAAAAGCCTAATGTGGACCCGGGAGAGCTTAACAACTACCGCCCGATCTCATTACTGCCAGCACCAGCAAAGATGTTGGAAAAGATGGTTCAGCGCCAACTGGCCAACTTCATTGATGGGCATGACATTTTGCATGATATGCAGTCTGGTTTTTGGTCCGGTTTTAGCACCGAGACGGCACTGCTGGAGGTGGCGGAGTCAGTAAGAATGACTGTGGACACAGGAGCATCAGCAATGCTGGTACTTTTGGACCTGTCCACAGCCTTCGATACGGTGGATCACCAAATTTTATTAGACAGACTTAAACTGATGGGACTAGGGGGGTTGGCTCTCTCCTGGCTAAAGTCCTATCTCAACGACAGCACACAAATGGTCGCCCTTCAGCCCTTTTAATCGGAACCTAAACCACTGTGGTGCGGGATACCACAGGGCTCGGCCTTGAGCCCGCTACTTTTTAATATATACCTGGCACCCCTTTTTTCACTCATTGCCAACTGGGAAGTAAAGGCAATATCACACGCGGATGACACCCAGTTAGTATTCTCCTTCAAGGATCGTTCTGTGGGCTCTTTCATTAGATTTAAGGGGTGCTTGAAGGACATCTCCTGTTGGATGAATAATAACAAATTGAAGCTAAATGCGGAGAAGACAGAGGTTCTGTTCTTTGGCAAGGCATCTCCTCCGTCCGCTGGACTTTGGTGGCCGGCAGAAATGGGCCTGCCACCTAGCCCTGCAACTATGGCAAAAAACTTGGGCGTAAAATGGGAAACGGATCTTATGTTCACAGCCCAAGTACGTCACATAACAGCCTCATGCTTCGGTAAGTTGAGAAGCTTGAGGAAATTTCTACATCTATTACCGGAGGACTGTCGTAGAGTCATAGTCCATACCACAGTGACATCTCGGCTGGATTATGCAAATTGTCTATACCTAGGATTACCTGCCTATCTGATTAAGAGATTGCAGATGGTACAAAATGCGGCTGCGAGATTAATCAGACGAGTACCGTATCGGCACCACATCTCTCCGCATATAAGACAGCTCCATTGGCTACCGGTAGCGAAAAGGATAGAGTTCAAGGCCCTGACCATGGCCTTTCGGGCACTGCGAGGCAGAAGTCCTAGTTACCTTAAACAGCGGCTATGCCTCTACCAACAAAAACAATCATTGAGGTCCAATTCTCAGCACCTGCTCTGCGAACCTCGCTATGCAAAGTCACGCATTGGGGGCAGATCATTCACGGTAGTGACTGCTAGATTGTGGAATTCCCTGCCTGCTAACAGGTGCTTGATTCAATCTGAAATGGAGTTCAGAAAGACTTTGAAGACTTGGCTATTTAGCCAAAGCTAGACTCCTGGAAACCCCTCTCTCCTGCTTACCCGCTAAAGCGCCGGGACACCTCTGTTTGAGGTAGCTGTCGCGCTCTATAAATGTTGATATTATTATTATTATTATAATTCATTCCCCAAACCCCAGAGCCTGTTGGCAATGCAAAGGTGAGAGAATTACCAACAGCCCGTTCGCGCAAAGGGGTTTTCGACCCTGGTCCTGCCAAAAATGGGAAATCTAAACAAACAAGCAGAACGGGGGCAAAAAGAAAGCAGCTCAATGATGGGACATCTGATACTGGAGGGATCCTGGATGACCCGGATATGAATATGGGCATTATTGACAATGCACAAGTGTAGGAAAGTAGGATCTGCTTCTTATGGTTATCCCCACTTTTTGCTTCATGTGATACTGTTTTTGACTTGTCTGACTGGGATCCTGCTAATCAGGACCCCAGTCTATCTGCTTTCTCCCTAACCTGTTATGTTATGTACTTAGGTACACTCCAGATTGGATACTGGGTACCCTTGTCAGTCCCTAGTATATGGTACCCATGTACCCAGGGCATAGGTACCCCAGAGGCCTCCCATGGGCTGAAGCATGTATTATGCCACCCATGAGAGGCCATGCAAAATGGAACTACAGGCCTGCCATTGCAGCCTGTGTAAGATGGTGTATGCACCACTTACTTTAGATATAGGTTTACTATATCTAAGGGTCACTGCACTTAAAACCTATAAGTCACCCCTATAGCAGGCCTTAACAATTCTGAAGGCAGGGTGCTTGGTTCTAAGTGAGAGGGTGCCACTGCATGAGCAGAACACCCCTGCAGCCTATGGAGTCCATTCTCCCGGGTTGTCAGTGTATCAGCCATTTACAACATATAGAGTGGCATTATGCTACCGCGTGATGACCAACTCTAAAACAGCTGGAAGTAACCCTATCGTGTTTGGTGTCAAACATTGTGGAATCATACCCCCACACCGGTAACCAGTGTGGGAGGTATGATTCCACCCCTCAGAAACGAGCTTTGTGAGGTCCCTGGTGTTCCTGGTACCAGCCTTCTAGTCCCGGGCAGCCCAAAATGGTTGCTGCCGACCAGAGACACATTTCTGCCCTCCTACTGCTGAGCCAAGCTCGAGCAGGGGAAGGCAGAACAATAGGCATCCTGTCACAGGGAGGTGTGACCACCTCCCAGACAGGATTTAGTGTATTAGGCCTGGGTGGGTGCACTTACCAGCGACCGAAAGTCCGCATGAGGGGCACATTTGGTGTCCATGTGCATAGTCCAGTTCAAACCAGTCCTGGGAGCCGTTGGCTCCTGCTCTGGCGCAAAACTGGACAAAGGGAATGGGAGTAGCCTCCCCACTGTCCAGACCCTCCCCTCGGAGGGTCCCCTGAATCTGTTCAACCCTCTCCCGTGGGTACAAAAGGGCTTACCTGGCTGTAGGACTCTAGATTCGATGTGGACAAGATTCTGATCAAGAAACCACTGACCTTTGACCGTCTGGACACTCTGGACTTTGTTTGGGCCCGACTTGGTCTCCCACTCCGTCCAAAGCATCGTCTGTGCCCGTGCAGGACCTGTGGAGCATCAAGGACAACTGAAGATATCTCCCTTGGAGTGAAGGAGTCACTTCCCTGCAACCGCAGGCACCACATCTCAACTGACCGGTCTGCTGCTCCTGAGCTCCTATGGACTCCGAAGGCTCCAGCAAAACAGGAGGTTGGTTTCCATGTCCCTCAAAGTCCGAGCTGCCCTCTCACCAAGTTTGAGGCCAGAATCCCTCGTGGGGGCTGCAATACCCGTACCCCTGTGCACCGCATACTTTTGCAAGTGCGTATGCTTGTTGGCATTTCCTGAACAAGTACACTGGGCTCCGAGTAGCCCCAACCACTGGCACCATTTCCTAAAAGAACTCTGGCCTCTTCGCACCGAGTGCTCCGTGGGCTGCTGCTTTGTGAAACTGCTCGAGGTCCCCTCGTGGCTCCTGTGCCTCCGGCCTGTGGGTTCTCTTGAGGGTCAACACTGCTTTTCTTGGGCTCCCCTGGTTGCTCCAGGCCTGCCCTGACTCCTCTGTGTTTGGTGAGTCTCCTGGAACTTGCTGGTCCGAACCGTAACCTTTCTTGACCCTCTGTGTGGGTTGCCGCTGCCAAGGCTTGTTGGTGCTCCAGCCAGACACCGACCCCCCAGCACTCGACATCCTTCGTGGGACAGCCCGCATCCGGCTCCTGGTCATCCTTGACATCTCCTGGTCCCTGTGGCTGCAGAGTCAAGAACCCTCTCAATGCACCTGAAGCACCCCACATCGGTGGGCGTTCATCTACCGAGCCCCTGGTCACTCCTGAGTGGCCCAGACTCTGTCCCCTCTGCTTTCAGGTACTCTTCAACAAGAATCCACCTTTGGATTCTGATGGACACTTTTCTTCTTTCCTGCAGTGGCTCTTCTTCGAAGTCCTCCATAGAGATCGAGGGCGGTTTCCGACGCCACTTCAGACCTATGCACCCGGCTTCCCTGGGATAGGTAACTCTGGTACTACGGTATCCACGGGTGGGATGGCTCTCCAACCTCCTAACTTCCACGGGGTTTCTTCGAAGTCCACTTTGAAGGGTCCTTAAACTTTAAAACTGCAACCGCGACTCTCCCATGGAATTGTACGTAACACGCGGTCGTGTTCCCACACTGCACCCGTCCTCCGTGGGGTCCCTACTTACTCACCTTGGGTGGTTCCTTGGGGTCCCAGCGATTCTACATCCTCTAGACACTGTCTTGACTCGAGTCGTGGTTCTTATACCACTATTTTAGTATATGGTTTGGTCTCCCCCTGGAGCCCACTGTGTATTAGTGCTATTTACTATTGTTTCTGTGCTACAGTATTGTGTGCTTTGTGAGTATCTTCATGTAGAAGATACTGTGTCGTACTTAGAGTGTGTTATATTAATAAATACATATTTTTATAACTACTCTGTGGTTCTCCTTTCATTTAACCAATACTATAAGGTTGCATTCTGGTAAAACAAGCTGCTTAACATTCCTTCAAGACTTAGCCTGAAGGCTGCTCCCCACAGCTACCACTTGAATAGCTTTCTAAGGATATCTTTGACCTCTTAAATCTCCATAAGGGTTGTTTGGACTGGTACAGGGTGCCCACTTTAATTAGTGGACAGCATATACCAGGCCAACCCTCACAACAAGTGTCTATGGATTACCCAATATGGGTAAAGAACTTGGTGGTGGACCAGCAAGTCCAATTTAGATCTATTGTAAAAGAAGAGCTTAGTCCCCAAGTACCACGGGTCGATAAACTGGCAGAATCATTTGAATCTTTGGTGGGTAGGCCAAGCTCAACCTCAGGGAAAGGAACAGATGTTAACTGCCAGGCTGATGTTGACACCCAAGCACCCGGAACTAGACTAGAACCCCCATCTGTCCAAAATCCTATATCTACCTCTGACCCCAATAGGGCTACACATGAGCCCAGGAGTAGAGATACGGTACATCTTAGTACAACAATCAAGCAAAATAATGCGAACCAGCTCGGGCATTGGCACGGAGGGGAGTGGGTTGGAAAAGAGCCCAGTAATGGGGCTAGGGAAGAGAGTAGCGATTTGCCTTCCATTAACCTACCCCCTGCCTCCTCCCCTTATGTTATCGTTTTAGTAGGTGTACCTGAGCTCGAGCAAGGGCAGAGGGAAACGTATATTGAACCGAATAACTAATGCATGTTTTGGTTGGCAAAGGGGAGGCAATTTTCCTATGAGAATGCTGGAGAGATTCTCATGATTCGTAGGGTTATGTGGGTGGGAAACATATCAAAAGATGTGCATGGGGATTGCATAGTGATCAATTTAAAAAACCCAATGATTGTTCAAAACCTTTTATGTTTAAATCATTATAGCCAAGATGAGGGAATTAGGTCTTTACCGCTAGGGTATTTTTATATTCCACACCAAGTACCGGCAACCAGCGCGCATATGATCCATGGACAGGGGCTGTGGATGCAGAATCACCAGCACTCAAGACTGTGGTACTAACCCCCAGATCTCTACTATTTAATATACCCACAGCAAATAGATATGGGGTCTTAGAAGAGGTTGATTGACTCACAGTAATGCAGTACACCGAACAGGCAACTAAATGTCAGGAGGAAACTAGGGAGAGGGCCCACTTTAAATAGGGCATTTTATTACCCAAGCATCAAGCTTGGGCCAGGGATAGGTGGCACGAAGGAGTCCCCTGTCATAACCCTTTCAGGTGGGGATAGGCAGGCAGGTTGTGCAAGCCTAACTGCTGTGGGGTTGTCGCTCGATGATGCATCCATAAGCCCAACCACAGGGTTGTCACAAACCGTGTCCCAGGCTAAAGCTCACGTATTCTCACTAGACTCCAACCTTCCAGTGCTTGTAACTGATAGTAGTTAGGTTTCCGAAAGAACCCTGGCGATTAGACCAAATGAGCAACAGAGAGCAAACAGGCCACCCAACATTAATTCTAGGTCACCCATGCCTGGTAATTATACAGATTTAATAAGTTAAGGGTCTTATCCTGAAATGTTGCGGGCCATAGAAATAAATTGGATAATCCTGACTGGGGGGCTTTTGTGGACCAATATGATATCTGCATGTTCCAGGAAACCTGGGATAGGGAAGGGGCACAGCGGATAGGTTTTGCATCTTTTAGCATAGCCGCAACCACCAGGGGTAAGGGTAGGCCCTCGGGCGGCCTTTTTATATGGGTCGGGTCCCATCTGGGCTGTCTAATTAAGCAGAAGGAGCTTTCTTCTAATGGCGTCCAATGCATCCTACTGACATTTACTTCTAAGGTCAGAATTGCTCTGGTTAATGTCTACTCCAGACCTGTTAGCAACAGCCTTGAATCACCAACCTTTGACCAATTGGCCGCCTTTATATCTACCATCCCCAATAACCATTGGATGGTTATTGGTGGTGACTTTAATTGCCAGTTTGATTTTAATGAAGGAATGCCCAGTGAAGAAGATCTACACTGGGCTGTTCCGGAGGCAAGCATCCCACCTACCAGGGCCTGGACACCGCTGGTGCTCCAGATTAAATCCTTCATCCTGAATCACTCTTTAACGGCATGTAATGGCCAAACCAAATCAGATACACCAGGGAAACATACTTTTAATCGACCAGGTCACTCCTCCATCATAGACTATATCCTGGTTGATATCAGGATGTGGCACCGGGTGGTGGACTTTGTTGTCTCCAACGCCCTGATTGTGGAGGTAGAACTGCCGATTAGTGAAGAAGTATCTGGTGTCAACATACCACCAGATGATAGATTAGTACTGACCAATAACAGAAAAAGAGTCCGGTGGGCAGCTATACAGCAATCTAGTGTTAAGATGGCTATACAAGCCCCCTGATTGGATTGGATTGATTCCCTGTATGATTCAGCTATTCTATGCTTAGTGACAGGGGAACAGTCCATTTCTACTGATGGCACCCTTACCTCCCTTGCGCAAGTCGCAGAGACCCATGAGCTGCTAACATCTACTCTGACTGGCATATTCTTTCCATCATCAAAATCAAGTCGGTATAAAAAGGCCAAACACCACTGGTTTAAGGGCAGCTGTCGGAGGGCCAAGTCAGCCCTGATAGAGGCAATCAAATCTAAGGATAGACCCCTAATTATAGCAAAAAGGGCGCTATATAGAGCTAGCATTATCGAAGCAAAAAAAGTGTGGGAGATGGATAAGTGGGATTCCATGAAGCAGGCTCTATCTGATCATGACATGAAGGCTTTCTGGTGTATGGTTAACACCGGTAGTAGGGAAGGGAAGCAGGCCATTGAACCAAACGTTGCAGCCGATAAATGGAAAGAACATTTTGAGCCTCTGTACCAAAGGCTGGAGGATGAGGGTAATAAATCAGCTAAAGATATCGCTCCACCACAGAATATGTACTCTGAGGCCCCCCAGATAACTCTCATAGAGATAAGTAGTGCGTTAAGTAAAATTGCCCTTTCCAAAGCACCAGGACTTGACAAGATTCCAGGAGACCTCTTTTGTACTGAGCCAACCATCTGGGCCCCTTATCTGTGGATCCTGTTTAATGCCATACTGCAGGGAATGGCTATTCCAGCAATGTGGGCTAGCGTGGAAATTCTGCCAGTCCATAAAAAGGGTTCACCGCTTCTCCCCTCTAACTACAGGCCCATAAGCCTAATAGATGTTAGCCAGACATTTTTTTCCAGGGTATTGCTGGTTCGTCTCCAATCTTGGATGGACGAACATAAAATATTGAGCCCATTTCAAGCTGGCTTTAGGAAAAACACGTCCACCATAGACCAAATATTCAGACTTCAACTCTTGTACTGGAAAACGGTGACCATAGAGGGTGGCAGCCTGTTGTATTAGCTAGTTTAGAATTGTTGATGTATAAATTCCAGCTCACTCCTGTATTCCAGTCTCCATGGAGATGCCTGTGCGGAGGCAGTTAAAGGCTGGAGACTGGAGAGCTGGCAGTGTCTGTTGGTGGTTCCTGATATGGAATAAACTTTCTTAACTGAGCCGTAACTTGAAGAATTGCAGTTGCTATGGAGATAATAAACAAAATGGCTAATGAGAATACACTTCAAGTGCAGAGAAACAATTGGGAAGATATATGTAGCACATCGTGGAGATAATCTTTTGGGCTGGAGGCACCAAAGGGATTTGGGTATAATTCTTAATCCCAACGCTCTCAAAGCTTCTGATCAAGTCATGTTGGTTGATTACAATTTAAATTCCAACAAATTCTTTGAAGAATTTCCTCAAGTTTTCACCGACAAGCTTGGTTTGTTGAAAGACTTTGAGCATCGCATTATTCTCAAACAAAATGCTGTGCCATGTGTGCACAAAGTCAGAAAAGTTCCACATTTAATGATGACTCCTTTAAAAGTGGAACTAGATAGATTGATCAATTTGAATGTAATAGAAGAAATTGAGTCACCTCAATGGTTGGCCCCAGTGGTTTTGGCGCCTAAAGATGGTGGAAAAAGCATCAGGATGTGTGTGGACTTGAGGGGTCTCAATAAATAGATATGGGTGGACCGTCAACCCCTCCCTAACATTGCTGAATCCATCACTATGCTCAATGGAGCTAGAGTTTTTTCGGTACTTGATTTGTCTTCGGCATATCACCAGGTACCACTCCACCAGGATTCTAAACACCTTACATCCTTCGTGACACTGTTGGGAGCTTTTCGCTTTGTCAGAATGCCTTTCGGCTTAGCGTCAGCTGCAGCCTGCTTCCAACGTGACATGAAGATTGTTCTAGGTGATATGCCGAACATATTATTTTTCCAAGATGATATCCTGGTTTATGGTAAAGATGACAATGAACATGACACCACATTAAGGAAGGTTCTTATGAGACTGTCTGACAATGGCCTCACGGTCAACAAACAGAAATGTAAAATAGGTGTGTCTTCTGTCACATATCTAGGTCATGTGATTTCTGGGGAAGGGATCCAACCTAAACTTGAGCTTGCTAAGAGTATTATTGATGCTCCTACTCCTACTGACAAGGAACAAGTTAGGTCCTTTCTTGGCCTAGCTGAATTTTACGCGAAGTTTGTCAGGGATTTGCAACTGTGGTGGAACCAATTAGGTCTTTACTAAAAAAAGGAACCCAATTTGTATGGAATGAGGATTGTAAATGCTGCTTTTGTTTCTGTTAAGCGTGCAATCAGTGAAATGCCTAGTCTTGGCCATTTTGACTCTAAAAAAAAACTTTTCTCACTACTGATGCAAGTTTGTCTGGTTTGGGTGCGGTTCTCACTCAAGTGGATGCTAGTGGTGAAAAAGTTGTTGCATTTGCATCAAGAGCGCTAAAAAAGCTGAACAACAGTATTCTTGTATAGAAAGAGAAGCACTTGCAATTGTGTGGGCAGTTAGACACTTTAAATTTTACTTATGGGGGATCCCCTTTATTGTGAGATCTGATCATAGTCCACTTGTACAAGTGTTCTCTTGCATGTAGAGTGAAAGGTTGACTCCAAGATTAAAACGTTGGAGTGAAGGTTTAGAAGAATTCAATTTTCAGGTACAGTATCTTCCTGGTTCTGCTAACAAAGCTGCTGACTGTTTGTCAAGGTTGCCTATTCAAATTCAAGAAGATTATGTTGATGTTGAATCTTTGAGTGTTTGTTGGGTTTAGGAGCCAGCCATCACTCAAGAAGAATGGACTGAAGCTAAATCCCATGATTCTCTCTTACCTGTGGTTAGGGACTTTGTGATAAAAGGATGGCCTGCATGCAGTAAGAGTGTTAATTCTGATCTTATGCCTTTTTGGTCTATTAGGGATGAATTAACTCTTCTGCAAGACGAGTTGATGCGTGGTGAGAGATTGATACCTCCTTCTGATTTGAGACCCAAACTTGTTAATCTTGCGCACGAAGGACACCTGGGAAGGAGTCTTACTAAGGCCCGGTTGCGTGAGAGATAATGGTGGCCAGGCATGGATCATCATGTTGAGGAGGTAGTTAAGGATGGTTCCCTATGTGCTTCTAATGACAAGTCTAGGGTCATCAATTCTGCTCCGTTGTCACCTGTGGAGGTTCCACGTGAACCTTGGACAAAACTTGGTTTGGATTTGATGGGTCCTTTTGAGTTATTAGGACCTTCAGAAAGGTTTGTCATTCTCTTAGTTGACTACACTTCAAAATGGGTCTGTACCAGGTGTGTAAGCACAGTCAACACTAAGGTAATTCTTGATTTCCTCAAGGATGAATTTGCCTGCGAAGGTATTCCTAATTGTCTAATTACTGACAACGGTGTACAAGTTACTTCTCAGGATATGAAACATTTTCTGGATGATTTTGGAATAATTCATCTTAAAACAGCTCTTTATTCTCCACAAGCCAATGGTCTTGCGGAACGCATGAACAGAGTTGTTAAAAGTTGTGTACAGAGAGCTTTGGAGTTGAAGCTTCCTCTTAAAGATGTTCTGCGTGACACTTGGTGGGCTCATCGTACCACTGTTAACTATGTCATGCACAGTTCTCCTTTTCAAGTGTTACGAGGTAGACGAGCTCACTCTAAATTGAACCCTGGTTGGTTGCCTTTCCAAAATATTATTTCCTTGGATAAGGATGAGGTGGATTCCAGAATTAAATCTTATCAAAGGAACTATAAAGAGAGATATGACTTGACAAATTCTGTAAAGGCTAGATTGTGGCGTGTGGGTGAATGGGTGTTGGTCAAGAAACCCAGGTGGCAGAAGAAAGGTGTCACTGAATATATGGGTCCTTTTATCATTACATCAATTCAGAAAAATGTTGTGACGATGCAAAATGGTTGTAAATGGAATATTAACTACTAGATAAGAAAGGGGTCCAAGGGAATATTTAAAGACCTGCGCGGATAAATCCCCAAACCAAGTACATAAACAACACAAAATCCGCGGGTCTAAAGTGTATATAGATAGAGAGTTTTTGACCAGCCAAAACTACATAAAATAATAACTGATAGGGGAAACTCAATTAAGAGGACGGATTCCCATCACCCACCGAAGTGGCATGCTTCATCATTTGGGATCTCCTCTCGGCTGCAAGCTACTGCAACCAAGGAGCTACAACTCCTTTCTAAATGTAAAGGAGGAGCTCGCGGATGTTTTTAATCAGTAGTTTAGAGACACAATCGCTAAAGATTGATGGAGCATGAACAGTGTAAAGAAGTAATTGTGCAGTGTACAAAATAATTTAAAATTGACTAACATGAGAAAAATAAATTTATAAGGTATCTCGTGTATGTCAAGAGTTAAAAAGCAGTAAACGCGCGATCTGAATGAATGTGCGAACGCGCTAAAGGTGCAGTCTACATGTTTCAGCCAAAAAAGGCTTTCTTCAGGACCAAGATGTGACTACTGCACTGTAGAAAAGGTGAAAAAGAACGATACAACCATATACCTGTGAGTAACACTGTATGATCACAGGTCTTGTTCTCCTATAAGAAAGGAAACAGAAAATAGAATATGTATGTGGTGGCTGGAAAGAAAACTTTTCTTTAATATACCTAGATCACATGAAGTTACAATGTGAAACTGTCATTACCCTAAAAATAGGTAAATGAAAAAACATCTTACCCGTATCAAATCGGGAGGGTACCTTCCGCTCCTGGCAACAGCTCAGGGCGTGAGGCAACGCTCTGTAAATGAAAAAACGAACACAACTCAAACTCTTAAAAGAATAAAAACATGGTCGGGTAAAATTACCTAACCATGATGAGTATGTTTCCAAAATGTCAGTCTCATATGAATAAACTACCGCCTCTTAGAATGTTACAAGAACAATTGAGCCGGACGCTAAAAATAGCATTAAAGTTATGATATAGAGCGTAATAATAACAAACGCAGCATACTGTGTACAGCATACTGGGTAAGTTTCCAATAGCAAAATTATCACAGTCTCCTTGTCAAAAAATACAAGAAATAAGACAACGGAGCACTGTAACTAAAAAGTTAAGCATGGTAAATACATGCTAGATAACCAAGAAGAGCTACTTTACTAGAATCTAGCGTGGTCACAAAATGCAAGACAGCGCTCAGATCACTCAAGCCTTGTAATAAAGAGTGTGGAGGAAAAACTGCTCGCTACCACTAACGGCGTGCTGCTAAGAAAACCACTAGTAAAACAGTCTCATTCAGGCTTACCTACTCCGTCGTTACCCCGGGCCGGATCCGGATCCTGAGAGTCACTCGCGGTGACTGCCGGCCGGGGATGGAGGTTTAAATAGCAGTCAGTAGTTATTAGTCGAGCGTCGTGTGTCATCAACACGCGTCACATTTTACGCACCTGAAGTCAGTTTCTAATAACTACTGACTGCTATTTAAACCTCCAATGGAATATGTCAAGACTAGTAAGGTTCAATGGTGACAAGTCATCATTTCCTTCTTGTTCTGACAATGGTTTTCCTAGTACTGATCTGCTCAATTCAGATATTATTTCCACAAGGAGATTTCCTCACAGATCACATTGTGTTCCTATGCGATTTAAGGATTATGATGAATGTATCTTAATTGTATGGTTTCCTTGTTTTATTCTTTTGTTTCTTCTTTTCTTATTTCTTCTCATCTTTATTAGTATAGGGGATGTGTTGTATTAGCTAGTTTAGAATTGTTGATGTATAAATTCCAGCTCGCTCCTGTATTTCAGTCTCAATGGAGATGCCTGTGCAGAGGCAGTTAAAGGCTGGAGACCGGAGAGCTGGCAGTGTCTGTTGGTGGTTCCTGATATGGAATAAACTTTCTTCCTAAATCTACGAGTGTTTATCATTTCAACACAGCCTCTACTTGATCTTCGTGGATTTAAAATCAGCGTTTGATCTAGTACCAAGAGATAAACTGTGGGCTGTTCTAAGTGATCTGGGGGTGCCACTCTATCTTTTGTCATATGCTTAGGCGTTTGCATGAAGGCAATTATGCTCAAATTAGGTTCAGCAAACGTGGTGATCTCACCTCACCTATAGCTATAGATAGAGGGGTAAGACAGGGTTGTGTGCTCGCGCCCACCCTTTTCTGCCTATTTATAAGTGCACTGGTAGATGCATTGCATGCGGGGAAGGATAACGATGCACCCAAGCTAGCAAATAGAAAAATACCGGCAATGATGTTTGCCGACGATACTCTGTTGCTCTCAAAGTCACAGATTGGCATACAGAGGATCCTCGACAACTTTAAGGCCTTCTGTGACAGTAGGGGCCTTGAGATTAATTGTTCAAAGACCAAATATATGGTCTTTAACCAGTGGCGTAACGAAACTTGAGGGGGCCCCCCTGCAAAGTGCATGCTGGGGGGCCCCCACACTCCGGACCCAGTCAGGAGGTCTCAGGCCAGGGGTCTGCCCCCTGTGCACAGTGCCAGAGGGGGGCCCAGGAGTTCAGGGGCGCACTGTCCCACGGGGGACCCCCGCACTGCGTAGGCTGCGGGGGCTATCGTTACGCTACTGCTTTCAGGAGCTAAGCAGGCCATTACGGCGGTGCAGGTCTAGGCCAGGTTCCTCTTAATCTAATGGCTCGGAGGGAACGATGTCAACACTTCTAGAAACAGCAGTTGTGCTCGAGTCCAATGTCAAAACTTATCTGCCATCATCAAAGATGACTTATCTGCGGGTGTGAGAAGTTACAAGGTGAAAAGTTTCGCAACTTCCACAAATGTTTTATAAAATGCCATGTAGAACTCCCTTTTATCACATTTTTTACACTTTGTCAGCTTTGCACATCGCGAAGCTGGCGAAGTTGATAAAAGGGAGTTCTGCGTGACAGCAGGAATATGCTTGGCTACTTCTCAGAGCTGCCCTTGTGCCACTCAGCAACTTGGCTATGGAAAATCATACACCAAGATGAATGCTTGCCTTCTCTGCCCATCAGTGGTATTAACCTTTAGGATGGTGCATGACCACTACAGCATTTCCCCCTGCTGCTCAGGCTTCGGGTACCCCTAAGTTATAGCGAAGAAAACTCGCTCTACAAAGCCATTAATCCTGAACCCTGATGTCCTACCCTTCTTCATGGGACAACCAAGTGCAGGGAATCAGAGCCTAACTATGCCTCATCAAAATTCGGGCAAAATATGAATGCCTGACGTAGTTTCCTTATTTTGCACAATTTCATGGTCAATTTTTACACCTCACACACTCCTAACATAAATGAATCCCAGGAGCATCCCGACACATAGAATGTCCTAAAAGATACAGTTCTATTGCTGGGCATTTTTTTTTTATAGTTTGCTTAGGAAGGGCCATAGGGCTAGCAGAATCCTATGCTTAAGCACCTAATTTTAAGACCACACGTTCCGCCCTTTTTAGGTCTCGGCCTGCACCATCGCTTGCGCTGGTCTGGCCGAGAGTTTTAGTAAGCGGGTTTTGGAAGTGCAAACCCACTGGCTTTCGGCTGGCGACCAGCTTGCGTTCACGATGGCGTGCACGCGCGCAGCTGCCATCTGGGTTTCCTATCTCTTCCTCATTTCCTCGTCATGGCTCATTAACTCTCTGGACTCTGATGTTTCAATCGCAGCAGCAGCTCACATTACCAACTGACGGCCCTGGACTACAGTCACCACAGCATCACTCAGGGCCACCAGAGCATCACTCAGGGCCACCAGAGCATCACTCAGGGCCAACAGAGCATCACTCAGGGTCACCACAGCATCACTCAGGGCCACCACAGCATCACTAGGCGCCACAACAATATCACTCGGCGCCACCACAGCATCACTCGGCGCCACCACAGCATCACTCGGCGCCACCACAGCATCACTCGGCGCCACCACAGCATCACTCGGTGTCACCACAGCATCACTCAGCACCACCACAGCATCACTCAGCACTGCCACAGCATCACTCAGCGCCACCACAGCATCACTCAGCGCCGCCACAGCATCACTCAGCGCCGCCAAAGCATCGCTCAGTGTCGCTACAGCACCACTCAGCACCGCCACTGCATCGCTCAGCACCGCCACTGCATCACTCAGCGCCACCACAGCATCACACAGCGCCACCACAGCATCACTCAGCGCCACCACAGCATCACTCAGCGCCACCACAGCATCACTCAGCGTCGCCACAGCATCACTCTGCGCCGCCACAGCATCACTCAGCGCCACCACAGCATCACTCAGCGCCACCACAGCATCACACAGCGCCACCACAGCATCACTCAGCGTCACCACAGCATCACTCAGCGCCACCACAGCATCACTCAGCGTCGCCACAGCATCACTCCGCGCCGCTATAGCATCACTCCGCGCCGCCACAGCATCACTCTGCGCCGCAACAGCATCACTCAGCGCCGCCACAGCATCACTCAGTGCCGCCACAGCATCACTCAGTGCCGCCACAGCATCACTCAGCACCGCCACAGCATCATTCAGGGCCACCACAGCATCGCTCAGCACCACCACAGCATCGCTCAGCACCACCACAGCATCATTCAGCACCACCACAGCATCATTCAGCACCACCACAGCATCATTTAGCACCACCACAGCATCACTCAGGGCCACCACAGCATCACTCAGGGCCACCACAGCATCACTCAGCACCACCACAGCATCACTCAGCGCCAAGACAATATCACTCAGCACCACCACAGCATCACTCAGCGCCAAGACAATATCACTCAGCACCACCACAGTATCACTCAGCGCCAAGAGAATATCACTCAGCACCACCACAGCATCACTCAGCACCACAGCAGTATCACTCAGCAAGACCTGAGTATCATTCAGCATCACCTCAGCATCATCTCCGCAACAGTCACCACCACCACCACTACCACCTCAGCATCACTCAGCACCACCTCAGCCTGCTCTCGGAATCTGGCATCTGTTGATTCTCCCCTAGCGTCTGGCCGCTGCTAGTGTTTTAATACAGGTACTAGTTCCCAACCTTCACCCTCCGATTGTTTATGCCCCTCAAAAAAAAAGCTTTAACAAACAACCATTGCAATAGGCAGAAACAAGTTGCCAGCATTGCAAGAACAAAAGAAAACTGAGGACATTTTTTATTGTAAATACTTTTTTTAATATGGTCGTTCAGTTTTACATAATGCCTTCTTGGTCATATATAAAGTAACAAAAATGCTTCTGACACTTTTTTATTATAACTTTTCAGCATGCTGCACAGCAGCCACACTTCTCTACAGCACAGCTTGAAGACATTGGCAAAGTCAATAGCTCTGGCTAAACACTTATAAGGCCCCAAAGGCGAGACCTATTGGCTATGCCAATGCTTGTTCATGGAGGGCATGGAGTTTTTCTATTGGCTACATAATGATGAAAATGAAACATTGTTAAAGCTTGGGATAACATATGTGTGAAAAAAGTGAATGTTGCTTTTTGGTTAATATTTCATTTATTGCATGCAATCGAACAGACTGAAACTTGAAGTTCTAATTCAAATAGATGTCTAGACCTTACACATATTTGAATTTGCTGGCCAGCATAGGGTTTGGTAGTTAATTACTCATATGGAGTTAGAGTTGAAATTCTACTAGAAAAGTTGTATAACATATGCGTATTGTGCTATCCATACTTGTGTTGTGAGATGACGCATAAAAACACAAGGAATCTCTCATTTACTAACAATCCTTCACTACACTTCTTTTACTGTTTGTCACTGTTGCTCTCTCACTAAACGTTTCTCCTTCTCATATCCATCCTTCTCGCTCTGTCTCAGACATACTCCCTTTCTCTCATTGGCTTTTCTCTCACTCTCCCTCTCCTACACTTTTTTATCTTTGACCTTCATTTTTATAATTTTATGCACTTAGTGACACATGTATGTGGAATAAACTTCCATCATTCTTCAAGTCTCTTAAGGCATGTCAGCTAATTTGCAATGTAAAGAGCCAAACTGGATATAACACATATGTGACTCTTGAATGTCTTTAAAAAATGCATACCTTTGCTGTGGTAATGGAGGAAGGAAAAAGCAGAAAGGAGAAAGCAGAAGGGCCCTTGACTCTAGAAAAGGCTCAGCCGATCACTGAGAATTGGTCCTCGAAAGAGTCCTAGCTGGGAAGACCAGGTGCCTAGAACAAAGCCTTAAATGCCCAAGGGCTGCAGGAGTGACCAGGAGGAGCCCTCCCACCAGTTTGAGAAAAAGGGAGCCATAGTAATTTTTCACATCTCCAGAGGACTGGGACATGGTGCTAAGGTTTACCCATGGAGATCACATTCTAAGTGGGAAAGAAAAATCAGGTTTGTCCTACTTGGAGCAGAGGAACCAATATTTCCATAACATATGTCTACTTTGAAACAAGGCCAGCCCAAAATCCTGCACATAACAAATTAGGATATATCTGTGGGGGCCCAGGTATATGAAATGCGATGCTTTGCTGCAGATTGTTGTAGCTAAAATGTAATAAAGAGAGTTATATAAAAAGAAAAGGCCAGGAGTGTGACGTGGTTGCAGATCTATGGTCTTGGCGTTCGGCCTGTGTAAACCTATTACCTGAAAATGAAACATGACGGCCGAACAAGGGGGTAGGGGGGGTGAGTGAACTGTCACTCAGAGCACACCACACTGCGGCGGGTGGAAGCAACCAGAGCGACCCTTGCTGGAGGGAAGCAGCGTGGAGTGAAAGTAGACCCCGTGGGTGGGGCGAGGGAGGTGGGGTGGTGGATGTTATGTTGCAGCTGTGACGCAACAGCTGCAACGTTGAGGGCGCCCCCAAGTGCCTATCCCGACAGGGATATTAGTGATGTTCCCCTGTTGGGCCCGGGCCGTGTGGTTTGGTCCCGGGTCACGTGGTACAAATAAATAAATACGGCCACCGCGGACATGACGTCAGTGGACGCCTGTACGCGGTAGCCATCACCAGTAAACGACTTGGCTCCGTGTCGTTATTAACGCAGGCCTTACCTCCTGGTTCTGTGGGTCACCTAGCGAGTGTCTCCACCTGTGCACACGACACAACACTGGCGACGAGGGCGGGCGTGCTCCCGCCGTGTTTCTGTACTGGGGCGGCCGCGTGAGGGTGAAGAAGGCCCCGCGGTGCTCGTGCCCCAAAGCTGACTGCTGACGCCTGACGCCGCCGGACTCTGAAGGTCAGGTCAGGAGCGGCTCTAACGCACCGGCGTGCGCTCCAGTCCCTGCGCTAATCGAGGGATAAGTGGTGCCCGTCAACCCCCACCAACGCTGGAGCCGCGCTCCGTGCTTGCACTCCTCGGCAGGTCGCGTGCATGCGCACTGGGTGTGTGAGGCCTGCAGCGGTGTGGAACATCGCGATACACACGGCCCGCACGTGGTGCTGCCCAGGAAGTCCCGCTACGACCGGGAGTACGGCGAGACAGGGGACTGTCCCCTCCTACACTGGTGGGGCAAGCATTGATACCCCAGCGCTGCCACACGCCCTGGGAGTCTGGAGGGGTTACCAAACACACACCCCCAACAAGTAAAGGATTCGGGACATTCTTCCTGCTCACAGTGGGGGAACTTACACTGACAGCAACGGGGTGCTTCCAGCTACGTGGGGAAGCAGGGCTCGACGGTCTGCACAGCGCATTGGCAGCGTAATACCCTGTGGAGAGTCATAATGTCCACGATTCCCCCGATTGAACTGTTTGTGGTGGAGGGATCTCCATCTGCCCAGGCTTCACGATGGAAGGAGTGGGTGGAACTGCTCATTATATTCTTTGAGGCCACGAAGGTCCATAAGGATCAGAAAAGGGCAATGCTGCTTCACTTAGGGGGGAAGGACATCCACTGCATTACAAAGACTCTCGTGGAAGCGACACCCAAGACTCACAATACTCTCATCAATGCGCTAACAGGCCATTTTGAGCCCATGGCCAATCAGGATTACGAGCGCTTCATATTTCGTCAAGCCCGTCAACTGCCCGACGAATCGCTAGACACATTCCATGCCAGACTGAAACTCTTGGCATCCACGTGTGGGTTTCGAGATGAGACGGAAGAAATCCGAGGGCAAATCATCCAAGGGTGTGTTTCGGCGAAGCTTCGCAAGGGGATTCTGGAAGAATCAGGCAAGCCACTACCGGATATTTTAACGCTGGGGCGGACGAAAGAGCTGTCCAAGGCTAGAGCAGCTCATATGGAAGCGGCGCTGCAGTCACCAGTCAAAGCAGAACCGGTAAATGCAGTCACAATGAAGTCGACAGACCGTCGCAACAAGAGACCATCTGCCGGTGGCCCGCCAGGGACTCAACGGTACTGTGGATACTGCGGTGGCCCACCTCACAAAGCAGCCGACTGCCCAGCGAAAGGCAAGAAATGCGGTGGCTGCGGACGATTCAATCACTTCGAAAAGGTGTGCCGCTCCAAGCAGTACCGAAAACCCAAGCAAGTGGTCAATGCGGTACCCGAGCGAGGTGGTGAGTCAAGCGATATGGATGACGACGAAGAAGACGAAAGAGCAGTGCACAAGGTGCACATGATCGGAGCCGCATCCAGCAGAAGCAGGCACCTGCCACAGTGCCGGATCCAAGTAGGAACACAAGATATCACGGCAGTCGTGGATACTGGAGCCACCATAAATATAATGGCCGCTGCTCTGTACAGCTCCATGCAACCAGCGCCCATATTACAGCCCACCAAAATCACGGTCTTTGCCTATGGACAGGACAAGCCGCTGGAAATGAAAGGAAGGTTCAAGACCACAGTGACGCATGAAAACAAGTCGATCACCACCGTGGTATACGTCACTAAAGAGGGACAAGGCATGCTTCTGGGATGTCGGGCGGCGGAGGACTTAGGGATTGTATCCTTTGCATTCGGAATTCACCAAGAATCAGTTCAACACATACTCCAGGAATTTGCACCGGTCTTCGAGGGCATTGGAAAGTATACAGGAAAGGAGATACACCTTCACATTGACCACACCGTACGGCCCGTAGCCCTACGACACCGACGAGTGGCTTTTCATCTACGACCGTTGGTGGAGCAGGAGTTGCTCAAGCTGGAGCAAGCGGGCATAATAGAGAAGGTATCTGGTCCCACGCCATGGGTATCCCCTATCGTTGTCGCCCGGAAACCGAAACAACCGGGAGCTGTCAGAATATGCGTCGACATGCGACTACCGAATGCAGCCATCAAAAGGGAGAGACATATCACCCCGACGATTGACGATTTGATCGGAGAGATGGCAGGAGCATGCTGGTTCTCTAAACTCGATCTGCGGTCAGGATACCACCAACTGGTCCTCGATCAAGAATCCAGAAATATTACAACCTTCTCCACGCATGTTGGACTTCGCCGGTACACCCGTTTGAGTTTTGGGATATCCAGTGCCGCAGAAGTGTTCCAAAACGTAATCCACGAACTGATCATGGGCATTCCTGGAGTCATCAACGTGAGTGATGACATCATGATACACGCTAAGTCCATCCCAGAACACCATTCCCGCCTGGTGCAAGTGCTCCAGCGAATCAAAGATGCCGGATTGACCCTCCACAGAGAAAAATGCGAATTTCTCAGAACCAAATTACAGTTCTTTGGATACACCTTCTCGACTGATGGGGTGAACCCGGACCCAGACAAAGTCAAGGATATCAAAAATGCGCCAGCCCCAATCAATGTCACCGAAGTCCGCAGCTTCCTTGGCATGGTGAATTATTGTGGGCGTTTCATCAAGGATCTTACGACCCTCACTCAACCCCTGAGGGATCTCACCAAAGACTCAGTTCCATGGGCGTGGGGAGAACTACAGGCCAAGGCGTTTCAGGACATCAAGGATGCCTTGTCCACTGCTACCACGCTGGCATTTTTTGACCCACAGAAGCTCACGCTGGTCGCCGTTGACGCAGGACCAAAGGGACTAGGCGCTGTACTCATGCAACGCCGCACAGCTGAAGAAGACTGGGCCCCGGTGGCCTTCGCAAGCCGCTCGCTCACCGACACCGAGCAGCGGTACTCTCAGATTGAGAAAGAAGCCATTGCGATCCACTGGGGGTGTCGCCACTTCCATCTGTATGTCTACGGAAAGCCGTTCGTAGTAACCACCGACCACAAGCCTCTTCTGCCTCTATTCTCTGGCACCTCATCGAAGCCTCCACCGAGGATAGAGAAATAGATGCTGCAACTGCAGAATTACAATTGTCGAATCGAATACCAGCCAGGGAGCCGCAATCCGGCGGATTATCTCTCCAGACATCCCCGGAACGCCACGGCCCAGGAAGAAGAAGATGCTGCAGACACAGAAGAGTATGTACGGTGCGTTACCGAAAGATCCTGTCCTTTGCCCCTCTCCATGGATGACTTAAAGAATGAAACTGACAGAGATGAGTGTCTCCAAAGGATCAAACAGGTGGTGAAACATGGCAACTGGCACAAAGCTCGAGAAGAGTGGAAAATACTCACGGAGGAGGCTCGAAGAGTACTGGAAAGTCTGTATCATGTCCGTGACGAGTTGATGGAAGACACCACGGGATGTCTCATGCGAGGGCATCGACTGGTAGTTCCCTCCTCGCTGACTGCCAGGGTCATTCAACTGGCCCACAGTGGACATCAAGGGATGGTTAAAACTAAGTCGCGGCTGCGCACCAAAGTATGGTTCCCCTTGATGGATGAGTTAGTAGAAGCTGCCGTTCGGGAATGCCAATGGTGCCAGGTGACTGGAGGGAATCCCAGGCCTGCGCCCGTGATCACAGAGCCAAGACCCCCTCGTCCTTGGATGAGTGTCAGCCTGGATTTTGGAAGCCTGCCTGATGGGAGACACACCTTTGTAGCCATCGACGACTATTCCAAATATCCTGAAATTGAAATTGTGAACACCCTCAGTGCCGCTGAAATCATCCCGAAGTTAGAAAAGGTGATGGCGACGCATGGCATTTTCCAAGAACTCAAAACGGATAATGGGCCGCCTTTTCAAAGTCAAGAGTTAGCCACATATCTAACTTCACTGGGTGTCAAACACCGGCGAATCACTCCCCGCTGGCCGCAAGCGAATGGGGAGGTGGAACGCTTCATGCGGACCTTAAACAAGGTCATCCGCATAGCCCACGAGCACCGCCAGCCCCTGGAGTTAGCTCTGTTCACCTTCCTGAGGAATTATCGACAAACTCCCCACACCACTACGGGCCTGGCTCCAGGACACCTGTCAATGGGTCGAGTGGTCACGGATTCAATACCACATCATCCCCAGTGGTGCCCTGAAAGCCTTGACGATTGCAAGATAGATGAGCAGAGGCGCAGAGTGCATGAGCGAGTCAGTCAGCGCCGAGGAGCTCGACAGGTGGATCTGCAATGAGGAGATAAGGTGCTACTAAAGAACCGCTTCACAAAAAGCAAATTCATCTCCTGTACGAAAGGCGACCCTGGACTGTCATCAGAGTACGAGGCAGTAGGGTGATGGCCCGGAGAGGCGGAGAAGTTGTAACCCGGAACTGTTCCCATTTTAAGAGGTGCCATTTCACGGAGAACTCCGGGGTGGACTCCGGGGCGGTTAGTCAGAGTCTACCCCCTGTCGACCTCAGGTGGTCCCTGTGACGGAGGATGAAGTGGGCAGTAACCCCTCGCTGTCACCAGGGGCAGATCCTAGCCTGCACCCAGACACTGACACCGGACTGGCTGAGCATGAGGAAATGCCGGTGACTTCTGGAGAGACAATTGAGTCCAGTGGGCGGGGAAGCTCCCAGTACCAGTTCCGACGCAATCCTGAGCCGAACAAGAAGCTGAGTGACTATTTCATGTAAGACTGTTCCTTTTTGGTATATCTTCAGAGTTAGCATCGTAGGGGGGTATTGTTGAAGATGTTGCATGGACTTTTCTGTTTTTGGAAGGAATGTTATGTCGCAGCTGTGACGCAACAGCTGCAACGTTGAGGGCGCCCCAAGTGCCTATCCCGACAGGGATATTAGTGATGTTCCCCTGTTGGGCCCGGGCCGTGTGGTTTGGTCCCGGGTCACGTGGTACAAATAAATAAATACGGCCACCGCGGACATGACGTCAGTGGACGCCTGTACGCGGTAGCCATCACCAGTAAACGACTTGGCTCCGTGTCGTTATTAACGCAGGCCTTACCTCCTGGTTCTGTGGGTCACCTAGCGAGTGTCTCCACCTGTGCACACGACACAACAGTGGAGTGGGAGAGGGGGCTGTCGGGAAGGACGGGACGCAGAAACATGCCGCTTCTGCAGCGGCCACCAGAGGGTCGGGGGGCTTTGATGGGGGTGGGGTGCCAGTGCACCCGTTCACGTGAAAAAGTGTTACTGTGTTTGCTCAATGCATGGCCCTAGAGTGTCTACACAATGAAATGCTACTACACAATCTCAGAACTGACTCAAGCTCACGGCTAGTGTGATAAACTGAACCTAAGGCAGGCTTTATATTCCTTGGAGAATAAACGTTTCTAATACAATCACACCGTGGCTGAGTACAACGCTTCGTTGTCTAGTTACATCATGTGGCTAATAAAAGTTTGTGAAGTTAAATCCTCGTGCTGACCAGTCGATGTTCGACAGTGTTGTTAGTGTGTGTCCCAGCTCAGACAGACCTGAATCGATCAACTGTTGACAGTGGCTGTTAAAACAAAACAAAAAAACGCCGAAGCCCAACATCATAAATTAGAGGGATTAACCAACTACACTACGGGCTCGATCGGCCTGGGTTGCTATGCTTACTGCTAGACACACATAAATACTGAAACGTGGTATATATTCAGCTGGTGATGAGAAAAGAAAGGGGACCACGGATAAGCAAAATTCCACCAGCTTTCGGGTTCAATAACCTAATAGGCTCGACAAATGTTAGCTGTTAATCTCAGCCTACCAGCTCGGCGCCGGCTAGCTGTTTACCAGTGCTTGTTACCAGGGACGCCTGGGCTGGGATTCGGCAATACTAAGATAACTGCTGATGAATATTAATAACTTAATTACCATAATGTGCAAACTTTACTACAGTTGATGTTGTCATTACCTGGCATGTCTGATAGCATATGCGACTAACACCCAACGCTATTGCACTTCTTTCACCATCCTAAAAAACCTTTATTAATCGATGGCACTTCATAGATCCATTCCCTCAACCGAGCTCCAATAGAAAGGATGAAAGTCTGAGCCAGCTCCGCCGAGTTTCTAACGGGTAGCGTATAAGTGACCTAAGATCTCTGGGTAATTGCACCTAGGACCTTTCCTTCTGACTCTGATAACTGCAGGAGCTGCTCCACACAGGCTTTCCAAACCCAAGGGATCCTTCCACAAAAGACAAACACTGCATTGCGCACAGTGACCACTTGCAGTATGTGAACCCTGACAGGCACATTTAGGAAATGCGTCCTCCGTGGCAGCAATCTGTGGAAGTGGTGAGATGTCTGGGGAACTTCAGGAGCTTTGCATAATCACGTGTGATCCACTTCAAGGAACTGCAAGTGCCCCCTTCATAGAGCACGGAATGCCGAGGACTGGTCTTTTTTCTAGGCCCATCTAGGTTTCACAGGAAAGGGAACTGAGCCCACGGATATTAAGGGATTTGCCCAGGACCACACAATTAGATCACGTGTGGAACGTGATATTAGAATTTAGCAATAGCGGGCGCATCCTTCCACTCCGTGTCCTATTAGCTTTCAACAGTCAAATCACATTGTTGTGTATTGTAAGCAAGCCCTGGAACCTTCAGCTGTGTCATTAGAGATGAGCGAGGACGCCCCTCATGGTGGGAGCAGCATAGCATGTCTATGCACTACACATAGCATGTGCTGCCAGGCAATGCATTCAGTGTAATGATCGGAATATTGGTGTCAGTAGGAGGAAAGCTTGAATCCACATTTCTAACAGATATCAATATTTTTGTCTTTAAAAAGAATTGCTCTGTATCTCCCTCTTCCTCACTTCCCATTCCTTTAGCCCTCCCTCTTCTTTTCTTTTATCCCCTCTCTCTAGTTCTCTCAATTTCTCTTTCATTAACCCTATTTCTCTTTACCATATATCTGCCTTTTTCTTATTTTCCATCTTTCGCTTCCTACCTACCTCCTTTTAGATCAGCCTCACTCTCCCGATCTTCTCTATATATCCTTACCTCTCTCTTTCACTGCCTCTGTGTCACTTTCCCAGTAATTTTCGGCAGATGATGAAAGGTGGAGAAGGTTAATTGCCCAGGACAGGTCCACCACCCACCTCTCTGAGACTCTCCACTCCGACCTCGGCTGAGCGGCACCAGGGCAGTGGCTCGCCGTTTTGGACCACTACTCCTGACCTGCCTCCTCCCTCGGACATACTCACTCACCTTAGGCCTGGCCTGCAGCTTCGGAGGCGAGCGGGCAGCAGAAGGCAGGGCGACTGGGCGAGGCTAGCCACCAGGCAGGGGCTAGTACTGTAGTATACAGTCCTGCTAGTATAATTAAATTATCCTGGCACGGCGGCCGCACCCTTCTCAGTCAGAACTAGTACAAGTCACGTGCACTTTTAATTACAATGCGCATGACAATGGCAGGCATTAGTCACCAGCCCCGCCCCCACCCTGAAGACCGCGGCACCGCGCAAACGCATAGACAACAACTGCGTGCCGCCACGCACACGCACCATTTAATTATGAAGAGCCGGCCCCGGCGTACTGCGCACCAACTATTTAATTAATTTATTAAAAGGCTCAGGCAGGCCGACAGGGCGTGCGGCGTGCGCACGGCACCATAATGAAGAGAGGCTTAGAGGCCGTCACCGTGGCGTGCGCGCACCGTTTAATTTATGGGGACTTGGGGAGGCCGTGCGCGCAGTCGAGCACCATTTTATTTGTGAAGACTGTCTTGAAGAGGCTTGCTTGCAGCCGTCTCCCTCCGCCGAGAGTGAGGGGGCCCCAGGAGCGTGGGGGCACCCCGCACCGCGGGGGCTGCGGGGGCCTGTGTTACGCCCCTGTCTTTAACCCAATCAGCTCTACTCGCCCTAACCCCAGCCTGCACGGTTTTCCTCTGGAGAGGGTATCTGTATTCGAATATCTTGGGGTAACTTTAACTGAAAAAAATGGACTGGGGGACCCAAATTAATAAAATTAGTCTGAAGCTAGCACAGAACTCAGGAGGGTTGATCAAGCTATTCTTATAAACCTATCGGACCAATATTGGAAATCTATAAAATGCAAACTAGGGGCTCTGCAATGTACAGGGCTGAACTATGGGGGCATAGCTCTCTGAGAATCATCATCAAGTCTGAGAACTCTTTCATTGGGCAGCTAATTGGTCTTCTCCTTAGCTCTCCCCTCACACAGCTTTGCTTCGATCTGGGGGTAAGGCCAATTGCTGATGAAATTGCTCTCAGACCCCTAATCTTCTGGCACCGACTATGGGTAACCCCGGAATTGACTATGTATAGGGAAGAGTTAAAGGAGATCTTGGGCCTGTATGGTGCCGGGAAAGTACAGTGGCAAATGTTAGGGATTTATTTCTGAACATGGGCAGAGCGGGTTTATGGCATCATCCTGAGGAAGCTTGCGCTACAGTTTTCAGAAAGGAACTGGTTCAGAGTTATAGGGGGGACAAGCTCACACTTATACAGGGATGCTCAGCTACTGGTCCATTAACAGCTGCGTTTTTAAGAATTAAAGATGAGTACAGCCTAGAGTCTGCCCTGGATGAGATACAACCCGCGCTAGCGAGGAAATTGTATATCCAATTTGGACACGGGGTTCTCCCACTGCGCTTTTTTTTTAAATAAATGGGAAAGTACATCTGCTCTAGGCTGTCTGGCCTGTAACAACGCAGATGAATCAGAACTGCATGTTTTCTTCTTCTGCGCTGGTTGATTCAGCTATGTAGAAATCTGGGGACTAAACACTGTGTGGAGGCATATACAATACTTCACCCCCAATTGTATTCGTGGTGTCACGCTTCCTACTTTCCATGTGGTGTGTGCGCAGGTCACTTCTGAAAATTATTATATAGGGCAAAGTTGACAAAACCTCTTTTAGTTCTTAACTGGGCTGGCTCCACTTTTAAACCTAATCTTTTTATATTTGATTTTATAGAGTGCTTTTTTAGTATTTTACTCTTATGAAATGTATCAGCTTCATCTGTGCTCAATAACTGTACATCCTTTATTAATCTGGTTTTGTGTATACGTTACTATGTACTTTGTTTATATATTGGGGTGTGGGATAACAGTAATAATTTGTAACTGTAACCCCGGATTCTGGGGCTTCGAGCTCATGTACCAGGGAATATTTTTATTTATTGTTTGTTTATTGTGTCTGCACTTTTATGGTCTATTGACCGCAATATAGTATTTGATGATGATGATGATGAAAGAGTTTGCAGCAGCGGGCGGTGTCAGAGGAGAGGGGAGAGTGGGGAGTAAGACGACTAACAACAAAAAAAAGGATTAAAAAAAAGAACTTACCTGCCGTCTGCAGCCTGCCGCATTGCCGTCTTCTGCTCCTCTCGTGGTTCCACTGCAGGAAGAGACTCCCAGACTCCCCTGCGGCCAATCCTGAAGCTGCTCTCATGCATGAGAGCAGCTTCAGAGTGGCCTGAGCGCCGATGATTTGTGCTCCCAGGGAGACTGGGAGCCTGTCCTTTGCTGTCTCCAACCCAGCAATGCAGCTGGGTTGGAGAGAACATCAATGCGCATGACGGTTTGGCCGGCCTGAGATGGCCAGCCAAACAATCATGCGCATTAATAACAGTGTATACCACTCCCCATGGGTGCCTGTTATCCCCCTGGCCCCGCACCCAAGACTCCCGTAAACAAAATAAAACGATAATAAATGCGGGTTTATCAACGTTTTATTTTTATTTATTTTTAGCTGCTGGCAGGGGGCTATCCTCCTCCGCCATAGCTTGAGGAACCGTCCTTGATGATTTGGTGGCTGAACCACAAGGAGGAATGGAAGAGCTGGGCAAATTTTGGTTCAGCTCCAAACATCATAAAAGAATCACATGCCAGCTGCTTGCACCAGGGAACTCATTGTTGAGACTTTTCCTCTGGACACCAATGGTCTTCGAAGGAATTTAACTTCCAAATCAGTTGTCTGGAACTCCTGGCAGGATTATTTGCCATACGCTGTTTGCAAAGACCAAAGTGACATGTTGCATTCTCCTAAAGGTGGGCAATATCTCTGCTGTACAGTATGTCAACAAATGGGAGGTACAGGATCCAGGACTCTGAGAGAGATTGACAAAGGCTTCTGGCACTACTGCCTAAAGAAGGGAGTGTGTGTGATGCCTGTTCATCTTCCGGGGCAATCCAGCATAGTGTCTGACTAGAATTTGTACCTCCTGAGGGATTCCAGCGACTGACAATTCCTACCCCAGGTGCTTTGTCAATGATGCCAGATGTCAGAGATTTATGTGCATCCACACTGAATGCACACGTTCCATAGTATTACAACTGGAGACTGGACCCAGACGCTGCCCAAAAAGATACATTCCAGCAGGACTAGAGTGAGGGTCTCAACTATATTATCTCGCCTTTTTGATGATAGCTGGAGTGGCAAATTGGACCAAGTATCAACAAGTGGGGATGATTCTTGTGACCCGGACATGGAGGTTGCAACCCTGGTTTCTACTTCTACTGGAGTTGTCTTGCAACCTACCAGTCATGCTTCCCTTTCACCAAGGCATCCTGTGGGGTCCAGGAGTTAAGGCCCATCCCAGGGTGATGAAAATCTTCTGAACCTCATTGCCTGGTGCATTTCAGGCAAAAATGGCACACACCAGCCCTTTTGCAGAAGGCTTTATTCATCACTCAAGCACTCACGTCAAGCACCCACAAAAGATACAGATCAGCCTGGCCAGCTTGTTGGATAGACAAGTGGATCCAGTCGCGGTAGACATTTTATTGATTTTGAATTTCCTTTCAGTATTAGCAGAGATTGGTAGAGCATACTCTACAGTTAATTCTTTATGACCTGGGATCCCATCAGAACATACCCCAGTCGAAGACAACCAACTGGGTGCCTATCCCCTACTTTGCAAGCTTATTTTTTTTTCAAATAGTTTTTATTGAATAGAAAATAAAGTACCAAGGATAAATGTTGTATACACAAGATAAATAACATGGTAATAAATACACGAAGATAAAAAATACAACCTTATTTAAAAGATAAATTAGAAAAGATTAAGGTACCTATTAATAAATTGGTTAAACAATTATTTTGAGATAGAAGATAAGAAGAGAGAGGCAAGAGAGTAGAGAAGGAAAAGAGAAAAGAAAGAAAGAAAGAGGTGAGAAAGAAAGAAGAAAGGTGAACAAAAAGTTATTATTGTAAAGAAGAATGTGCAGATAGGAAAGTAGTAAAAGGTAACCATAATAAGTCAGATTTAATTTTTTGAGACAATGTTAAAGATGAAACAGTAGAAATTCTATGTTCATTGCAAATAAAATTCCATACATATTTTAGAATTGTCTTTCCAGCAAGAAAGAATAACTTTAAAAGCAAGAGCAATAAAAAGGTAAAGTAATTTAAACATCAACGAGGAATCATGAAAATCATGAAAATCAGCAGACATAGAGCCAAGTAAAACACTGTGAAGTGACAATGGAGTACAGAAAAGAAATATCTTTGAACATTTAGTCCAGATGGAATCCCAAAACTTGAAAACACTAGGGCAATAGTATAACAAATGAGTCAATGTGCCATCAGCGGAAAGACATGACCAGCAAAGAGGAGAAGAGGAAGGGTTGATTTTATGTATAATAATAGGTGTCCGAACTGCCCTATTATATAAAGAAAAATAACGATTGAGTGAAATTGGCAGCTTTAGAGGTAGTGAAAACTTTGCACCATAGTTTGTTCCATTTTTGAATTGAAAGAGATATAGAAAGATCCAATTCCCATGCTCTCAGGAATAGGGGTAGATAGAAGTTTATATATAAGAGAGGCTTTCGGGTTAGAATCAGGTGAAATTTTATACAGAGGAGTCAAGGGAATAAATGGAGTAGTGTTGGGAGGGAATTTTTTTTTTTTTTTTTTTAATTCTGTTTATTGGCATTTCAGATAAGTAAATGCAATCACACTGCCTTGCAAGGCAGTATAACAGTAACAAACCATACAACCATTCTGTGATTGACCTTTTCACAATTAAATAGGACAAAACCATCGTCCTGCACATTAACAGTATCTTCTACATCTGTGGCATTTGCACCATCTGGGCTACAGTAATACCATCTTTACATATTTTGTGACTCATTATCATTCAATTGCAGCAAATATTGACGTAACGGTTCCCATATATCTCTAGGTCTAGATGTGACGGGTAGTTCTTCTGCATATAATGCAAGGTTTTCATTGCAATACACCATGGGGCCGATTCCGATTCGGGCCGGAAAACGTACCGACCGACTCGGTACGGGAATTTAGTCTGACCGACACGTAACGGCGCTGCTCGATCCGCGTAGTACGATGCAATGCATGTGAAATATGACCGACTCGTACGGAACACAAGCCGAACGACCGCACCGCACGGAAACCAGCTATCCGGCCGGGAAACCACGCGAATCGAACCGACCGACACGCACCAGGAAAGAACCCGACAGAAACGTACCCGCGAACTCCGACCCGCGCAGTACGATGCAATGCGTGGAAAACCAGACCGAGTCGCACGGAGCTCAAGCCGTACGACTGACACGCATACAAAACGGAGCCGAAGCAACCCAATACTCCGCGACCGACGCGTACGCCGCACATGAAATCCATCAGAAACACAGCGTGAAAGACTCGGAGAAGCTCGCACGAGCCAACTGCAGCGTCCGACACCGTCAGAAGAACGTCTCCTACATGCCCAGAAACTACAAAGGAAAAAATACAAAAAAAAGGGCTAAACAAGCAATGACAAAGTCAATAAATACTGGGGGAAATGGGACAAAGACACACCCACAACTCCACCCATATAAAGGCCACAAATCCCTACCATGATCCTTTGCAAATTCAACTGACCTGCCAGCACAGAACACCATCAGACAGCAACCACAGACACACCCACAACTCATCCATCACACAAGCCACACACCATTAGCACCTCCCTAATAGCACCCTCACATACACCCAGCAAAACTGACACTCACCTACCCTCACCTGCACACTCACACACACATCAATCCCCACCACCACCCATCACCATGCCCCCAAAGAAGAATCCAAAGTTCCTAGACAGTGAATTGGAAGTGCTGGTAGATGAAATCCTCAGGGTAGAGCCACACTTGTTTGGTACACTGGTCTAACAGACCCCCATGTCGCAGAAAACCAAGATGTGGGAGAGGATCGTTGACAGGGTGAACGCACAATCACCATGTTTGCGCACAAAGGAAGACATCCAGAACAGGTGGTATGATGTGCGCAGGAGGGTCAAAGCCCTACTCAAGAAGGATTACACCTTGAGCCATCGCACCGGCAGTGGCCCTCCTGCCAAACCAGTATACCTCAGGCCCTGGGAGGAGAAGGTGCGGGCCATTCTACCACCAGAGAGCGTACATGGACTATCAAACATCCCAGAGCCTGGTGAGTATACAACCAATATACCCAATATCGTGTGACAATACACACACATCACTGTCAAGGGGATAGTGAAACCATGCACCGTCAGCAAAGCCACAGTAACCAAAACATAATCATCCCAAGATGTGTATGTTAGTTAGACAAACACAATACCTGCCATCCCATAGTGAAATGTAACTGAGTCATGACATGTACAAACCCAACAACAAATAGAGCAAGGCAGCGGCACAAATCTAACCAACAAACACTGTCAGACATTTTGCCACCACTAGAACACCACCTCACAGGGAAGCTCACTGAAAGGAAGGAATTCTGGGTATGCTGGTGAAGTCAGTGTAGCCAATAGCATGATGGGAGTTGTAGTCACAGATATTGGTCACCCTCACAATTGGCCCATCAACACCACTCTGAGCCATGCTCACATCACAGGGAGTGGAAAAGAACTGACAAGATGGCTGACACTGGGTACTGCTGTGGGGAGCACAAGGCCCTGCTGGGAACTGTGCACCAACCAACAGCAGGACACCACTGACTGACATCCTGAAAGCAAACTTGCACTCCCTGCAATGGAAGCACGTTCCATGGTGGGATATCTGGCTGGGTGGGAAGGAGGACTGACAGCACTGACCATAGTTACCAGCAGCTTTTCTCACACACCCCTTAACACAAACTCCACACAACTCACCTGGGAGAATGCATTGCCTCACACTCTAATTAAATATCCCACAAACAACAACCACACTGGGTTATGCTGTGTGAAGCACAGGGACACTTTTGGGACTTGTAGCCAAACAAACGCCAGGACAACACTGTCAGCCATCCTGTCAGCACAGGCACACTACCCCACAGGGAAGCAGAGTCAAAAGGAAGGAAGTATGGGCCTGCTGGGAAGGGAGGTGTAGGCAATAGCATGATGGGAGTGGTAGTCACAGCTCAACATCCCCCACCCGCATGGCCCAGCAAGCTCACACTGAAGCATGCACACCTCACAGGGAGTGAAAAGCCACCTCAAAGATGTCTGACACTGGTGCTCTGTTGTGGGGAGCACAAGGCCCTGCTGGGAACTGGGCACCAACAAACAACAGGACACCACTGTCAGCCATCTTGCCATTGCTGTCACACTCACACACAGTGAAGTCCACTCAAAAGGAAGGAAGTATGGGCATGCTGGGAAAGGGGTGTAGGCAATAGCATGATGGGAGTGGTAGTCACAGCTCAACATCCCCCACCCGCATGGCCCAGCAAGCTCACACTGAAGCATGCACACCTCACAGGGAGTGAAAAGCCACTACAAAGATGTCTGACACTGGTGCTCTGTTGTGGGGAGCACAAGGCCATGCTGGGAACTGGGCACTAACCAACAGCAGGACACCACTGACTGACATCCTGAGAGTCAACCTGCACCCACTGCAAGGGTGGCATGCTTCATGGTGGGATAACTGGGCTGGGGGAGAAGGAGGGCCGGATGTCAACCAAATACCACCAATGCTGGCCATGCACACACCTCAACATTCACATTGAAATGCTTCAGGTTGGCAGGACAATGTGCTACACCAATATCAACCTCTGACTGTGACAACTTAGGACAATGCAATGTACAGGCCCGCATCCAGAGGTACAGTCACAACTGTCAGGTTTTTGAACCATTGATGCCTGTAGAAACATAACATACATTGTGTGTCTCTTCCCAAAACAGGTGATGATGGGGACACAGCAGCAGACGATGAGGAGTCCCTGTCCCAGGCTCCGGGGGCCCCTGAGCTCTTTGGTGTGGAACAGCCTCTGCCCTCCTCGGATGGCGAAGACCTACCTGGCCCCTCCGGTGTGAGTCATCATGCAGCACCAGCAGGATCACCATCTGCACCCCCTGCACCCACTCCTCCAACATCTGCCAACACACAGACCACCCCCGCCAACACGGACAGACCAAGGACCACCAATGACAACAGCACAGGGACCCCGGCCCACCGTGAAGCAACGGACAACAACCCCAGTACCAACCCCCAAGGGGGCCTAGGCTCACCTGTGCGTGCCACCGCAGGTCCCGCACGTGTGGCCAGGGGTGGTGGGAGGGGTGGTAGGCAGAGGTCGCTGTTTGCAGAGGGATCTGGACTGCATGATGACCCACAACTGGTACGCATTGCTGATGCGTACCAGAATAGCACCGGAGAGGTCAGCCAGGTAGTGGGGATCCTCAAGGACATTCAATAGCAGCAGGCTGCCCATCATGCCCGCTTGGACTCCCACGATTTTTTACGGAAACAAAAGGCAATGCTGAAAAAAATAAAATGGGAAGCCAACAGATCAATGGAGGACCATATGTGGGCACAACTACACGCTGATACAAAATGTAACGATGGTGCAAGTTTTTGGAAAACCATAAACAACTTTTTAAGACCAATGCATGACGGGGTTTCATCCAATATTACCGAAGAGGTATGGGCAAGCCACCTTAGGAATCATTGTAATCAGGGTATGGATGGTAAATGTGAGACAAAAATCGATAATGTGATAAAAAGTTTTGTTACAAATAAAGCACAGACATTCCATAGGAGGCTCGGCAATCCAGAAGGTTACACATCAACCATAAATGATGGATTGTCAAGTACGCGAAACATCATTAAGCGCCAAATTAAAAAAGGAAGAAGAGAGGGGGCGCAAGACCCGAACGGAATTCCGCCCATCTTTCACAAACAAGATGAGAATGAATGGGCATTAAGACATTTTAATAGATTGCCTGCCTCCTGGAAGGGCTCAATTATCTCTCCGATTTTTAAGTCTGGGTATAAGTCTCTCCCGCAAAATTATCGATTAGTGGCCCTAATGGATAACGAGGCAAAGTATTTTGCAGGTATACTTTTGGAGGAGCTGCAGGCCTGGGCCTCAGAGAAATCCCTAATTCCGGTTAATCAGACTGGCTTTGCTAAATCAGTTGGGACAACCACTAATATCCTAACCATGGGTATGTTAATAGATAAGGCTGGATCAACTAAAATGCCCATTCACTTCTGTTTTATAGACTATAAGGCTGCTTTTGACCACATAAATCGGAATATTTTGTGGTCCAAATTGAATAGTTGGGGGATACCAAGACCTCTGTTAGATTTGTTGATTAACCTCCATACAGAGACATGGGTCCAGATAAAACTGGGTGATGGATCACTTCTGTCAAGACGTATACCAACCAACAAAGGCCTCAAACAGGGCTGTGTTTTAGCCCCCACATTATTCAATTTGTTTGTAGGAGACCTCGTCCCGATCCTAAATAGCTGTAACTCGCATGCCCCCAAATTAGGAGGGCTAGTACTACCGTGTCTTATCTATGCGGACGATATAGTCCTAATCAGCCAACAAAAGTAGGGCTACAACATCTTGTGAATGCTACACAGGGCTATTCAGAAGCAAATGAATTGACCATAAACCTGGAGAAAACGCAGACAATGACGATCAGTAAGAACAGGAAAAAATCGTCTATTTGGTTTTGGAACAATGTCCGTATTGAGGATACGTCAGTATATAAATATCTAGGAGTATAAATTGACAACAGCGGTCATTTTACTGTACAGAAAACCAGCATCAGAGGTAAAGGCCTTGCCTTAGCAATATCTTTAAAAGCACTAAACAGCAAGCTTACTGGGCCATCTCTCCTACCACTGGTACAAGTAATACAAGCTAATCTCCTGCCAACAATCACTTACGGGAGTGAAGTACAGAGAGGCAGAGATGCAATGATTTTGGATAGTACAGTCATAGCTGCCTACAGGATTATTTTTAGCCTACCCAAACATACTTCACCGGCTCAAATTAGGCTAGAGTTTGGCGTCCAGAAACAGCTCCTGATGAGACAGGGGGCGTATATAACTACCTGGGACAAAGTGCGAAAATCCAAACAAGGAACTCTAAATAATTATCTATGGATGGAGTTAGAGCAACACTCAGCGTCTCCAGCTGCCAAGTATCTCAAAAGCAGCTTGGCAAATATTGGCTTAAATCAGCACTGGGATACCCCCACAAATCATATAACGCTTAAAAACTGGTTAGGAAAACCGTCAAACATCTTTCGTGGGTTGAAGACAAGGCATCCTCGCGAAGAGGTCACATGGCTGGATGACTCTGAACTCGTACTCCAAACAAGCACCACAGAGCTACCTTGATTTGGGTTATGTTAAAACTATCAAAATGAAGTTTTTAAAGTATAGGTTGGGCTTGTTACCCTGTATCCGGCATTTTCCACACTGGCTTAAGGATAAGGCGGGTTTCCTCTGCCGGTTATGTGGTTTAGCGCCGGAGGATATGCTGCATTTGCTTTGCTCCTGTGATAAACTGTTGGAAGAACGAAAACACCTGCTAAAATTCCATTTTAATCAGCGGGGATACGCTCACGAAGACAAGCAGTCCTTGCCTGTTTTGCACCTCAGGATCCACAGCTGAACTGTAGACTTGTGAAGTTTATGAAGGTGGTGGAGAGGAAAATGCCAAAACTTGATTCTTAACTGCCTTTTAGATAGTATTATAACACAAAACTGTATCTATTTCAACTTAAGGTCGCTAATAAGTATACACTGTTATGATTTTTGAAAAATTGTGATTTATGAAATTGTATCTATTTTGCACATAAGGTCGCTAAAAAGTATAAATTTTTATGATTTTAAACAAAAAACGAAGATTTATGATATATCGGTTTTTACCAATGCATGCAGAGCAAGTTTTTAAATATCGATGTTTGTATTGCAATGGTTTTAATTAACTATGCAAATAAATTTACTTACTTACTTACACATGTCCCGTGTGGAGACACACATGTCTCGCATGGAGTCCAAGTGGGACACATTGCAAGAACTGACAGCGGTGCATAGGGACATATTGACATGCCTCCGCCAGATTAGCACCAACATGGCCACACCTCCCTGTGTGCCCACAACATCTGGTGCCGCAACAACTGCAACTGCCACAGGGAGGGAGGATGACTCTGGCGGAGAGTCCTCTGCACCGCTTCAGCCTGCACATGAGGGTCCCCCTCGAAAGAAGAGGGGTCGTCCGAGGAAGGAGAACTGAGAGGCCGATGGCCATGTATATCCCCCAGGAACCCAACACCTGTTCTGGAAAATCCACCTTTGTGTGTAAACTGTTCACCCTGTTGAATGCAACCCAACTCTCTCACATGACATGGGGAGTTTAAGTTGGACCAATGTATCAGATGACTGTGGACTTTACTCAGGACATTTCTGCTACCAACACTTTCAACTCATCTGGGAACTTTGGATTCCAATCCCAATGTACAGCACCCACCATCCTGTGCACTATCCTCACACATGTATGTAAATAAACACACTAATACATCATACTTGCCTCTGTTGTGATTCCAACGTTGTTTTTGTCATGGAGATGATGATCTGCTAAATGACACTGTGCATGCTAACTGCTACAGCAAGTTCAACACCGTCATGTGAGTCATGGCGACGTGACACATATGAGGGAGACACACCACTAGGGCTACACAACACATACACACCAGGGCCATCTGACTCATCGCCTACACTGATGTTGCCAGGAAATACAGTGGAATGCACAGACACCACACCTATTCAGAGTCTGTGTTAACTAGCCCACAGGTGAAGTAAGCTAATGTCAGTCAGATGTGTGACCACAGACAACACACATCCCAAAGTGAAGCACAGGTTTATTACACATTTGCAACATGTTGTTTCCACTACAGATGCAAGGTAATCCCACGTGGCAGTGGCCACACAGTCACCAAGTGTAGAGGAAACAAAGTCCAGGGGTGTGTGGCACATCACCTGCAGGGAAACGACTGCTCCCACCCTGGAAGTTGAATCATGGTGTCGGGGGATCACAGTTGACCAAACAACTCTGAAAGTACCCTGTGAAGGACAAACATGACACACAGTCAAAAGCACTGAAGAACAGGACAGAACTGCAATACTTATGCCCAATACATGTCACAAGATACCTACACAAAACCAAGTTAGCATGTCAACACTGTTGGGGAGTACAGACTACCTGTAAGGACACACTGCTGCACGCATACAGTCAAGTAGCACATGGCCACACTCAAACAGCAACAGAGCACCACCAACACATATCATGCAAACTCAAATCATTGACATACCAACTCTGTATACTCACATTCAGCTGAAGAAGTTGGTGATGAGCTGTGTGCGGACATCCCCCTCATCATCATCATCATCATCATCACTGGCATCGTGGCCCAGGCCAGGATCCTCCACAGGTGGCGGATGTTGGTCATCGTCATCCAGGATGAGAGGCAACTCCTTCCGCACTGCCAGGTTGTGTAGCATGCAGCAGACGATGACAATCTTGCATACCTTTGCAGGGGCATATGGGAGGGCCCCTCCTGTCTTGTCCAGGCAGCGAAAGCGGCTCTTCAGGAGACCAAATGTCCGCTCGATCACTCTCCTGGTCCGACCATGTGCCTCATTGTAGCGCATCTGGGCTGGTGTCACAGGGTTCCTGAGGGGTGTCAGCAACCACGGCATGTTGGGGTATCCGGAGTCACCTACATACAGACAATTGCACATTAGCTGACTTGGAAAAGAGGGTGGAATACAGCATTGCAGAACACACACAATGGTACAAAGTCAGTACACACCAACAAGCCAGGCACGCTGGTTCTGCATCTGTGACATCATCCTCGGGATGCGACTACTCCTCATCACGTAGGCATTGTGTGCAGAACCGGGGAAACGTGCACACACATGTGAGATGCTCATATCTGCAAGACATACCACCAGGGCATTGATAGAATGGTAATGTTTCCTGTTCCTGTATGCCTGCTCATGTGCCTGTGGTGGTACCAAAGCCACATGTGTCCCATCAATGGAGCCGATGACATGTGGCATCCTCCCCAGGGCATAGAAGTCACTCTTGACGTCAGTGAGTTGTTGACGTTTAGGGAAATAGATGTACTGGTTCAAGTATCTCAACATCGCCTCCAAAACATCGCGTAGCACACAGCTGAACATGGTCTGTGACATCCCACCAGCAGACGCCACAGTGTGTTGAAAGGTACCGGTGGCAAAGAAGTGTAGGGCTGCCATCACCTTCACCTTGGGGGTCAGCGCTGCAGGGTATGGCCGGCCAGGTTGCAAATGTGGGGCCAACTGCACCGCCAAATCCTCAATAAGCGGCCTGTTGAAGCGGTACCGTCGGATGCAGTCACGTTCAACCATGGTTGCAAGGTCAGGGAATGGTCTATGGACAGCCGGTGCCCTGCAGTGCATAGGTGAACAAAGAAAGATTGTCAGTCACCCCACATATGTGGCATTGACCATACTTAATATCACATGATACATCATTACGAGACACAAGTACTTGATGTGTGTGCCGTTCTGTATGGACATATATGGCACCTACATGGCCAACATCTAACATCACAGTTCAACATGTGTTGACAACAAGTTCCAGGTTGTGATATGGGAAATCATTTGGATGTGTCACAGTACCCATGTACTGCTGTCACGTTCCAAACACACACCACAGTGACAAGTGAGGACAGATGTGCCCCAGGCATCACAGCTCTTTGACAGGTAGATTCCCAGGGACCCTGTATTGCCACATGGACACTGGCATGACATGGCATATCATGTACACGCCAACAAAACAACCATGACTCCCACAGGTAGTGGCCCCTGTTGCCTCTGCAGGACAGACATGGACGTCTGTGACACACACACGCACAACATCAAAGTCGATGCACAAACAACGTGGATGTGGAGACTGTCTCCCATTGTGCACATGGAATCCGAGACATCTGACACACAACATGCACACAGACTGTGGAGGGCCATCACTATTGTGGCAATGGGTCACCCTGTGACGTGCATACCTTCCCACATGGGACTCAGGGTGTATGTGACATGACATACACATATACAACCTGGAAAAGTGACCATGCCACATGCCCTGAACTGAACAGTTGCACATCACAGTGGTCATGTGCACAACACACAAAGGATTCTGTCCCCATGAACACGTGCACAGCCTGGGAGTGGCTGCCCCCAAGTGCTACCAAAAAACCACATGTTGACCCCCATACACTCACAGGTAATGCAGCCTTGCATGCCTTAGGATACAGTGTGGACAGGCTGTGGTGTCGTAGGTGTGCCCCTGAGTCCCTGGCAAGTGATTGTGGCTGGCATACGTTCACCAGTGACTACCATGGTGACATATGCGAGTGACTTGTACAGGGACGCGTTGTACAGCAATGGACCGATCGGTGCGCACGCATTGGCCATTGCATATGATGTGGAGGGAAATACGCGTTGTACAGCAATGGACCGATCGGTGCGCACGCATTGGCATTTGCATATGATATGGAGGGAAATACGCGTTGTACAGCAATGGACCGATCGGTGTGCACGCATTGGCCATTGCATTTGATGTGGACGGAAATACACGTTGTACAGCAATGGACCGATCGGTGCGCACGCATTGGCCATTGCATATGATGTGGACGGATGCGTGTTGTTTTTCGAAATACGCGTTGTACAGCAATGGACCGATCGGTGCGCACGCATTGGCCATTGCATTTGATGTGGACGGAAATACGCGTTGTACAGCAATGGACCGATCGGTGCGCACGCATTGGCCATTGCATATGATGTGGACGGATGCATGTTGTTTTTCGAAATACGCGTTGTACAGCAATGGACCGATCGGTGCGCACGCATTGGCCATTGCATTTGATGTGGACGGAAATACGCGTTGTACAGCAATGGACCGATCGGTGCGCACGCATTGGCCATTGCATATGATGTGGACGGAAATACGCGTTGTACAGCAATGGACCGATCGGTGTGCACGCATTGGCCATTGCATATGATGTGGCGGGAAATACGTGGACCGATCGGTGCGCACGCATTGGCCATTGCATTTGATGTGGAGGGAAATACGCGTTGTACAGCAATGGACCGATCGGTGCGCACGCATTGGCCATTGCATATGATGTGGACGGATGCGTGTTGTTTTTCGAAATATGCGTTGTACAGCAATGGTCCGATCGGTGCGCACGCATTGGCTATGGCCTGACATGGTAACGGACGCGTTTTTGAAGCTTTAACGAGTCTGATGCAGTGAATTCAGTTGGCCACCCACAACAATGTTGCAAATTCATGGGTGTCATGAAGTTGAACTTTTGAAGGATGCTGTGGGCGTGTATAAGTGGTGCAATTCCATGGATTGGCCAGATTCAGAAGATGCAAACGACTTGGACCTATCACTTTGGACACATGGGACAGTATCTGCCTCTGCAGCACACATATAATGCTGGCTGTTCTCCTGAGAGCTCACTTGCCTGCACTACATGCTCCAGGACGACATCTGCCACCACCACTGCTGCTGTCTCTGCATCCTCTGGCTACTGCAATGGCACGTACTGTGGAGAGAGCCCCAGCCTTCAGCACTGAGGAGAACCAGGCCCTGCTGGACAGCCTCCTTCCACAGTACAGCAAGCTGTATGGGAAACCAGGGAAGCAGGTGAGTGTGCTGTCCACTGCCTTACTAATTGTGCATGTTGTCTGACTAGCAAGACTTACAGTGTGCACACCACTGGCTAGCATGCTCACTGAGTAGTTGTCACCCCCCAAAGTGTGTAGTTACATGCACTGAACAGGTATAGTGCAGTAACAGTGCATTCCAACAAGTTTTGACTTCCCAGGCAATGATACCATTTGGTAACTGCTGGCAAACTGTTCATAGCCATAGTTGCACTGCCTGTGTACATCATATGCCCCTGTGATTGAGACATGTATATCCAACTGTGTGATGCACGGAAATGTTGCATGTGTAGTAATGGCCTTTTCACTTTGTCATCCTCACAGGTTGATGCCCACCAGAAGCAGGAAATCTGGCTGACCATCGCCCGGGCAGTAAGATCCGTGGGGGTCTACAAGCGCCGGATCCGCAACTGCCAGAAGAGGTGGCTGGACCTTCGGGGCTGGACCCGGAGGATCGCAAGGGTCCAGCTGAAGCTGTCGCCTCCTCGCAGGAGGGGCGGACACCGGACCCTGACCCCCACAGGCTCAGGATTCTGGCGGTGGTCTTCCCGGACCTGGATGGGCAGCTGAAGGCCAGACAGCAGCAAGGAGGGGGTGAGTCCATGACTGCACTGTGAACTTTGTCTGACATGCTATGTGCCCTCCTCTGGCCTGGTTAAACTTCCACAGTACATCAGTCTTGTGGTCCAGGACCCATGTCCCTCAATTGTGACATGCCCACTCCTCATCTGATACCCAGGTGTGGCCCTTACAGTCAGGAAATTGTGTCACTTGGGTACTGTGTCCTTGCATTTTGCTTAGCTCAAGGTGGGGGACAGCATTTGTTCCCGTAACTTTGTGGTGGGCTTCATGGGTGGGTCAATTGCTTACACAATGCCTGAGTTCTGACATGTAATCTGTGTGTAACATGTGTAACTGCGTGTAATATGTGGTCCAATTGCTGATCTGACTCACCACATGTGCCTGGGGTATCTGGCACACACCCATGCTGCGGGTGGGAACAATGTTTGGGCCTCAGGAGTATGTATATCAAGTGTGTCACACATGCTTAGCCACCTGCCTACTGTCCTGGGCTCATCCCTCTTTCACGTGGAGCAGGACAGTCATGCCTACTCCAGGGCATACAATACACTCTGTACTCCCACTCCCGTGTATCAGCTGACACGTTGTGCTCAGTGAAATGTTCCCTCAGGTGTCTGCCTCTGTGTCATTGTGCTGTGGCTTCGTTGTCAGGACTACTGGGGTGTTTATCGGTTAGGGCTCAGCATGCCATCTGAGATGTGACCATAGGAGACGATACTTGTGTGACATATAGGTGTTTGATCACTTGACTGTGCAGACTGGTGTATGCGACTGTGAAGTTCAGGCAGCTGTTTTTCATTCACAGCAGACTGTGAGGTGCTCAGGTTCAGAGAGTTGTGTTTCATGTCTCCCATATGTCCAATTGGTATGACGTGGACAAATAGGAGTTCAGATGATGTGGTTTGTGGGGGATGGACATGTGCACTTGTCAGCTACAGAACTTGCATTCCCCATGACCTAGGATTGTGACACAGTGCAGACTGTTGTTGGCTGGCTGCCCTGCCCATGTGACTGGAGACAGTGATGTATGACTTTGCAGGCATGCCTGTGCCATGGCATTAAACTTCCTAAGAGTGATCCTGCAGGGGAGTGACATGTGCTACATGCACCCCATTGTGGCATTGACTGTCAGGACATGGGTGCATCATGGTGTCTGGTGCTGGTATGCATCACATGCATTTCAAATTAGTCTCTGGCCATCCCTTTATCCGGACACCTGTACTGACTCAGTGGCAAGAGATGTGATGTGTGCATGTTAACATACTTCACCGTGTTCTCTGCAATGTCCAACAACTGTGTAGGTGGTGCATGTGTCCACACTGGGGTATTACCATCCGACAGGCACCAGACAGATGGGTGCAAGGCCAGGAGGGATGTCAGTGCCATGGTTGACCATCAGACTGACAATTGGCTTCTCCTAATCTGTGTGAGCACTTTTGGCAATGTTCTACTAAGGATGCCAGGGCTTGCTCTCTAATGTGCTGTACTTACTGTGGTGTGTGCGGTCAGTGCAGGTGACTGATGTTTGTCTGTTTCCCTAATTGTTTGCAGATACATCCACGGCCACAGGAGGGGACAGCTCCACGGACCAGGAGGAGCTGCAGAGCCAGACTGGGTCAGCAGCCGATGAGTGGTCGGAGGGACCCAGTGGCACGGAGGGCGAGGGGAGCCACACCGAGGAGTCCTCAGCACCATCCACCTCAGCTGAGGACCACAGCAGCTCGGAGGATGACTCCCTTGTGGAGGCGGGTGTCAGCAGCCACCACACCCCAGCTAGTATGGCTGGCCCCGCCACCAACATCACCACCACCACCGCCCTCCCATCGGCTCCCATTCCAGAGGTCCGTGGAGGCTCCCGTGTTCGGGAGCGTGTCTCCTTCGTGCCAGGCACCGCACCCCCTGCCCCTGTGTCCCCTGCTGCCCTGAGTGAGGAGTCTGTGTACTTACTTCGCCAGCTCCATGTAGGGCAGACATCACTGCTGAGTGTCCTCCATGCACACACCACTCTGTTGACACAGCTGGTGTCGTTCATGGAGGGCATCTCATCGGGCATGTCTGCCCTACAGAGGAGCAATAAGTCCATGGCCTCCTCCAACAGTCCCTCACCCCTCCTACCTCTGCCCCATCCACACTTCCTGGCACCCTACCTGTCCCAAGCACATGCACACCTGCACAATCACCCAAACACACAGACACGAGCAGCACAGAAACACCCAAAACAAAGTCAAAACATGCACGCAAGCATCCTCAGGGGACTGATACCACACCCACAGGGGATGGGGAACAGACACACACACAGGCATCCACAGTCACTCCGCAGTCCTCCGATACCTCTCCCTCCAAGACCCCTTCCCTTGCCTCACCTGCAACCCCACCTACAAAGCAGCTCTTCCTCTGTGACCTCGGCCTCTTCCCCTCTGATCCAGCTGATCCAGCATACAGGGGGAAGAGGAAGTCCACCCACACAGAGGGGAGTGCCCCTCACCCCCGGACACCCTCCCCCAGGCACAGCCAAACTGAGGCCCCCACCCGCAAGTCTCTCTGGACCCGGAAGAGCAAGACCCCGCCACCGCCCTGCAGCTCAACCACACAGTCTCCTTCCTCCATCCCTCAGGCCCCCACAACACAGGTTCCCCCACCACACCCTGCCCCAGGTTCCCCCACCCACAGATACACCATCCCCAAAATGATCCGGCCTTCTCCCCCTACCACTTGCTCTTCCAGCCCCACACCCCCGCTGCACATGTTTGTGCCACTGGTGTGGAGACCGTGTCCTCCCCCTATGTCCTGCCCACCTTACCTGAACCCCATTCTACTCCCCTGGAGATAGGCACTGCAGTGGAGTCCACTACCACCCCGTCTGACTTCGGCACTGCAGTGGGGAACCTGTCCACTCCATCTGGCCAGCCCTCTGCAGTCGTGCCGGCACCCACACCATCTGACTCATGCCCCCCAGTTGTGCCAGCACACACCATGTCAGATACCTCCACTGCAGTTGTCAGTGACTCTCCAGCACCCACCACCCCTTCCCTGCCTCCTTCTGGTGAGCCCTGATCCTGTCCCTGCGGTGCCTGGCCTGCCCCCCGTATGCCCCTCCGAGGGGAATGTCCCTGGTCCGTAGCAGTGCAGGCAAGCAAAGGGTGACATCTGCCACTGTCACCCTGTTCGGACTTTACTGATGGACTGGCCATTGGCCTTTGTGTTTTTTCAGGACTTTCAATTTTACTCCCACATATGCTGAATAAAGCTACTTTCTGTTCTCTAGTGGTTTTGCTTCAGATGTACATGATGTTGATGATGCTAACCATGCCCTTGCTGCAGTGATGGCGATTTTTGATATCAGGAAAATGAAGTGTTACTGTGCAGGACCCCATGTGGTCCAGGGGGAATGTGTCCTATCCTGGTGTGTATCCATGTCATCCTTTGCAGCAATATGAGGGTGTCATGTTTTCAATATTTGACAATGGGATCTCCTACTTTTATTTGCAATATCACATCTGTGGCTTACACCCCTGCACATCTGTTGTGCTTGCCATTGTTCAATTTGTCTATTTCCCTGACCGTGTGACCATCTCCACTGGACATGCAAGTTTGGGCATCAATGGGGAAGGACTCATCTGTGTTATCAGTGCAACTTGCTATACATGTGTGTTGGATCTGTGCAGATGATTTCGGTGACACTCCCATGACCAGGCTGATGTGATGAGAGCCTTCATTTTGTGTTAATTGTTGACTGAGTGACCAAGTGTTCTGCTGACATGATAGAGCCCTGCAGAGACAACGTATGGCACAGCTTTCCTTACACAGGAGTGGAGTCCCCTCATGTCAGTGTGTAATTCCGTGACATTGCCTGAGCCCAAGGTGTGTGTTGTGTGAGCATGTCTGTGTGTGTTCACTTACATTTTGCTACGCAGGCTGGGATCCCTAGTGATGTTCCTGTTTGTGATGCTTGCTGAGTTGACCTATGTTCCCCCAAAATCTTCGCCCTGGGTTCTCTGGGATGTGGGTGCATGGCACATTACTGGTCATCAGGGTGTCATCCATAGGTGTGTTTGCTGTCAGGGCTGAGTTTGTGGGCAAACGCAGATGAGACACAGTCAGGATTCCCCTTGGCACTTGTTGATTACACAAGTCATGTAATTTACAGTTTGTGGTAGCTTTCAGTGATTGTGACACGTTGTGTGTGTGACTGCTGCCACTCCTCAGGGTCAGAGCTGCAATGTTGGAAGTTGTCTATGTGTGTTCTTTGTGGGTGACCTTGGCTTCTTCATTGGTGTGTGACTGTGGCCGGGATCCCATTGGTTGGTGTGGATTTGACGTCATGCCCATGTACAGCGTACTGTGCAGTGTGTCAGACATTCACGAGTCTTGTTGACTGGCCATGTGTGATGGGTTTCTGCACCTTAGTTCCCACCACCACCCCTGGGATTGTCATGGGTGCATGTGCAATGTCACCAGTCCATGTGAGCTTCACTGCTGCACATTGGTGGAGATCAAGGTGTGTGGTGTTGAGTGTGTGCAAATGAGAGTTGTTGCATGGCTAGACCCCTACCTCCATATTGGCCTTGGCTGACAGGCCGTGCTGATTGATTTGTGCTTGTGTAGGTGTGATGGTAGTTTGTTGCTCAGGACACATGACTGTGGTTCACAGTGTGAACGACATCTAGCTTTGTCATCACATTGGGATTATCATGCAGGCCAGTGTCACCACAATGTGGGGTCCCTGGGGGCAGTGCTGTGGTGGGTCTGTCTCTTGCTGTGTTAGTTGCTGTTCCTACAAGCTTGTGTGACATGTGTAATTTGGGCTCCCTCTCATCTAACAATGCCTGATTGCCCACATAGGGGAATCCGATCCATGAGTTACTTTTGTGTGGCACTGTATACACATCTGTGTAATTGGGATTCAGGCCTCCTCATGTGTTGTGTGGTTGCCTGGGGACACTGGCACACCCCCCCATCACCTGTTGTGTTTGATATGCAGTGTGAGGCTGCCTGTTTGTGTTTGTGCATCTGCACCACTGCATTGGCATATCTTTAGTGTGCCATTGGAAGGCCCAGGTGGTTTAACCTAGCATGTCAGAATAAAAAAAGGGCCATTCGGAAAATAGAGCGACGACAGAGGATATGTTACGATTATGGGAATTTAGAGATCCTGCTTAAGCTGAAGAAAGAATATAAATCACTAGTAAAGAAGCAAAAAGGGATTTTTAAAGAAAAATGTTGGGCAAACCTACTTGAGACAATAGAAAACAAAAATATAAAAGGGTTCTGGAGGTTGATACAGGATGCAGCAGGGAGGACCTCGGAAAATATGAGCTGTGTTGTGGAAGAGGCGGCATGGGTAAATTATTTAGGTGACTTATACAAAGCTAGTAGGATCCCGGAAATAAGTAAGGAAAAACTAAGTTGGACAACATGTGTAGAAGCGCTAAAGCCAGCTTTCAATGTAGAGAAAGTAAAAGAAACAATCAAGAAGTTGAATTTATCGCGTGCAGCAGGCCCCGACAATCTTCCCGCCATCCTAATTAAAACTCAAATAAATTGGTGGGCTGGTTTTTTATCTCATATGTTTGTTGCCATCTTAGATACAGGTTGTATCCCTAAGTCTTGGAGAGGGGCCATAATCAGACCCTTACATAAAAAGGGCGAAAGGAAGGATCCAGGGAATTATAGACTAATTAACTTATTGGACATTGGAGAAAAGGTATTCGCAAGAATAATCCTTGGTAGACTAAAGGAGTGGGTGGAGCAGCGGCGATAGTCCCAATTGAGCAGGGAGGCTTTAAGGAAGGACACTCCACCGTCGATCACTGCTTTGCTCTGTGGGCTGTGGCGCGGAAGTCCATGGAGCAGCAGGGCAAGTTATACTGCTGCTTCGTGGACTTTCGCGCAGCCTTTGATCTGGTGGATAGGGAGTGTTTGTGGGAGGCCTTGAGAAATTATGAGGTCCCTGCAGATCTTTTGTTGGTAATTCAGGAGTTGCACAGCCAAAATTGGGCGCAGGTAATTAAAGATACTTCTGGTGGCTTAACACCTGCAATAGCGATAAATAATGGATTAAGGCAAGGCTGTGTCTTGGCTCCGCTTCTTTTTTCAATATTCCTAGCAGATTTGCCCCGTATTTTGGGATCTGCCAGAGGTGCAAGCCCTAAGGTAAATGGAAGGCATTTGTCCTGTTTGCTGTATGCCGATGATTTAGTCATATTGGCGAGGTGGGTCTACAAAGGAAGCTGAATAAATTCAGTGAATACTGTGTGGCAAAACGACTTACAGTAAACATGGACAAAACAAAAATATTGTGTTTTGGGAAGAGAAATCTGAAGTTTAATTGGTACCTGGGCCAAACAAAACTAGACATCGTAAATGAATATAAATATCTCGGGATATGGTTTACAAACTCCTTGAAGTGGGGTATGCACCTGGAGGCGCAGAAAGTAAAAGCACATTTAGCGGTATGTGGGCTGAAAAGATTTAATCACAGTTATGGTGATATGTCCCATAAACCTCTATTGACGGCCTATAAAGCAATGATTCCTTCGCAACTCCAATATGGTTCAGAAATCTTATGTATTGATGGTAAAAGTTCCTGGGATAAAGATGAAGGGAAATGCCTAAAATCTTTACTCTCTCTCCCCAACTCGGCAATGATCCAGGCAATTAGACTGGAACTTGGCCTGACTGCGTGGAACTTTCAGGTGCAACTAAGTTTACTTAGATTTTGGAATCGTTTGGGTCTTGGGGAGGTCACAAAGGTGTCTCAGTGGTGCATGAAAGAGATCCAATCTAGCGAGCGAAAGTGGACTAAAGCCACAAGATGCAAACTTCAGACCATTTGTGATCACCTGAACGTGGAAATAGATCCGAAGACATTGCAAATCAACGTAACAAAGAGTGTACTTAGAATGCAGGGTAAAGAATTGTTACGAGCAGTAGACAGAGAGTATTTGAGTATGAAAGACTCTGTAAAATTTATGAGTAATAGCTGGGAGAAAGATATAAGCTATCCCTATCTAGACACATTACCGAATCGTTGGTTAAGAATGGATGTATTAAGGGTTAGAATCGGTATTAATCCGGCCGTAATAAATAGTGCAATAAAATCTGGCCTAATTCAACAAGATGGCAATTGTATGTGTAATATAGGGATGAAATGTAATATTTTACATATTTTATTGGACTGCCGGAAATTTTTATATTTACGTAAATTAATACTTCGTCCGATCTTTTTAAAGTATGATGTTAGGGCGCGTTCACAAGCATGGGAGCTTCTCGCTGATATGGAACATTTAGACATCGCGATAGCCATTGGGAAATTTATGCAGGGTGTCTATAGGTTCCCTGGTCCAATAGAGGCTTAAGAGAAGCGAGGTGCCTTGCAATCTAAAATGAAATTAGTGGTTTTAAAATTGGTAGGAATTAAGTATTACGTTTTAAGGATATTATGGGTTTTATTGCTTAAGAAAATGACTTTGTAATGTGTAGACCTTTTTAAATGATAATGTATGTGTTATGGTTTAAAAACAGATGGTTTAAATAAACTTTATTTTTGACTTGACTAGTGTGCCATTGGCTGTATGTTGTTTGGTGGGTTTCCCCTGCTGTCCCTGGTACTCCTAGGTCATCAGTCAGCACAATGATCATGGTTTGTATGTCCCATTGCTGCCATGGTATGGTATTTGTTCACCTCACATATACAGTCTCCACAGGATATCTACATTTGTGTGTCCATTGGTGCAGATATGCGGGTCTGCATTATGATGGTCACTTCTGTCATTGTGTTATTGATGAATGTTGACAATGTCAGCCCCCATGGCTGATGTTTGTCTGCACATGGCCAAAGGTATGTCTTATTTGCACTGCACTGTTTGCCTCACCCAATCTATGTTGCTATGGGACACAAGCACTACTATGCCACTGATGTGTTTGTTGTTCTGTGACCAGGAATCATCCATGCTGTTTGGCATTTGCAGCTTTTTCCATGACAACACTTACATTTTGGTTACTGTGATGATGGGGGTTTAGACCCAATTGCCACAATGTTCAAAATGTGATTCAGCTATGGACCCCACACTTACATTTTGGTCACTGTGATGATGGGGGTTTAGACCCCATTGCCACAATGTTCAAAATGTGCTTCAGCTATGGACCCCACACTTACATTTTGGTCACTGTGATGATGGGGGTTTAGACCCCATTGCCACAATGTTCAAAATGTGCTTCAGCTATGGACCCCACACTTACCTTTTGGTCACTGTGATGATGGGGTGTTAGACCCCATTGCCACAGTGGTCATGGTCTGCTTGCATTGTGGAGGCCACACACATTTATGTGTGACACATGTGATAGGGGGTCACATTGTATGTTCAATGTCATGTTCAGTGTTGTAGGCATTTGACACAGACTACACACGCTTGTCATGGTGTTGGGGGATGTGTTTTTCTGACATTCCTTATGTTGGAGTTTGCTGGTTGTGTCATGCATTACCCGTCCTATGAGTAGGGGTGGTGTTGGTGGTAGGCATCCATCCCCTATGAGTGGGGATGGTAGTAGTGACAGGCATCCAGGCCCCCTGAGTAGGGGTGGTGGTAGTGGTAGGCATCCAGCCCCCTGAGTAGGGGTGGTGGTAGTGGTAGGCATCCAGCCCCCCATGAGTAGGGGTGGTGGTAGTGGTAGGCATCCAGCCCCCCATGAGTAGGCGTGGTGGTAGTGGTAGGCATCCAGCCCCCCCTGAGTAGGGGTGGTGGTAGTGGTAGGCATCAATTCCCCATGTGTGGGGATGGTAGTAGTGACAGGCATCCAGCCCCCCTGAGTAGGGGTGGTGGTAGTGGTAGGCATCCAGCCCCCTGAGTAGGGGTGGTGGTAGTGACAAGCATCCAGCCCCCTGAGTAGGGGTGGTGGTAGTGACAGGCATCCAGCCCCCCATGAGTAGGGGTGGTGGTAGTGGTAGGCATCCAGCCCCCCTGAGTAGGGGTGGTGGTAGTGATAGGCATCCAGCCCCCGGAGTAGGGGTGGTGGTAGTGGTAGGCATCCAGCCCCCCTGAGTAGGGGTGGTGGTAGTGGTAGGCATCCAGCCCCCCCTGAGTAGGGGTGGTGGTAGTGGTAGGCATCCAGGCCCCCATGAGTAGGGGTGGTGGTGGTGGTAGGCATCCAGCCCCCCATGAGTAGGGGTGGTGGTAGTGGTAGGCATCCAGCCCCCCATGAGTAGGGGTGGTGGTAGTGGTAGGCATCCAGCCCCCCATGAGTAGGGGTGGTGGTAGTGGTATGCATCCAGCCCCCCCTGAGTAGGGGTGGTGGTAGTGGTAGGCATCAATTCCCCTATGTGTGGGGATGGTAGTAGTGACAGGCATCCAGCACCCCATGAGTAGGGGTGCTGGTGGTGATAGGCATCCAGCCCCCCATGAGTAGGGTTGGTGGTAGTGGTAGGCATCCAGCCCCCCCTGAGTAGGGGTGGTGGTAGTGATAGGCATCAATTCCCCTATGTGTGGGGATGGTAGTAGTGACAGGCATCCAGCACCCCATGAGTAGGGGTGCTGGTGGTGATAGGCATCCAGCCCCCCCTGAGTAGGGGTGCTGGTAGTGGTAGGCATCCAGCCCCCCCGGAGTAGGGGTGGTGGTAGTGGTAGGCATCCAGCCCCCCCTGAGTAGGGGTGGTGGTAGTGGTAGGCATCCAGCCCCCCGGAGTAGGGGTGGTGTTAGTGGTAGGCATCCAGCCCCCCCGGAGTAGGGGTGGTGTTGGTGGTAGGCATCCATCCCCCTATGAGTGGGGATGGTAGTAGTGACAGGCATCCAGGCCCCCCTGAGTAGGGGTGGTGGTAGTGGTAGGCATCCAGCCCCCCTGAGTAGGGGTGGTGGTAGTGACAGGCATCTAGCCCCCCCTGAGTAGGGGTGGTGGTAGTGACAGACATCCAGCCCCCCATGAGTAGGGGTGGTGGTAGTGGTAGGCATCCAGCCCCCCATGAGTAGGGGTGGTGGTAGTGGTAGGCATCCAGCCCCCCCTGAGTAGGGGTGGTAGTAGTGGTAGGCATCAATTCCCCCCTGAGTAGGGGTGGTGGTAGTGGTAGGCATCAATTCCCCTATGTGTGGGGATGGTAGTAGTGACAGGCATCCAGCACCCCATGAGTAGGGGTGCTGGTGGTGATAGGCATCCAGCCCCCCCTGAGTAGGGGTGGTGGTAGTGGTAGGCATCCAGCCCCCCCTGAGTAGGGGTGGTGGTAGTGGTAGGCATCCAGCCCCCCCGCAGTAGGGGTGGTGTTAGTGGTAGGCATCCAGCCCCCCCGGAGTAGGGGGTGGTGTTGGTGGTAGGCATCCATCCCCCTATGAGTGGGGATGGTAGTAGTGACAGGCATCCAGGCCCCCCTGAGTAGGGGTGGTGGTAGTGGTAAGCATCGAGCCCCCCCTGAGTAGGGGTGGTGGTAGTGACAGGCATCCAGCCCCCCCTGAGTAGGGGTGGTGGTAGTGACAGGCATCCAGCCCCCCATGAGTAGAGGTGGTGGTAGTGGTAGGCATCCTGCCCCCCCTGAGTAATGGTGGTGGTAGTGGTAGGCATCCAGCCCCCCCCAGAGTAGGGGTGGTGGTTGTGGTAGGCATCCAGCCCCACCTGAGTAGGGGTGGTGGTAGTGGTAGGCATCCAGCCCCCCCTGAGTAGGGGTGGTGGTAGTGGTAGGCATTCAGCCCCTCCTGAGTAGGGGTGGTGTTGGTGGTAGGCATCCATCCCCCTATGAGTGGGGATGGTAATAGTGACAGGCATCCAGGCCCCCCTGAGTAGGGGTGGTGGTAGTGGTAGGCATCCAGCCCCCCCTGAGTAGGGGTGGTGGTAGTGGTAGGCATCCAGCACCCATGAGTAGGGGTGATGGTAGTGGTAGGCATCCAGCCCCCCCTGAGTAGGGGTGGTGTTAGTGGTAGACATCCAGGCCACTATGGGTGTGTATGGCATTGGTGATAGCCATCCCGCCCCTATGGTTCTGCTGTTGCTAGTGTGCATCATTTCTGCATCCCTATGTGTGTGTGACATATGTCGGGTACGGGTCGTTTGTTTGTGTAGTGGGTGTTTGACTTACCGTCTGCGCCGTACGTGTCCGTACCTGTTCCGGTAATAGATGTAGAGTATTGGTAGGACCTGCGCGATGGGATTCATGGTTGGTTCTGTCTCGCTCGGGTTTCTCGCTGCTTCTACTCGTACTCGCCGCTGGCTTGTTCGTCTCGTAGCCGTGGATCGTCTTGTGGCGCGAATCTGAGCTTATGTGCGGCTCTCCCGGATGCTCTGACGTGCCGGACGTAGCGACAGGTTCGGCGCGTACGGAAGGCGCATCGTACTAGTCCGGCCGGAAGGTGCTGTGTTTTTGCTTCCGTGCGACTCGATTCTGCGTTTACGGATCCGGCTCGGGCGGGGAACAGGAGCTGGAATGGGTACGTACGGCTGGGTCGGGATCTGGGCAGTTATGCGCATCGTACTTGCTCGTTCGTATGAATGTTCGAATCGGTCGGGAAACACGCGTTCGGCTTGGTTTTTTTCCGGACGAATAGTGTTAGGTGCGCTTCCGGCCGAGATCGGAATCGACCCCCATGTCTTTAACCCAGTTCTTGGTGTTCGGGGCCATCACACTTTCCCAATGTAGTGCAACTCGACGTTTGGCCAGCAGGAGTGCTATGCGCACGAATTTACCCACTGCCCCCTTCAGTTGAGGTACATAACACAGTAGACAGATCGCCGGTGTACATTCCAATGTGACCCCTGTCATTTCGTGTATATGATGTATTACCCCCTCCCAGAAACGCTGCACTCGTCCACACTCCCATGCCAAATGTAAAAAGTCAGCGCCAGGCTGGCCGCATCGTTTACAGTTACATGTTTCTCTAAGGCCGCATCTGTGAAGCTTAGCGGGGGTGTGGTAGATCTGATGGATATATTTAAAATGTATAATGCGCAAATTGCCATTAGACGTGAGGGCACTGGTCAGCTTGCATATATGTTCCCATTCCGTCTCTAGTAATGGAGGGTCTAGTCTTGTGTTCCAGCGAGCTAAGCTTCTATCTAGTGTTGGGACCCTTTCATCTCGTACTTCTCTGTACAATTTCGTTACCAATTTACGTCTGGAAGGTGCAACTAATATTGTTTGCAACGGTCGCAGCGTTGGGGGCTCCGCTGGGTATGTGTGGTAGTGGGCCTTAACCGTGTGCTTCAGCCTGTGTATAGTGAAATTAAACAATAGCGAGGGGTTAGTTATATAACTCAGGTCTTCTTCTGTTAGAAAGTGTCCATCCGGGTAGATGTCCTGCATGTGTACTATGCCCACTTCCTTCAGCGCTCTAAGTGGACCCTCTCCTCGTGTCACTGATAATGCTGCATGATGTGCAAGGGGCAGGGCCGGAGCATAGATAGGGAGCTTGTTAGCCATTTTGCCTATCGCCTGCCATGCTGCGATAGTTGCGTCTAACGTGTTAATTTCTGTGAGTGACGTGCCTCTATGCGTATGGGTGATGATACCGGACAATGGAATCGGGTGCGCATCACCGTCTTCCACTGCAACATGTGGAGTAAAAGCATGTGTCCTGAACCAGTAGTAGGCGTATTGTGCTTGTGCGCTTAAATAATATAGAAAGGGGTCTGGCGCACCAAAGCCCCCTCTGGCATAATCCAGCGTGAGCGTAGTCCAGGTCACTCTGGCCTGCTTCTCCCCCCATATTAAGCAAATTAAAGAAGATCGTAATTCTCTGAAGAACTGTTGTGTTGGCTTGATTGGGATATTGCAAAATAAATATAGCAGGCGAGGAAGTATAACCATTTTAATTACCGCTATACGATCCGCCAGGGAGAGTGGCATCCGACTCCATCTTTCTACCTGTTGTTCCAGGGAGGCATACGCCCTACCATAATTTTCTCGTACCACTACATCGGGGTCACGGTGCACCCAAATCCCCAGGTATTTCACAGGATCCGTGATCAACCAAAGGGTATTCCACACTAGGAGAAGGCGTGTTAGGCGTTAGTGGAATAACTATCGATTTGTCCCAGTTGATTTGCAGGCCTGAGAATAATCCAAATCTAATATATTCCCGCAGCACTTGTGCTAGGTACCGACTCGGCTCTCTTATAAATAACACCATGTCATCGGCATAAAGTGATATGCCGACCGGGCGATGTAAGAAATTAAGTGCTGAGTCTCTGGGAGGGAAATTTCTAGTTGTTAGAAATAAATGAAGTGCCTGGGATAATTGGGAGTATTTGGCTAGAAAATGGGAGGGTAAATCATAAGAACCTTATAATGTAGTAAAAGGTAGGACAGAATTATGAGATACAAGTTGGTGAACATATATAATAATCTTCTCCTTCCAAAGTTTGAAATAGAAAGATTTGTGGCGAAACTTAATAAATTTATTGTACCAAATAGAGGAAGCAAGAAAAGCTTGATAAAAATCAGAGCCATCCGTGAAGAGTGAATGTATCAGATGTTGGGAGTATTTTAAAATGGGATGTTTGGAAATAAAAGTACAATTGGACATAAAGCAAGTGTCGTAGAAAGAAAATTCATGTAATAAAGACCGTTCAAAAGCAGTCCAACTAGGTACTGGCTCATCATTATATTGTTTGTTCAAAGCGTAGATTTGTCGTATTAAAAAAGCAGAATGATATAATTTAAAAATAGGGAATCGTACGCCCCCTTCATCTTTGGATTTAATTAATTTAGATAGAGCAATGCGGGCGGGTTTGTTATTCCAAAGAAATTTAGTACAAATGCAGTTGATTTGATTAAAATAATAATTGGGGATTTTGAAGGGTAGCATGGAAAGTAAGAATAGAATAAGTGGTACAATCATCATTTTATCCAGTCTACCCCACCAAGAAAGGTATAGGGGGACCAGGAAGAAAATAAGTTTGGAATTTTGGTTTTTAAAGTAGTGAAATTGAAAGAGAGAGTTTGAGAAATAGTAGAGGAAAACCAAATACCTAAATATTTAATTTTAGATGGACACCATTTAAAATTGGTATATGAAAACATAAATTGGTAACATAAGGAGTTTAAGGGTAAAATCTCAGTTTTGGTGAAGTTCAGTTTATAACCAGATAATTTAGAATATAAGTCAATTTCCTGTAATAAAGAAGGCAAGGAAGTTAAGGGTTTTAAAAGGTAAGTCAAAATATCGTCTGCATAGGCAGATAGTTTAATTTCATGAGATTTATATTGGAACCCAGTTATCGAAGAATTGCAACGAATGCATTCAATAAAAGGTTCAAGACATAAAAGGAATAGAAGGGGAGAAAGGGGGCAACCTTGTCTAGTACCTCTATGTAAATTAAAATAAGGGGATAGATAACCATTAACAGAAATGCATGCACGGGGTTCTGAGTACAAAAGTTTGATAAAAGAGATACATTTAGGGCCGAAACCAAACCAGTGAAGAGTTTTGAACATAAATTGCCAATTTATACGGTCAAAAGCTTTTTCAGCGTCAAGGGATAATGCAGCTAGGGGATCAGGGAATCATTTTGCCATTGTGAGGATATCGGAAAACATTCTAGCATTGTCTGAGGTAAGCCTACCCTTGATAAAGCCAGATTGATCAGGTTTGACGAGTAAGGGTATAACATCTTCTAATCTAGATGCAAGAATTTTGGCAACATTTTTACAATCATAGTTGATTAAAGAGACTGGACGGTAATTTTGACAAAGAGAGTGATCTTTATCAGGTTTGGGGATGACTACAATGAGAGCATCAAGAAAGGAGCCTCCAGGTTTAGAATGTATTAAGAAAGAAGTAAATAATTTGTGTAAATGTGGAGCAAAGATAGATGAAAAGGAAGAGATGAGTTCGATAGGAAAACCGTCAGGACCAGGGGCTTTAGCTCTCTTAAGGGATTTCATTGCATCTAAAATCTCCTGAAGGGTTAGATCTTTTTCCAAGAGGGTCATAGCATCAGGTATAGAACGAGGGGGAGGGAGATTATTAAAGAACATTTGGGTATTATTTTCAGTAGGGTGAGTGTCTTCCAAATATAATGAATGATAGTAGGACTGAAAAGCATTAACAATATCTGAGTCAGAGTGTAGTAGAGTATTGGTACATGTATTGCAAATAGGTCCAATGGTTTTCCTCTCCGACTTGATTTTTAGATAATTGGCCAGCATTTTACCCGCTTAATTTTGACTCCCATGATATTTGGATTTTATTTTGAGTAGAATGTTAAAGGCATCAGTTGTAGCTAATTTGTTTAAGACAGATTTAGCTTTGGTGAGATCTCTAAGGTGATCAGGGGACTTGGAGGTGTAGTAAGCATGTTCAAGGGTTTTAATGTGTGATAGAGTAGAAATGTATTGGGAGTCTAATCTCTTTTTCTTTCTGGCAGTATATGCAATAGTGAAGGCTCTAAAAGAGGCCTTAAACACATCCCAATTATTATGAACAAAGGTATCACATAGGGGCCCATTAGGATGTCGGCGGAAGCACTACCGCCGTGCTGTCGGAGGCAAAAACCACCAGTTACCGTCCGCCCGCCGCGGCCCACACGCCCGCCCAATTAGGATGTGTAAAATCAGCAAAACACCGCCCGTAAGCACGCGACGTCGCCCGCCATCAAAGTGCGCCCGTACACGTAGCGGCGCCAGCCAATGGAGGCACACCGTCCGACGAAATCACGTACCGCCTGGCGTACAAATTACGATGCCGCAAACAAACAGCTCCCCCGGCTAAGAGACACCGCACGAGATAACAAGGCGGAAACTCGACCGCACGAGTACGGACACCAAAAAAGCGGCCCACCCCGACATGAATCCTGCACTCCAGGCCATCCTCATGCTCTGTTTAACCACAAAACCTCAGGAAAGACCTGGGGAAGGGAACTAGAGGCACGGGGTGCTAGGAGTAGGCAGCCTCCAAACTATAATGTTTAACACAAAAGAACCGCTCCTAGTATGATGACCTAAGTACTACCTTGTGAGTGCAGACATCTCACAAAAAGTAAAAGACTGGTCTCACACACCACCTGGTGTCATGCTTCATCATTGACCAGTCCTCGCCCTCTAAAAACTTGGTTTGATAGAGGGCGGGCATACACCTGAAGACAGGGATGCACTTCTAAAACTAAGTGGGGGCCCCCAAATTTTTTTTTGTGAGGTTTAAAAGGCCATTACAGATGTCATACTTATTTTAATGTGACTGGCATCTGTATGGTGTTTAAAAAAGGAAATGGTCGGTGTACTGGGGATTCTATTGTCCCCCCACCGTGCTATAAGTGGTCAACATGTTTCTGCCTGCTGGCCCCGAGGGGTCGTGGCATTCATCAGGACCTATACTGTATAAACGGGCTCCGCCCTTACCGTGCTATGCTGGTGAGGGTTCCACTAGGTGAGGTGAACGATTTCACACACCACCGTATGTGCGGCTAAAAGTAACGCCTGTAGGAAGAAAACAAAAGTAAAGTCCAGATACAAATGATACAATAACAAATCTGGTAAAGGTCATCTGGTATGCCACATACTCATGCAAAATATAAGTGCGTGGCTATAAGTGCATCTAATTGTGTCATTCATCTGTGCACTTAAAGGAAAATTAAACAATTTGGGAACACTGTCCCCAATGCTTACCCTAACTGTTGGGACCTACTAGCCCCATAGGAGAGTGAGGAGGGAGACCCCTTTGGTCAAACGCTAAATAAAGAGGAGAAAAAAGGAAGAAATCCGGGTGGAGTCAGAGACATGTCCCAGAAGTGTTCTGGGTCAGTGTTATGCTCAAAATGATGTAAACATTAGCCATGTACCTGGAGTATTTTACCAGGAAAAAATGATACACTCATACTTCCCATACACGCCTTTACTGTGAATGGAGAGAACTCCCGCCACTGCACCTATATCCGATCACCTCGCTGGTAAATGAGGAACATCACTACGCGCTATATATATCGTTAAGCGTCGAGGCGCCAACGCTAAATGCGACTAATTAGCGAGGATCCGGTGTCAGGACACCGTGCATGGGAAACGGTGCCTGACCTGCCTGTAGGTAGTTAAAGGGTAGTGTGGCCCTTAAAAGGACATCCGATGTCCCAATGTTAAATTGCCTGAGTAATACGGCATGACGAGGGGCCGTCAGAGTAGCTTGCAGTGTCTGTGTCTAGGCGCAGGCGCACTAACTCACAAGGGAGGGCAACAGCATGTGACTATGGAGTCTGTCTCAGTGCCACGCATGCGTCCCATGATTCACTAAAACGGGCTGCCCCGCCTAATGCAGCACGTAAATGCAAATACTGGAAAGCATTTAGGCTCAATAAAAGCAGCGCCTGCTGTGATATGAGTGTAGAGGGCTTTCAGGAAAAAGTGATGAATAAACATTACTCATAAGCAACAACTTGTCCAAATGTCGCGCGTTTTCTCAAGAGATGGTGATTCTAAAGAGAGTAAAAAGGAGTTAGTAAAAGCAAATGATAAGTGGTAAATACATTCACCCACAAACGATAACTCATCCATATGCTGCTGGCTGTTTATTTCTAATACAGCACGTTTTTTCAAGAGGTAGTAAAGAAAGCGAAAAACAGAGTGTGTAAACGCGAAATAACAATAGAAAAACTAATAGAAAGACAGTAGAGAAACAGCAGAGCCTGCAGTAAATAAAGGATCGTGTAATCAAAACAGCAGACCCTGGTGGCCATTGCATTCAAGAGTGGTTATTGCATTCACCCAAGAGTGGTAACTCTTCCATATTTGTCATCTTAGCTGGGGACTTTTATAATGACATTGCTACCAGAAGCCATGGAAGAATCCAAGGCAGTACTCTTGGATAACAAACATATAGATGATACATGTGGTCAGTATGATTTCTTGATAGGTTCTGATTGAAAAAACTAAATTTATGTATCTTTGGTCACAATAAATGTAGTGAATCGTAAAAAATCACTATGCCAATTGGAGCCAAGGAATCTCATCATTAAGACCCTTTTCCCATGTACGAAGTCTATGGACCCACCTTTGTTCTCTAATGTGTAGTGGTTTGGTGAGTTCAGTTTTGTGTTTTTTCATAACTTCCAGGATTACCCATCTCAGGTCGCTATCCTTATGATTGGATTCCCAAAAATGTCTGGTGAGTTTGGTGTTTGTTTTTTTGCATCGTATCGTACTGCGATGTTCATTAATGCGAACCTTTATCTTCCTGGTAGTCATGCCCACGTACATGAGACCACACGGACATGACAGGAGATAGACCACATTTTCGGTATTACAGTTACTAAAACTGTTGAGTTTCCACGGGTTCCCTGTGCCTATGTCTACTTCTTTAGTGGTTGTGGTCAATGGGCACGCCACGCAGCTACCGCAGGCAAAATGGCCAGTGGGCCTCTGTGTGTTCCATAGGGTAACCTGATTGTTCACTGGTGTTGGAGGGTCTTTAGCATGTACTAGGACATCTCGGATGTTTTTGCTCCTTTTGAAAGCGAAAAGCGGGGTGCCCATTGTTTTTCAGCTCCATCCAGAATATGCCAGTTCTTCTTGATAATCCTTTGTACACTGTTTGAGATTGGGGTGTATGTTGTTACACACACAATGCGGTCTGATTTCTCTTTGTTACTGTCCTCTAACAAAGCCTCACGATTGTTATTCCTGGCTCTCTTTTTGGCTTTTTTTATCAGTTTCCTAGGGTAATGTCGGTTCAGTAACTTTTTTTCAAGTTCCTCCGCTTGTATTGTAAAATTCTCTGTCTCTGAGCAGTTCCTGCGTACCCATAAAAACTGGCCAAATGGCAGGTTATCACGCAACGTTTTTGGGTGGTGGCTCTCGTATAACAGGAGGCTGTTCTTATCCGTTGGTTTGTTGTGTACTTTTGTACTTATGCCCCCTTCCGTCATGCTAATGTCTAGATCGAGAAAGACGGCATGATGTTTGCTAATGGAGTGGGTGAATCTCAGGTGACTATCTTTTGTGTTCACCCAATCTACAAAACTTTTGCTGAGTCCTCATCCCCTCTCCATATGATGAACACATCATCAATATAGCGCTTCCATGTTTTCATTTGTTCAGCATAGGGGTTGTTGATGTTGAAAATGTGGTCCTCCTCGAATTGGTGCACGTACAGACACGCCAGACTAGGGGCGAATGTACTGCCCATCGATGTCCCTGTGATTTGATGGTAAATCTTTTCTTCAAATTCAAAAAATTCTCCGTAAGGGCAATCTCTGCACACTCCATGATGAAATGTCGGTGAGTAAGGAAATCCCAATCTAAATTCAGCAAGATTTCCTCTACTACTGCCAGGGTCCGTCTTTGTGGGATGCTTGTGTATAGGGCCTCGATGTCCATTGTAATAAAGATATCTTCTGAGCTATTAGTCTGCAGGTCTTGAAGTAGACATAATACATCTTTGGTATCTTTAAGATAAGATGGAGATTTTTGCACTACAGGTTTTAAAAACCAATCGCAAAATTGCGAAAGTGGCTCCAAAACTGATCCAATGCCCGAGACTATCGGTCTACCCGGGGGGGGCATTCTCCCTTTGTGAATTTTCGGGAGTGTATAAAATCTTGGTGTTCTTGGGGTCTCATTGATGAGGAAGTCAGCTTCCTGTTTTGTTATCCAATCATGGCAGAGTGCTTCATCCACCATGTTTTTGATTTTACTAATCAGACGCAATGTTGGATTTTCCGTGTGGATTTCATAACTGGTACTATCTGAGAGTAGCCGATTGCACTCGTTCCTGTACATAGTTTTGTTCATCAGCACGATCGCACCCCCTTTGTCAGCTGGTTTGATCGTGAGGTCTAGATTGTTCTTCAGGTCTTCTAGTGCTTTCCGTTCTGCTCTTGTCAGGTTTTGGAAACCTTTTTCCTGTACACAATTGATCTGTTCCACTTCCTTCAGAACTCGTTGTTCAAAGGCCAATATATGGCATGGGATAGTCTGATTGGGGGGTACAAATGTGGACTTCTTCTTAAGGCCTGTATTTCTTGCCTCTGGCTGCTCTACTCCTTTGTCCCCAAAAAAGTTGCGAAGTTTGATCTTCCTAAAAAATTGTGCTAATTCAGTATTGAGGGTAAAAAGGTCATTCACTGGTGTGGGAACGAAGCCAAGACCCTTGGAGAGAACTGTTTCCTCGTCTTTAGACAGGTTGTGATCACTTAAGTTAACAATATTCGTTACTCTAGGCTCGTCGATGGGCCGTTCCCTCTCCCTCTGCTCCTTGTTCCCATGGCGACTGATGATTGGTCTTCCCATTGTATTCTTGTGTTCTGTTTTTTCTTTCCTCTTCTCCTTCCACGGCCTCTGTATAAAAAAGACTGCGGGCCCTGTGGGAAACCAAAACCTGTTGGAAAATATGGTTGTTGCCAGAACCCGAACTGTGGCATGGGTGGCTGCATCATCGTATTGTGGTAGTTCTGCTGTCGTCTAACTTGATGGCCATCAGTACTCTCATCGCTACTGCTTCCGCTCGTGCTCCTCTCTTCTCCTGAACTGAAAGTCCAGTTCTGTGGAGTGGGTCTAAATCGTTGTGGCTTCCTGTTCTGCTGTTGTTGGGGAGCTTTAGCATAGTACTCATCCGTGGTATAAGGATATACGGTCTCCCGGTTAAATTTCTGGACATCTTTCTTGAGTTTTGTCAACTTTGACTGGGTGAGGTATTCCTTGTAATCAGTGTGGTCTTTATTTATCTCATCCAGCTTTTTCTTAAACACTGTTATATGCACCATAGTTTTTAACTTGCTCTCACTTTGCTGAATTTCTACCAGGAGCGCGTCCGCCAATTCCCTGGCGGTATTGATGATAAGGACTAGCCAATCTTTAGTGCATTTCCACGCAATTCTAGACCAATTGGTCCGGAATTCCTTATTGTTAAGAAAAAGTCTTGGCTCGTTAGTAACCACTAGACCTCTAGGGGCAATGTTCTTTCGCAGATACTCTGTCATGAATGCTCCATGCAGAGCCGTTCTAATCTGCTCTTTCTTTTTTACGGTGAGTGATTCCCACTCATCCGAATTCTGGACTACTTGTGACACCACTGTTTCCGCTAAAAGGGACGGTGTTCTTAGGATTTCTGCATAGTTCTCCTCATTAAACGCTAATTCGGTATCCATATTTTCAACAAGAAAACGGATTCTGGTTACGTTTGGTTCCAGACTCCGAGTTGGACCCACAATTGGGTCAGTGATTCACCCCTATGAATGTTCCCACAGCTGTCCGCTGTACAAAAGTGTTTAACCACAAAACCTCAGGAAAGACCTGGGGAAGGGAACTAGAGGCACGGGGTGCTAGGAGTAGGCAGCCTCCAAACTATAATGTTTAACACAAAAGAGCCACTCCTAGTATGATGACCTAAGTACTACCTTGTGAGTGCAGACATCTCACAAAAAGTAAAAGACTGGTCTCACACACCACCTGGTGTCATGCTTCATCATTGACCAGTCCTCGCCCTCTAAAAACTTGGTTTGATAGAGGGCGGGCATACACCTGAAGACAGGGATGCACTTCTAAAACTAAGTGGGGGCCCCAAAAATTTTTTTGGTGAGGTTTAAAAGGCCATTACAGATGTCATACTCATTTTAATGTGACTGGCATCTGTATGGTGTTTAAAAAAGGAAATGGTCGGTGTACTGGGGATTCTATTGTCCCCCCACCGTGCTATAAGTGGTCAACATGTTTCTGCCTGCTGGCCCCGAAGGGTCCGTGGCATTCATCAGGACCTATACTGTATAAACGGGCTCCGCCCTTACCGTGCTATGCTGGTGAGGGTTCCACTAGGTGAGGTGAACTATTTCACACACCACCGTATGTGCGGCTAAAAGTAACGCCTGTAGGAAGAAAACAAAAGTAAAGTCCAGATACAAATGATACAATAACAAATCTGGTAAAGGTCATCTGGTATGCCACATACTCATGCAAAATATAAGTGCGTGGCTATAAGTGCATCTAATTGTGTCATTCATCTGTGCACTTAAAGGAAAATTAAACAATTTGGGAACACTGTCCCCAATGCTTACCCTAACTGTTGGGACCTACTAGTCCCTTAGGAGAGTGAGGAGGGGAGACCCCTTTGGTCAAACGCTAAATAAAGAGGAGAAAAAAGGAAGAAATCCGGGTGGAGTCAGAGACATGTCCCAGAAGTGTTCTGGGTCAGTGTTATCCTCAAAATGATGTAAACATTAGCCATGTACCTGGAGTATTTTACCAGGAAAAAATGATACACTCATACTTCCCATACACGCCCTTACTGTGAATGGAGAGAACTCCCGCCACTGCACCTATATCCGATCACCTCGCTTTCTCGCTGGTAAATGAGGAACATCACTACGCGCTATATATATCGTTAAGCGTCGAGGCGCCAACGCTAAATGCGACTAATTAGCGAGGATCCGGTGTCAGGACACCGTGCATGGGAAACGGTGCCTGACCTGCCTGTAGGTAGTTAAAGGGTAGTGCGGCCCTTAAAAGGACATCCGATGTCCCATTGTTAAATTGCCTGAGTAATACGGCATGACGAGGGGCCGTCAGAGTAGCTTGCAGTGTCTGTGTCTAGGCGCAGGCGCACTAACTCACAAGGGAGGGCAACAGCATGTGACTATGGAGTCTGTCTCAGTGCCACGCATGCGTCCCATGATTCACTAAAACGGGCTGCCCCGCCTAATGCAGCACGTAAATGCAAATACTGGAAAGCATTTAGGCTCAATAAAAGCAGCGCCTGCTGTGAGATGAGTGTAGAGGGCTTTCAGGAAAAAGTGATGAATAAACATTACTCATAAGCAACACTTTTTCCTAATGTCGCGCGTTTTCTCAAGAGATGGTGATTCTAAAGAGAGTAAAAAGGAGTTAGTAAAAGCAAATGATAAGGGCGAGGACTGGTCAATGATGAAGCATGACACCAGGTGGTGTGTGAGACCAGTCTTTTACTTTTTGTGAGATGTCTGCACTCACAAGGTAGTACTTAGGTCATCATACTAGGAGCGGTTCTTTTGTGTTAAACATCCTCATGCTCTACCTGATGCAGCACCTAGGAATCAACGCTCCACGGTGACGCAGGTAGGCAGACACACAACAAGGGCACGCAAACACCGCACACAGTGCAAGGGCGGAAAAAATGTACATGGCCCCCCCAGACACCCCTGTGTGGACAGGACACATCCACCACTGCACCCACAAATGTCACACCGGGCAAAATGAAACAACTCGCAACAACCGGGCACACACTACCCGGGACCAGGAACTGACGTCCCCGTCTCGGCAACGCAGCGCAGCGGCGATGACGCAGCTACACATGCGCACAACGCAGAGGCCAACTACAGCGCCATGCATGAGCCGCACACAAATAACACAGGCACACAACTACACACACCACCCCCACCCTGAACGCACATGTCACGTGGCATTCCTGCATCAGTCATGTCCCCAACCGGCAACTCACAGGTGCCAACATGACGCCACACAAGTGTACCGAACAGGGCAGTGACGTCACGCCAAAATAGGACACACCCTTGTGTGCATAACATGGCGAAGCACACAGCGGCTGCTACATCACGCCGCAGAATATGTACCTCGTCCGCAAAAGGCACGCCAGTACCATACAAAAATACCAATACCATCCTGCACCCAATACCAATACATGCAATACGTAACATGAAAAAACCCGGGTGCCTGACAACAGGTGTTACCAATTACAACACACACACACAAGGCCCAACGTATAGCGGAAACGCAGCGTGCCGCCCACACACGGGAAAGCAGATAGCACTGAATGTCCTTCCATTCCCACCCTGAAACCACATTTCGACAAAACAAGCCGGAGAATACAGCCATTGTCCCAACAACAAGCCAAACAGAGGCATGCCGAGGAAACCGTCCAATGTGCAGATAGCGCACAACATGAAAGAAAGTTCTGACCACAAAAAAAATATAAGACCACTCCTCCATGTGGTTCACATGCAAGTAATCTGGAAGGAGTCAGACACCACTGACCTTGACCATTCATAGAAGCATGTGGGATGAGGACCTGTGTCCTCCGCACAAGCTACTATAACCCAAACCCTGCCTCCGTACGACTATTCCAGATTTCCCAGCATCGTCGGAGGGTGCACTCTGCTGACTGCACAGCCGGCTGGAGCACGCCATCACCTCGCCCTGTAGCAAAATGGCAGTCGCAACACACCTACCCAACTACGCCGGACAGATGCAGCTCTACATGGACAGCCTGCTACAGATAGTGGGCTGTGAAAACCTGGCCACGCTGAACGTAAGTTACCGAGTAACTTACCGCATCGCAATGTTCAGCTGCGTCATCCCCGTCTTCTACTGTCGGAGGTGTCCCTTCCACTGTCCTGTGGATTTATGTCTCTCCAACCCGGCATGTCCAAAGGCGGACCTGGTACAACTGTTCGCCCCCTGGACGCACACGACAGGATCTGTTCAGTCTATGGGGGCATGACGTATGTGGCTGCAATCGGACACACACTGCAATGGGACATGTGTGCCTCCACACAACGGAATCTGGATCACAGTTTCATCGAATGTCACCCAACATGTCCCATCAGGCTCCTACAAGGGACAACTTACGATGAACACATTGACAGCCACCATCCGCTTCATTGGATGGCATCCATGTATAAAACCAATGCCATGGAAGCCCTGCTGGAAGGTGTCGCATACCTGACAACCTGTCAATTCGTCGGGCCCCGACGCAATACCCCCAATTGAACAATGATGTTCAACACCGTACCTATGCTTGGCTTTCGCACGGACTGGGCAGTTACCTGTACAACAACTATACCATACAACCTGCAACAAACACCACACTATCAACTCCACTGCCATGACATCGGACATTTTCGGGACATTCTCTCTGTTCCTCACCACATCCAATATCTCTGCATGAACAGGGGGAGGCAGAGGTATGGGACTTGTGTACAGTAACAACATGGACAATACTGCACGAACAACTATGCTATAATATGTATCCTGCGCACATGAACATATGCACCGGTCAGTGCACACTAATCTGTCAGCTGTATCACGTGAGAACTGTCCCCTCACCTTTGTCTGTACTTCCGTGCCAGGACTTTTGCATGGACAACAAATGCATCCCCCAACAACATGACCCCAGTGAATGTGACATGTTCAGTAGCCACCACATTGCAACAACTAGTGACACGCTGCTGCATGCACGTAGGCTCATGCTCTGATGTCACCCCTCACGCACGTGTGTCGTAGTAACTACTGTAGTAAACCTGTACCATGGAACTGAGATGTACTGTACCTATGATGTCAAGCTGTCTCGTAGGCAAAATGATTACTGTCTGTGTCAAACTCGAGAGCTCCTCAGTAACTAACAAATGTACATTAGCATAGCAAGGGCAAGGCAGTTGTAACTCTGAAGCCCTCATTCCACAGTCAACAACTAATCACATCTACCCCTAACCCCTTAAGTATGTGTAATCATGCTAAGTAGATCCTCCACATGCATTTCGCTGCCAGTAGTGTCCACTATACTGCATCACAGAGGACGTAAGTCCAAATACATGGCTTGAAGCAAAAATGTGACTTCGCTGAATCATTTCACAAACACAAGTACGAATGAGAGAGGATGAGAGTGTGTGAAGTACACGACAGTCGTGAGATGACCATGTAGTCCACTGTCACTGTATGTCAACGCAAATGAGTAGCCGCAACAGTGGCCACAGTGCAATACCACAGCTCCTGGAGCAGGACATGTCAGACTCTGAAGGTGCCCGATAGATCATCACATCAACACTGACGGCCTGGTCAATACAAAGCACAGTCCTACACATGTCTACAATTTCCCACACAGTCTGACCACACACTCAGCAACAAGAAGTAGGAGCCACGCAAAAGCATGCCACAGCAATGCCTGTCCAAACACACACACGACATCAGTTTGGGTGGGCAGCACTGCACAATGAGTAAGAACTGCAGAAAATCTGACATGCACAATTGAACTAGGCACAATCTTGACAGTGACACACCCTGCACACACACAACGTCTGAACCATAACAAGTAGGAGTCATCCTGAACTGCAAGGACACACCCACACACTGCATTCGTGCAACATACAACACACACATCTCATCATATACACAGACCTCAACACGGTTACAAACATCCACCATGGGCCTGGGAAACATATGTGTGTAGTCGACATGGCCACAACACACACCCACACCAACGCCACCCCAAACTCACACCACCCACACCACCCACCACCACCTCCCAAATGCACACATTGAGAGTAGGCCATGTGCCCAGGCACAATGCACAGCACAAGACCAACATACACCTACACCGCTGGCCACACAGCAAGTAAGCTCACACATGACCGCATACTCAGCGCATGCTGCCAGTCCACCTGTGGCTAGACTCACACCCTGTGCATTGCATGCACGCAGACATGACACGGATACATTTACCCAGAAATAACACCAAATACATGCAGTCAATCCGTTGCACAGAAAAGCAGATTCATCACACACACAAGTAGCAGAGTCTGAAAGAAGTGAAGTCCCTGCCACGTGTACAACACATTGGAATGTGAGACCAGACATTGTAATTGCTGAGGTCACATACACGGCATGTGCCCCACTTAACCAAGCACACACTACAACAACTGCAATAATCAACTACACAGATACAACCGACTACAGGAACAACAGCATCCAGTCACAGATTACATCGACAGGCGGCATAACTCATCAACCCCAGGGACAGTGCACAGTTCGATGTGCCGAGTAGTGACACGTAGTGCCGCGGATGCAATGTGTGTTAGTGTGCCCTGCCATGGCCAGCCAAAACTGCCATGGCAGTCACAATATCCATCACAGCCACCACTGTGTCAGAAGGAGATGTGTGAGTGTGCCTACCAATCTAACAGGATGCCAGTACGACTCGGTGCTGTGTGTGTGCTACGGGACAGTTGCAGGTCCGGCCCTGAGAGAGTAGCACAACTGTGGAAGACACACATGTGTCATGTGAAGCGGGAGTTACGCTTGGCCCAGGTGGGTGGGTGTGACGGGTAGGTGCGCACATGCAATGTTGAAACACACTGTGTTGGGAGGATTCGGGAGCACTAGATTACCGCTGTCTTGGGCATTTGTAAAGACCACCTGTCTGGGGACGAATGTGAACACGTGTGTGCACAACAGGCGGCCACACGAAAGATGCTGCATCAGGTGTAGACGTCAGCCCACCCTCTGGGGACATGCTGGATACTGCTGTGCGTCCGCCAGGCCCTTGCCAAGGCACGCACATCCCCTGTCGACCAGGTGTACCCCCAACATCGTCCACCTGCACGGGCTATCCAGGGCACGGGATGGCAGTGGAGCATGGTGGGTGAGAGGTCATGGCGCGCTCCTCCTGGGCACATCACGCAGGCAACACATCCTCATTGTGCAGCATGGCACAAGTCAAATATAAGTAGTGGGGGGATGCACACATCGCGCCCGGGAGTGATGTCACGGAAGGTGGCTCGCACCATCGCACTCATTGCCTATTTCCCCACACACGTTACATGCCATTGCAACAGAGAAGCCAGCGCGTGCACAAGCAGCTCCAAGCTCGCCCCAGAGAGGTCAAAGAGTGAATGTGTGGGTCCATTAGCTCCAGTTGGACGCGTCCTGGGCCGCTAGGGCAGCTACAGCCTCTGTGTGTTGCAGGTGGTGTATCCGGACTGCGGAGCCTGTCATGCATTGTCAATGTTGTCCAGGTCTCGAGTCGGGGTACCACGCAGGTGGACGGCATCCCGCCACTGATTATACCGCGAGACAGACAACTCGTTCAGATGGACCCACACATACAATCTTTGGCCTCTCTGGTGCGAGCTCGGAGCTGCCTGTGCACGCGCTGGCTTCTCAGATGCAAACGCATATTGGGGTGAGCGAGGGGAGGCCATAAGTCTGACGGTGCAAGCCACCTTCCAACATGTCACATCCGGTCGGGACGTCAGCGTCCCCCCACTCCTCCGATTTAGGACTCGTACACTGCTGCCGTCAGATGTGCCACTCCCCAGGGGGTGGGGAAAGGGTCAGGAATGTCAGACTGAGATTGGCGCAGTTGAAGGCACACCTTCACTGGGGGTGACAACCAATGGACGGCCTGGTGTAGTCCACCCACGCGTACATGTGGGCCCTCCATCATCCATGTCTCCTGCGGCTAAGTGATGTCATGGGTAATGACGTAAGTGAGGAGAGCTGACTGCCCCACGCACAGATGGCGCATCAGCTCAACAGACCCAGCACTGGGGCAGCAGGGGTCACATGTGCAGGGGCAGCTGTGCCTGGTGTGAAGGACACCCTATCCTTCATCCCTGTGCCGACACGTGTTGCACCAGTGGAAGTGGATGGGAGGGCGGTCATTCGCCTCCGCGTGGCTGAAGAAGACCCAGAGTCCACGTCCCCTGTGTCATACAACATGGATGCATCACCTCAGTCCTCAGATAACGCCGAAATTGCACACTGGGCCTGTGGTTCATCCAGCACACGTCTAGCCCCTCCGAGGCGCAGGTCACAACTGTCTCACTCAGCAGCTGTGCAGCTGCTACATCCGAAGCCACCCCACTGTTGAGCGTCCCCTGTCCCTCAGCACCCAGGGGAGATGCCACATGAGAGAGAGCGAGGTGGTCCCACTCATCTGGCATCAATGACACAGACATGTGCAAGGGAAGCAGCACAGAACATACCCAAATCCACATGTTGCACGATACCTGTGCAATAGTATACAGCCACCACAATCAACACCCAATGGCTGGCGTACAGGAAAGGAATCCGCGAATTAGTGCCACGAATGTAGTGCACATCGCACTACATACGGCCTGTGTCACCCTGCGACCATAGCCCCAACTCGCGTTGTGCACAACCACTATCCTGATGGTGGCAAGGATGTCCACTATGTAATTAGGCCAAACACATACCTGCATGGAGCAGAATGGGAAACTACTCACACAGACTGCAACCTGACAGCCCACAATGGCCATGAGCCCATGCCATCCACCTGTCGTTCACACGAGCACAACTGTTGTTGCACGGTGTGCCGGATGTGCAAGTACCAGAGACACTTTTCCGGAGGGTCCTAAACAGGAGACACATGTAACCCACTGGGCAGTCTGTGTTGTCACCTACTGGCATTGTGCAGTGATTGAAGGGCAGCATGGCCCCAGCCTGCCATACTCACGAGCAACAAGTGCTCTGAGACCTGCATTGCCAATTGGCTGTGTCACTGGATGTCTGACATGAAGTTGCCATGTACCACCACTCGGGAGGGACAGACATGGCAAAGCGCCCGGGAGCTCACATACCCCTGCCACCTGCAGTAAGCATGGTGAGCAGTACATGTTGGAACCCCACAGGCTCTGACTCCTGGTGCTGCGGATCAACGACATGTGTGTCCCCCACATGCACTCCCACACACACTGTGGTTGTCTCACACACACAACTTTTGCAAGGGATAGCCATGTGCAGTGTGCGTGGAGCTCGGAATCCAGGATCTCCAGCTCCTCGCTGGTGAGTGGACCTGGACATATCTTCAGCGTCATCGACGTTAAGGTGGACAGGTGGCAGCAGCAGGTGTTGTTGAGGGATGCCAGGCTGCAGTCCCTGGTAGCTGTGGTAATGCTGGTCTCACTCCCACAGTCATATAGCCCCCTGGGGCAGTTTCAGTGGGTCCAAGCCGCTGCAATTGGTGTACCGTGTCTGCCTGCTTAAATTGCAGACGATGGCCTCCTTCCAGCTGGCCCGTGACGCTTTCCTCCATTGCGGGACACGCAGGGTGCAACCGCGAGGGCCATTGGAGTTGGCCGTAAGGGCCTGGCCCATGGCGGGTACAGTCCGCTGATGCCATGTGCACTACACAGTATGATGTGCGCAATGCATCTGCAGGTGTGGCCATGACTTGTGTGTGGGAGCAGGTCCACACTGGACAGGGCCACAACATGCTGTGCGCATGGGCAGGGACGGCCAGTGCTCAGCCTCCACATGTCTGTTGGCACATCATCATGTACACATTGGCATGGGAGCATGGGACATGCATATGCACACACATGCCATCTTTCACTATGCACATCTCCCACTTGGCACGTGCTACGTTACGTGTCACTTGTGATGTGTATTTGCAATCACACAGCTGTGTTGTCATGGAGCTGTCAATGTGTACACCTGTCAATGTGTTTTGGAGGTGTGATCCGTACAGTGCTGTACATAGGGTGAAGTAGGGACATCAATGACTGTCTCATATCCCCTCGTGCAACAGGACCCACTTGTTTTTGCCGCTCAGCCTGTGTCCATTGCGTTGTTGGTGTGTGCCATACTCACCCAGCCGCGGAAGCTGTGTCAGGCACAGCAGCTAGTTATATTGCCGTGGTGTTGCCGCTTCCCAAATATGCAGTCTGATATCATCGTCATGCCTTACAAGTTGTTAAGGCCTAAATCCCCATGTGCATGCTCATAGCAATGGTTTGTGTCACTGCTCATTGCTATTGGTAAGGGGCCCTGTGTAAGTGTATTGTGGCTGTGCTGTCCCTACTTGTCAGCTGTTCTGTGATTCAATTGCTTGGTCAGTCATTTTTGCTTTGTGTTTGTGGAAATGCCATGTGGCGTGTTGCTTTGACATGTGTCCACTTCCATCTTTCTTAGGAGGAGCCAAACATACATCGCCCCTACCAATTGCTGTCAGACATGGAGGACGTGGAGGTAATCTGGAAATTCCGACTGGACCGACCCACCCGGCATCGCCTATGTGCCTTGTTGGAACCCCACCTCCGTCCTCGCAGGGTGTATCCGACTGCATTTACCCCCACGGCTAAGGTGATGGCTGCACTACATTTCTTCGCCACTGGGTCATTCCAACACACAGTGGGCAGTGGAAGTGGGATGTCCCAGCCCATGTTCAGCATGGTGCTACGTGATGTACTGTCAGCTATGATGCTGTACAGGAACAGGTACATACGATTCCCCAGGGCTCGTGAATTGGCGGCAGTGAAGGGTGATTTCTATGCCCTTGGACGGATCCCCCACGTTGTTGGTGCAATAGATTGCACCCATATTGGCCTTGTAGCACCACAGGCCCTGGAGCACATATATAGGAATCGGAAGCACTTCCACTCCCTGAATGTGCAAGTGGTGTGCCTTGTGGACAATGTCATTACACACGTGTGTGCGAAGTTTCCAGGATCGGCCCATGACTCGCACATCATGCGCAACAGCATCCTACCACGTCTGATGACCAATCTGCAACCGGACCGTGCTTGGATTGTTGGTGAGTATGTGTACTCGTGTAGCGTGGCTGTTGTGCGATGCTGTCTTGGGGACAGTTGGAATTGCAACTAATCTCGGTATTCCTCACACCCAGGGGACTCTGCTTATCCGAATGGGCCTTGGCTGCTCAGCCCATTAGGTAATCCTCAGACACCAGCTGATGTCCGCTACAATGAGGCACATGGCAGGGCCAGACGTGTGGTGGAGCGGACTTTTGGCCTCCTGAAGTCCAGATTCAGATGCCTGGACCGCACCGGGGGTGCACTGGCGTACTCCCCACAGAAGGTGTGCCAGATAGTTGTGGCATGCTGCATGCTGCACAATCTGGCTATTCGCAAGCAGATCCCCTAATAGTGGATGACGGTGATCAGCCCGGGCCCCGCCTGCAGACCAGGACGGGTCCAGTGAAGAGGACAGTGGAGAGGAGGAAGCTGTGAATGTGCGTCAGCAGCTCATCGCCCGCTACTTCACTTGAAGGTGAGTGACCATGTACGACGGCTGATGTAGCTGTAGTTGTGCAGGTGTATGTGTGCATTGTGACGGAGGCCTTTTGTTCACTGAGTGCTGTGTGGCAATGGTCCATGTCCAGGGATAGTATGCCACTGACAGTGGCTGTGGCATTGTGCCCCGTTGCTCTGTGAGATGTGTGTACATTGCATGTAGTTGGTGACAAGTACTGTGTGATGGGTGTGTGACACACTAATTGAATGGACTCTTGTTCTGATTTTCACCCCTAGGTCCCTACAACATCTCCTGGCCTATCTACATGCCACACAGCAGAGGCATTCCTGCTCATGTTGGCAGTTGCACATCGTTGATTAAACCCAGGGCACATGAAGCAGATTGTGATCAAGGTGTATTTATTTACAGCGGTGAAATGTGATTGTGTGCAAGGTGATGACAGAAGTGGTGCATGCTGTGACAATGAGTTGACGGACATGGCTGCGTGATGGTCAAGGTGTACCCATGAAGTTCTATGTACACAGTCCAACAGACACATGCCATTCACATGGCAGTGTGGGGTAGGATCGTAGTCAAAGTCAGTGCAGTAGGTGGTCAGGGTGGCTGGCTGACTCACTGGCGTTTGGAGCGTGCGTAGTCCTCTCTGGACACCTGTTTCCTCTTCGGATGGCCCCTTCCACGTTTGGTAGGGGGGGGTTGTGTTGGTGGGCTGCTGGTGGTGGCTGAGGACTGCTCACTCGCTGTGGATGCAGGGGAACTAGATGTTGCACGACCCTGCGCCACAGCACGTGGTGGCGGCGGTGGTGTGGCTGGCCTTGCTTGGGCCCTCCCCCCCAACACCTGCTGGGCCATGAGGTCCACAAGTTTGTCCATACGGGTCGCGATTTGGCCCATATGGGCGTCCATGGACCTCAACACCACAAGGACCTCCCGCGTGTCGGCAGCCGACCTGGCCCATTGTCCTTGGGCCTCTTCATAGGCCCCAAGGACTCTTGAGATTTGCGGCAGGGCTTGGCTCCCAGGCTCAGATGGCGTTGGCCTGACCCTGCTCCTCCCACCGGTACTGCTACCACCGACCTGCCCACTCACCACATTGGTCACCACGGTCCTCTGTCTGGCTCCCAGGGTCGAGCACGACGGGCGTGCCACCCCTTGCGCAGGTGCTGTGGCCAGGGATGGCGTGGTGGTGGTTGTTGTTGCGGCGGTGGTGGTGGCCGTAACGACCGTGGCAGCAGGGGTCTGTGACTGGTCAGCAGCCCTGGGTGATGTGTTGGTGGGTAGGAGGGGCCCTGGGGAGCGGTTGGGCCCTGCCACTCCAGACGGGCCTGCTAGGTGGTCCTCGTCCGAAGAGGTGTCCAGGTCTTCTACATCCGTGAGTCCGGGTCGGGGCTTGCGGACTGGCTGTGCTGGCTGCTGTCTCCCTCTCCAGCATCCAGCTGTTCGGCACCTGTGGGGAGAATGAGATAGGTTATTGTGTTGCACCTTGCAAAGTTTGTATTGGTTGTCTGACATTCACAGTTCGTGCACTGTCGTGCACAGGTTTCCCAGTGGCGTGTGTGTGGATGTACGATGTGTGTATGCGTGAGCAAGGCAATGGAACTGTGTGTTGTGTTCATGTGGCATGGGGCGGATTAGCGATGACAATCAGTGTGTGTTGCTGTACTCCTACATTTTGTGGCTTGGGTGTATGCGGGCTCCAGACCCATCGACGCTTTTGAGGTGAAATATGGTTTTGGGGTTCAAATGGAATGCTTAGAAACGCAGATGGCAAAAGGGGTACAGCCCCTCAACGCTTTTGAGGTGAAATATGGTTTTGGGGTTCAAATGGAACGCTTAGAAACGCAGATGGCAAAAGGGGTACAGCCCCTCAACGCTTTTGAGGTGAAATATGGTTTTGGGGTACATACTGTGACATATGTGTGCAGAACGGGACATGTCTTTTGGCAACATGACAGTGCAGAGACAAAGGTGTGTGTATGTCTGACATCCCCAGCATGTCTGCTCACTGTTATCATTTATGGACATTACACTGCAAGCATTGTAGTGAGTGAGTGATGGTTGTGTGCCACACGACGTATTGCAGATGGGCCAATTCCTTGGTGTGCATGCTACCCTCGGCCATGTGCAGCAATGCAGTGCTCTTGGGGTGTTGACTATATTATGTATGTTGTAAATCAGTGTGATGTGCGCTTCAGTCACTGCAGACACATTATTTGTGATGGGCAGGTATCTTTGTAGAACTACTGTGTGAGGGCCAGCTGTTCCGATGACATACCTTTCATGACACTGGGGCTGACAGATGAGATGGATGGTATGTTGGATGTGCATTGTGTGGCTGTGTGTTTCATGGGTCCAGTGGTGTTTATGTGCATTACTGGGGTTCCACACTGTTAGTTCTAGACAGGTTAGACTTACATGGGCGATGTTGTACGTTTTGTGGGGAACAGGCAGTAACGACTACATGGACAGGACTTCGATGGTGTTGCTGATGTGTGTGATGAGTGGCACAGTGCCCGCCATGTGGGTCAGTGCTCCAGTGGGACTTGTGCATGCAGACGTGGCTCCATGGGTGTTGCTGTATTTGTGATGGCTCATGTGGGCTATGACTCTGTAATACATGTCCGTGTGCACATTGGTCACATGATTATGACAGGGAGCAGTGCTGCGTGTTCCTCTGCTACGTGACATTTCCCAAATGTTAGTCGTAATACTGTCCTCATGCCTACAGACACCCCGCCCTGTACAGTACTCTAACTACTTGTTGGTTTGGAGGGCGCAATGCAATGGATGCCATATGGTACTGGGAGGGAGGGGTGCTCCATCTTGCTGGTCTGTGGGAGTGGGGGCGGTGTTGTGTGTTGTGGTGATGGCTTACCACCCACAGAAACCCCTCCATGTACGGTAAGATTTCTACCTGTCGGCTGAAGGTGTGCACTGCAGTGGCTGACACATGGGTGTGGGCTGTGCTCCACCTTGCTGTGCTGTAGGACTAGGGGCCTGGTGGGTGTTGTACTTCAGCTGTCCCCCTCCGACCCACTGACTTTGTGTTCAGGCTACTTACCTGTTACTTGTCGGTTGGGGCAGCTATGGCTGACACATGAGTGTGGGTGTGGGGAGTGCTCCTTCTGGCGCATCTGGAGTACAAGGGGACCTGGTGGGAGTTGCGGTGCTGGCTGACTGTACACATGCCCCCATGGTTTTGTTAGTTAGTCTGTTGCATGTGTGAGTGATGTCTTGTGTATTGTGTACTTGACATGGGGGTGTTTGTCCCTCGGAGCTATGGCATAGTGGTAGTGCATGTGAGTACATAGCGGTGTGCTGGTATACATTTGTTTGTACTTACCAGCCTCCACTCCCCCTGGTATTCCGGTGAGACTCTCCGGATGTAGGATGCCTTGCACCTTCTCCTCCCACGCCTTGAAGGTCTTAAATAGCGCGGGATTTCCTCCGCCAGTCCTGTCAGCCAGCTGCCGATTCTTGGCCTCCTTCTTTTTGACCACTCTTTTCATGTCGTGCCACCTCTTGGTGATTTCGGCTCTGTTGCGTGGCACGTTCCCGACTGCATTGACCTGGTCTACGATCCTACTCCACAACTGGTTTCTGGTGGATAGTGGTGTCTGTTGGACCTGGTTCCCATAGATTTGTGGGTGCACCTTGATGATCTCGTTGACCATGACCGTCAGCTCAGTGGAAGTGAACTTGGGCATTCTCTGTGCTACCATGGTGTGTGGTTTTGTGTTTGTGGTGCTGGTGCGGTGTGTGTGTGTGGGTGTGTGATGTGCAGGGGGTTTGTGGGGCCGGTGTTTGGTGGTGGTGGTGGTGGTGGTGGTGGTGGGTGCGTGTCTGTGGTGTGCTCCTGTCCTTTCTGTCTCGCTGTGTTCTGTGCTCTCGTCCTCAGTTTGTAGTGTTGCAAGGGATTGTGGTCTGTGAAGGGACTGCATTTGTACTTACCTATGTGGGTGTGTCATGATGTGCTGTTGTTTTCAGGTGTGTTGTGGCTGGTGTTCTGGGATTTGTAGTTTATTTGTTTGTCCAGGGGGGATGTGTTTTCGGGATGTGTACTGTGTTTCGGTATTTGGGCGTGGCTTGCTGTGTGGACTTGTTGGCCATGTTGTGTGTGTTTCTTTGGTCCGCGGATGGTTTCTGTGCAGGGACGTGGCCGCCAGGGCTTCCGCCGTGTCCATTTTCATCACTGTTGTTTACGATGGCGGGCGATGTATTTGTGGATTTGCCGCGCTCATGTCGGGAAGATCCTAATTTCACGGCCGGTGTCTCGGTAGTCAGGGCGGGCGGTTTTGGGTTGTCGTGCGGGTTTGCGTCCGTGGCGGACGGATGGACTTCGACTCGGACATGGACGGGCGGTATTTTGTGTGTTTTTCCGCCGCGGGCGTGTTCGCTCAGCGACATCGTGATTGCTCGGTCGGTATTCAGAAGGTGTAGGCGGGCGGTTTTTATCGCTATGGTAGATGGCGGATTTTATTCCGCCCGGTATCGTAATGGACACCTTAGTTTGTTAATAGGAAAAAAATCTTTTATAAAAGAGGTAGCATCTGAGATATATGTTTGGTCTGATAATAGGGAATTATTGAATTTCCATCTACTGTCTTTAGGCATAGCAAGAGATAAGTCAAGGGAGACTGAAACAGGGGCATGATCAGAAAGAAATATGGAGCCAATTTCAGAAGTTTGGAGTGTGGGGAGTAAGGGTTTTGAAATCAAAATATAATCAATGAGTGACATAGTGTGATGAACATTTGAAAAGTATGTAAATTCTTGAGTGTCAGGATTACTGTTTTCCAAGCATCATAGAGTGGACGAGAGGTAATAGCAGCTTGGAATGCTTTATGCGTTTTATCAGGTTTGAATTTACAATCAGATTTTCTGTCAGAAAAGGGGTCCATCCAATTATTAAAATCACCAGCGACAATAATATTGGGGTTAGTAATGGAAGATATTTTTAATTTAATGGTATTCCAAAAGTCAGAATCAAATTTAACTGGGCCATAAATATTAAAGAAGGTGATCTGCTTATTATGAACTGTAGCATTAAGAATTACCCATCGTCCACTCGTATCATTTTCAGTAGATATAATTTGCAATTTTAAAGCTTTATGACAGAGGATGGCTACACCACCCTTACGATTAACAGCAGGAGAAAAAACAACCTGACTTACCCATTGGCGTTTGATTTTGAGAAATTCGACATCATTACAATGGGTTTCTTGCAAAAAAGCAATCTGACAATTAAGGGGGTCATTATGATAGCGGGCGGATCGCCACCGCCCGTATGGCGGTGGCGATCCGCCCGCTATTTTTCACCGCAGGCACTCTATTTCCCCCCCGCCATATTACGATGGCGGGGGGGACCCCGGCGGACGAAAAGACCGTCCGCCGGTTTTCCGCCAGTCTGACAGGGGACCGGGCGGAAAAGGGCTCTAACATGGTGGCGGTGTCTGCAAGACACCGCCATCCATATTAGGATGGTGGCGGAAAGCAGCCTTTCCATGGAGGTGTTGCCGCCATGGAAAGGCATGTGGTCTTTGCTTCTGGATCCCCCGTTGCGGGCCCCCAGGGTTTTGGGGGGTGGGGGGTGCACATGGGGGGTACCTATGGTACCCCCCTACATTTGAATGCACAAGGTGGCAGGCACCACGCGGTGCCTGTCACGTTGTGCATTCAAATGCACAACATGCCTATTTCACATTGCGGCAGGTGCTGCTGACAGCACCGCCCACCGCAATGTAAACAATACGGGATGCCACCGCCACCGTGGCGGTGGCATCCTAATACACATGGCGGGACCGCCGCACCTCTTGCGGGCGGTCCCGTTTGCCGTTGCGGTCGCCATCGTAATGACCCTCTAAGTTTGGATAAATGGGAGAGTACCTTCTGACGGTAAGTAGACATAATATCGAAATTTTAATATCGACATACATTAATATCGAGTTTAGTATATCAATAGTATTAAATATCGATGTAATGTATATCGATGTTAAAAATATCGATTTTTAGTGTTGTCAAAAATATCGAATTTTGTAGTGTCGACAGTTAAAATATCGTTATGTGAAAATATCGTATAGTACTTTATTTTAAAATATTTTATGTTTGTTTTATGTATAATAATAGTTAATGTTATAAAAAAAAATTGTATAATATTTTTTAGGAGCTAATAGGGGTTAATAGGGGATAAGAGTGGGGAGTGTTTTAAAATAATTGATATTAAAATTTAATAAATTGAAATTTTTAATTTTCATTTAGAAATTATTGTTTTAGGAGCGGGATGTTGGGTTTATAGGGGATAAGGGTGGGGAGTGTTTTAAAAAAATTGATTTAAAAATTTAATAAATTAGAATTTTTTTAATTTAAATTAGAAATTTATTTTTAGGAGTGGGATGTTGGGTTTATAGGGGATAAGGGTGGGGAGTGTTTTAAAATAATTGTATTTATTTAAAAAAAATTATGAGAAATTAATATTGAAATTAGAAATATTTTATTTATGAGCGGGATGTTGGGTTTATTGGGGATAAGGGTGGGGAGTGTTTTAAAATAATTGAATTAAAATTTTAATAAATTCAAAATTTAAAATTAAAATGTAGAAATTTAGGTTTTGAATTTAGAAATTATTGTTTTATGATTGGGATGTTGGGTTTATAGGGGATAAGGTTGGGGAGTGTTTTACAGTAATTGCTTAAATATTTAAAATAATGAATAATTAAAAAAAAATTATATCTATTTAAAAAATATAATTTGTTTATAGAGTATAATTGTAATTCAAGTATTATTAAACATAATGGTTTATTATTACTACTTAAATATTAAAATTGAAAATTATGTAATTTAATATTTAAATAGTTATTATATTTTAATCAAAATATGTTATTAATATATATATATATATATAAATATGTAATATTTTTTCTAACATTTTAAAAAAATCTATATTCATTCATTTATTTAAAAAAATAAAATTTATAATTTTCTATTATGTATAGTATGTTGATAAAATATTATTTATATGTGAGTTATAATATTTAGGAATAAATATTATTGTTTAGAAGAATATTTTAAAAATAAATATTTCAATTTTATATGTTGACAAATATTTTTATTAATTAAAATATATAGTTTAAATAATTATTATAGGAAATATTAAATAAATTTAAACTCCAGTTAGCATTAAGTCAGGGTAGGTGCTGGACACCAAACTTAATTAATTTACTATTCCCACTCCAGTTAGCATTAAGTCAGGGTAATGCTAACTGCAGTGGGAATAGTAAATTAATTAAGTTTAGTGTCCAGCACCTAACCTGAGTTAATGCTAACTGGAGTGGGAATAGTAAATTAATTAAGTTTAGTGTCCAGCACGTACTCCGACTTAGGGGCCGATTCCGATTCAGGCCGGAAATCTCTCCGACCGAGCCTGACCCGGAGAGATTTCCGACCGAATCGGACTCTGGCAGTCCGACCGAACGAGTACGATGCGCACGCATGCAATCGGACTCGAGTCGGTCGGACTCCCATTGAGTCAATGGGAGCCGGACGTACAACGCGAACGTGGGCTCCCATTGACCCAATGGGTGCGAGGCGAACAAGGGTGCCCCCTACAGCGGGTGCGCCTCGGGCGACTCACAGCGTACATGCACAGGTAGGGGGACCCATGGGTCCCCCTGTGTGCGACTCCGCGCAGCCACGCGTACAGGGGGTCCGACACGGACCCCCAAAGTGCGGCTCCAACTGCTCTTTCGAGCCGGACGGCGCGAGTCGGTCGGACTGCTCGCGGCGCGCATCGTACTTGCCCGGCCGGGGAACGACTCCATAGCGCGGTGCGAGTCGTGTCCGTGCGAGTTGGTCGGAGCGCTTCGGACCCGCGAATAAGTCGGCCGGCGATTTCGCGTGCGCTCGCATCGTACTCGCTCGGCCGGACGCACGTACGAATCGGTCGGGAAAGGGGGCTCCGAATCGGATCCGGTTAAGCCGAATCCGATTCGGTGCCCTACCGGCCGAGATCGGAATCGGCCCCTTAATGCTAACTGGAATGGGAATTGTAAATTAATTAAGTTTAGTGTCCAGCACCTACCCTGACTTACTGCTAACTGGAGTGGGAATAGTAAATTAATTAAGGGTGTCATTAGGATCACGGGCGGGTGGTCACCGCCGGCCCGTCGGTGGCGATCCACCCGCCAAATGTCCCTGTGTCACCCCCGCCATATTAGTATGGTGAGGGGCACCGCGGCGGACGGAAAGACCGTCCGCCGCTTTTCCGCCGGTCGGATTGCCGGCCGGGCGGAAAAGGCACACAATATGATGGCGGTGCCTTGCGGACACCGCCATCCATATTATGATGCGTGCGGTGTGCATGCATTTCCATGGCGGAGACTCCGCCATGGAAAAGCATGCGGAGATTGGCTTCGGGGGCCTGTTGGGGGCCCCCGGAGGGGAGGTGGGGGGTGGGTGGCAGGCACCGCGCGGTTCCTGTCACGTTGTGCATTGCAATGCACTACATGCACCTTTAACATTGCGGCGGGTGCTGTTTACAGCACCGCCCGCCGCAATGCTAGTGGCAAGAATGCGCCCGCCAGGGTGGCGGGCGCATCCTAATTGGCCTAACGGGACCACCACACCTCTGGCCGTCGGTCCCGTTTACCGTTATGCCCGCCATCATAATAGGCCCCTAAGTTTGGAGCACCTACCCTGACTTAATGCTAACTGGAGTGGGAATAGTAAATTAATTAAGTGTAGTGTGCAGCACCTACCCTGACTTAACTTAATGCTAACTGGAGTGGGAATAGTAAACTAATTAAGTTTAGTGTCCAGCACCTACCCTGACTTAATGCTAACTGGAGTGGGAATAGTAAATTAATTAAGTTTAGTGTCCAGCACCTACCCTGACTTAATGCTAACTGGAGTGGGAATAGTAAATTAATTAAGGGGTCATTATGATAGCAGGCGGATCGCCACCGCCCGTATGGCGGTGGCGATCCACCCGCTATTTTACACCGCCCGCATTCCATTTCCCCCCCGCCATATTACGATGGCGGGGGGGACCCCGGCGGATGGAAAGACCGTCCGCCGCTTTTCCGCCGGTCGACTCGTCGACCGGGCGGAAAAGGGGCATAACATGTTGGCGGTGTCTGCAAGACACTGCCATCCATATTATGATGCATGCGGAGATGTGCCTTTCCATGGCGGCGTTGCCGCCATGGAAAGGCATACAGTCTTTTGCCATGGAGGCCCGTTGCGGGCCCCCGGGGGAGGGGGGGTGCATTTGGGGGGTACCTATGGTACCCCCCTACATTGGCATGCACAGGGTGGCAGGCAGCGTGCGGTGCCTGTTACGTTGTGCATGCCAATGCGCAACATGCTTCATTCACATTGCGGCTGGTGCTGCTCACAGCACCGCCCGCCGCAATGTATATGATGCGGGATGCCACTGCCACCGTGGCGGTGGCATCCTAATAGACATGGCGGGACCGCCGCACCTCTTGCGGGCGGTCCCGTTTGCCATTGCGGTGTCCGCCCACCATCGTAATGATGCCCTAAGTTTGGTGTCCAGCACCTACCCTGACTTAATGCTAACTGGAGTAGGAATAGTAAATTAATTAAGTTTAGTGTCCAGCACCTACCCTGAATTAATGCTAACTGGAGTGGGAATAGTAAATTAATTAAGTTTAGTGTCCAGTACCTACCCTGACTTAATGCTAACAGGAGTGGGAATAGTAAATTAATTAAGTTTAGTGTCCAGCACCTACCCTGAATTATTATTAACTGTAGTGGGAATAGTAATTTATATATATGTATTAATTTGTCAACTTAAAAATGTAATATAGTTTGTAGTAGTAATGTATTTTAATTATAACATAGTTATAAATGATAATAAATAACAATATATATATAGTTAATTAAAACATATTATTTAATACAGTAAATTTAATACAAAAATTATATTTTTACATTAAATACAACACTAATGAAACGATTCACAAAAAGTAGGCATTTTAAGGCCCATTACGATACCGGGCGTAAAAAAATCCGCCACCCATGAAAGCGGCAAAAATCCGCCCGCACACACCGTCTGAACACCGACCACGCCATTACGAATACACAAACCGAAAACCGCCATCGGCGGAAAACCACACAAGATACCGCCCGCCCTCGTCCGAGTCGGAGTCAAACCGCCCGCCACGGACGGAAACACGCACGACAACACAAAACCGCCCGCCCTCACGGCCGACACACCGCACGTGAAATTACGATCGCACCGCCATGAGCGCGGGTAAACCACAAATATACCGCCCGCCAGCGCAAACAACGCCGATGAGAATTGACACGGCAGAAGCCATGGCGCCCACGTCCCTGCACAGAAACCATCCGCTGACAAAAACAATCGCACACAACATGGCCAACAAGTCCACACAGCAAGGCACGCACAAATACACAAGCACAGTACACATCCCGAAAACACCCCCTGGACAAACAAAAAATACAAAGGCCAGAACACCAGACACAACACACCTGAAAACAACAGACCATGAGGACACACCCACATAGGTAAGTACAAAAGCAGCACTCCCACAGACCACAACCCCTTGCAACATTGCAAACTAGAGAGGAGAGGAGAGGACACAGTGACACAGCAAGGACAGCAGCACACCACAGAAACGCACACATCACAACACACCACCACCACCACCACCACCAAACACCGGCACCACAAACCCCCTGCACATTACACAACACACACCGCACCAGCACCACAAACACCATGGCACCACAAAGAATGCCCAAGTTCACGCCCATTGAGCTGACGGTCATGGTCGACGAGATTATCAAGGTGCACCCACAAATCTATGGGAACCTGGTCCAGCACACACCACTAGCCACCAGAAACAGAATGTGGAGCCGGATCGTAGACCAGGTCAATGCAGTCGGGACCCTGCCCAGGAACAGAGTTGAAATCAACAAACGGTGGAATGACGTCAAGAGCCTGGTCAAGAAGAAGGAGAGCAAGAACAGAGAGCTGGCTGCCGTCACTGGCGGAGGGAATCCCGCGCTCTTCAAGACCTTCAAAGCGTGGGAGGAGAAGGTGCGAATCATTATACATCCGGAGATCCTCGCCGGATTAGCAGGGGGAGTGGAGGCTGGTAAGTACAAACTAATGTATACCAGCACACCGCTATGTACTCACATGCACTACCACCATGCCACAGCTCCCAGGGACAAACACCCCCATGTCCAGCACACAATACACAACACATCACACACACATGCAACAGACACCACCACACACAGCCCAAACCTAACAACTGTAAGATACGTGGGGGCATGTGTACACTCAGCCAGCCACGTAACCACCAACAGGTCCCCAAGTATGCCAGAAGCGCCACAACGAGCACCCACCACACCCATGTGTCCACCATAGCTGCACTAACCGACAAGTAACAGGTAAGTGGCAGGAACACAAAGTGCAGTGGGTGGGAGGGTGGACAGCTCAAGCACAACACACACCAGGCCCCTAGTCCCACAGCACAGCAAGGAGGAGCATCCCCCACACCCCACACCCACGTGTCAGCCACCGCAGTGCACACCGACAGCCGAAAGGTAGACATCACGGTCCACAACAATCGGTGTCAGTGGGTGTCCAGCCATCACCACGACCCACAACACCGCCCCCACCCCCACAGACCTGCAACATGGAGCACCCCCGCTTAGAACCATGTGGCATCCAGTACAGTGCACGCACGAACAACCTGCAGGTGGGAAACTGGACAGGGCTGGATTACTGGAGGCATGAGGACCGTAACACGACCAACACATGGGACATGTTATGTAGCAGACGAACACGCAGCACCGCCCACTGTCACGAACAAGTGAACAATGTGCACACGGACATGAACCACAGACTCACACCCCACATGACCCATCACAGACACAGCAACACCCAAGGAGCCACGTCTGCATGCACAAGCCACACTGAATATAGTACCACACGGCAGCCACTGTGCAACCCATCACACACAACCGAAACACCATTGAAGTCCTGTCCATGTAGCCCCTACTGCCTGTCAACCACACACCCCACAACTACGCCTATGTAAGACAAACAACACTAGACGCAACAGAGCGGAACAACATAAATGCACATGAACACCACTGAACCCATCAAACACACAGACACACCATGCACATACAACATACCATCCATCCCATCCGTCAGCCCCAGTCTCATGAAAGGCATGTCATCCGCACAGCTGCCACACATACAGCAGTCACGCTAAGATACATGCCCATGACCAACCATTTGCCAGAAGTCAATGAAGCACACGCCACACTGTGAGCAACAACACACAACATGGGCCACACCCCCCCCGAGCACTGCAGTGATGCACATGGCACAGGGCAGCACGCACACCAAGGAGATTGGACAACTGCAATACGTCGGGTGGCACACAACCATCACACACTCATAACGATGCGTCCAATGCCATGTCCAGTAATCACAACAGACAGCAAATATGCAGGGTATGTCAGGCATGCACACACCTCAGACCATGCACTGTCATGCTGCCACAACACATGTCACGTTCGGCACCCATGGCTCACAGCATGTAGCCCAAAAGCATATTCCATCCCAAATGCGTTTCTGGGGCATGACCCCCATGTTGCCATATGCGTTCCTAAGCGTTCCATTTGCACCCCAAAAGCATATTCCATCCCAAATGCGTTCCTGGGGCATGACCCCATGTTGCCAAATGCGTTCCTAAGCGTTCCATATGCACCCCAAAAGCAAAGTACAAACCAGACCCAGGATGGGCCTGGAGCCCGCATACACCAGAGTCACAATAAGTAGGAGCACAGCAACACACCCATCGGCATAGCCAATCCGTCCCATGCCACATGTGCACAGCACACAGTCCCATTGCCAAGCACACACAACAACAGATTGTACAGCCACACACCCGCCTCCGGGACACACGTGCACGAGAGTGCACGAACGGAGAATGTCAGACAACCAATACAGACTTCGCCAGGTGCAACACAATAACAAATCTCATTCTCTCCACAGGTGACGAACTGCTGGATGCTGGGGATGGAGACAGCAGCCAGCACAGCCAGCCTACAAGCCCCCAACGAGGACACACGGATGTGGAGGATCTGTCCTCCTCTTCGGACACGGACCACCAAGCAGGCCCATCTAGTGTGGCAGGGCCCAGCCGCTCCCCAGGACCCCTCCTACCCACCAACCCATCATCCAGGGCTGCTGAACATTCCCAGCCCCCTGCTGCCACTGTCGTTGCGGCCACACCCACGGTCATTGCGGCCACACCCACGGGCATTGCGGCCACACCCACGGTCATTGCGGCCACACCCACGGTCATTGCGGCCACTACCACTGCCGCAACCGCCACCACGTCTTCGCTGGCCCCAGCCCCAGCGCAGGTGGTGGCCCGGACGACTGGATCCACCCTGGGAGCCAGGGTGAGGACCGTGGTGAGCAATGTGGCTAGTGGGCAGGCCGGTGGCAGCAGGACTGGTAGGAGGAGCAGGGTCAGGGAAACGCCAGCCTCCCCTGGGAGCCATGCCCTGCCTCAAATGGCCAGAGTCCTTGGGGCCTATGAAGAGGCCCAAGGACAATGGGCCAGGTCAGCTACAGACACGCGTGAGGTGCTGGGGGTGCTGAGGTCCATGGACGCCCGTATGGGCCAACTCGTGGACCTCATGGGCCAGCTGGTGGTGGCGGTGAGGTCACAGCCAGGGACAGCAGCTCCCCCTCCGCCACCACCTGCCGGGGCGCAGGGTCGAGCAGCAGTGTCCAGTTCCCCTGCGTCCACAGCCAGTGAGCACACCTCAACCACCAGCAGGTCGCAAGCAGGCACCCCCTCGCAAACGTGGAAGGGGCCATCCGAAGTGGAAACAGATCTCCCGGGAGGACTTCGCACGCTCCAGACGCAAGTGAGGCAGCCAGCCAGCCTTCCTTGACCACCCACTGCATTGACTTGGACTACGATCCCACTCCACACAGCCATCTGGATGGCATGTGTGTGTTGGACTATGGACATAGAACCAGTGGGTACACCCTGAGCATCACGCAGCCATGACCGACAGCTCATTGTCACTGCACGCACCACTTTTGTCATCACCTTACACACAATCACATGTCACAGTTTGAAATAAATGCACCTCTTCCACAAACTGCTGTCTGTGCCCTGTGTTTTAATTGTACGGAATACAACGGCCACCTTGAGCGGAACGGCACCTGATGCGTGGCATGGCAATGGAACCGGAGGGCCTGTAGGGACCTAGGGGTGGGAGACAGAACAGGAGCACATTCAATGAGTGTGTCACACACCCATCACACAGTACATGTCAACAAATACAAGCAATGTACACACATCGCACAGAGCAATAGGGCACAATGCCACAGCCACCATCAGTGGCATACTAACCTGGGCATGGAGCGTTGACACACAGCACGCAGTGAACAAAAGGCCACCCTGACACAGCACACACACACCTGCACAAATACAGACACATCAGCCGTCGTACATGGACACTCACCGTTAAGTGAAGTAGCGGGCGATGAGCTGCTGGCGCACATTCCCAGCTTCCTCCTCTCCGCTGTCCTCCTCACTCGAGCTGTCCTGGTCTGCGGGCTGGGGCCCTGGTTGATCTCCGTCATCCACAATGAGGGGGATCTGCTTCCGAATGGCTAGATTGTGCAGCATGCAGCACGCCACCACTATCTGGCACACCTTCTGTGGGAGTACGCCAGCGCACTCCCGGTGCGGTCCAGGCACCTGAACCTGGACTTGAGGAGGCCAAAGGTACGCTCGACCACACGTCTGGTCCTCCCATGTGCCTCATTGTAGCGATCGTCTGCTGGGGTGCGAGGATTCCTCAATGGACTGAGCAGCCATGCCCCATTCGGGTACGCAGAGTCACCTGGGTGTGAGGGACACAGAGAACCGTTGCTATTCCAACTGGACAGGGGACAGCATCGCACAACCAGCACGCTACACCACTCCACATACTCACCGACAATACAGCCACGATCCTGTTGCAGATTGGACATCAGTCGTGGCAAGATGCTGTTGCGCATTACGTGTGCGTCATGGGCCGAGCCTGGGAACTTTGCACACACGTGGGTTATCACCATGTCCGCAAGGCACACCACTTGCACATTCAGGGAGTGCGTGTGCTTCCTGTTGCGGTACAGGTGCTCAGTGGCCTGTGGTGGAACAAGGCCAACATGTGTGCAATCAATGGCACCAACGACGTGTGGGATCCTGCCAAGGGCATAGAATGCACCCTTCACTGCCGCCAATTCACGAGCCCTGGGGAATCTGATGTACCTGTTTCGGTACAGCATCATGGCTGCCAGTACATCCCTCAGCACCTTGCTGAACATGGGCTGGGACATCCCTCCTCCACTGCCCACTGTGTGCTGGAATGACCCAGTGGTGAAGAAATGCATGGCGGCCATCACCTTAGCCGTGGGGGTGAATGCTGTCGGATACACCCTGCGGGGACGGAGATGGGGTTCCAACATGGCACACAGTCGATGCAGGGTTGGCCTGTCCAGCCGAAACTTCCTTATGACCTCAGTATCCTCCATGTCCGCCAGCAATTGGTATGGGCGGTCAATGTTCGGTCTCCGCCTAGGGAAGATGGCAGTGGACACATGTCAGAGCAACACAACACATAGCAATTTCGCATTCACATCACTGACATGACTGAGCAAGCACATGAGTCACAGCACAGCTGTCAAGCAGGGATGGCACGGCCACAATACACTTACACAGGTCTCCCACCAATGGCAATGGCTAGTGATGCAAACCACTGCCATGGTCATGCACATGGGGATCTAGGCCCCAATGACTTGCGGGGCGTGCTGATGGGGACTGACTGCATATTCGTCAAGCGGCAACGCCACGGCAACATGAATGTCTGCTGAGCATGGCACTGCTTCCGAGGCTGGATGAGTATGGCACACGACGACGACGATGTGGGCACAGGCTGAGCGGCCAAAACAAGTGGGACCTGTGGCACGAGGGGATATGAGACAGTAGTAGGTGTCAGCACTGCACCCTATGTACAGCACTGTACGGATCACACCTCCCGAAACATTGACAGGTGTCCACATTGACAGCCCCATGCCAAGACGGCTGTGTGCTTGCAGTCACACGTCACAGGTGAGAGGTTACATTGCACGTGCCAGGTGGCAGACGTACATAGTGGGAGCTATCATGTGTGTGCATGTGTCTCCTGTTCAGGATCCACCAGATGGGCGCTGACTCTGTACTGACCATTGGACACAGCATGTTCCGTGGAAGGCTTGTGTGTGTGGGATGGTGGCACTGGATGTGCCTCCGTTGGGTGGGGGGCCATGCACAGGGCGGGTACGTCGATGATTGCGCATTGTTGGTCACGGTGGGTGCACCCACTAAGATGTGTTGCCCTGTGTACAATTCCTATGTCCGCATGATGATGGACTGTAGATGTGGGCAGACTACACATTGGTCGATGTGCTGTCCATGTGCATGTGCCTTCACACCAGGCACAGCTGCCCCTGCACATGTGACCCCTGCTGGACTCGCTGCTGGGTCTGTGGAGCTGATGCACCTTCTGTGCGTGGGGCGGACAGCTCACCTCACTTCCCTCATTGCGCATGTCATGACTTTGCCGCAGGTGACATGGATCATGGAGGGCCCACATGTACGCGTGGGTAGGCTACACATGTTTGTTCACTGGTCGCCACCCCCAGTCAGTGTTTCGAATGGGAAGGTTGTTGTGCTGGTGGTATATTCGATGTGGCGGATGGGCGGGCCTAGGTGCGGGCTTACATTCCGGACATGGGGGTAGTTGGATTGGCGACTAGTTGCAGTACACACGGGACACGTCTCTTCCTTTCCACATCTGGGTCATCCCTTGTACTCACTGACAGTGATACAGTCATCTTCGCCCCAGCCCTCATGTCCTCCCCTCGCTCCCCCAATATGCATGTGCACCTGCGAGGCTAGCGCTTGCACAGGCAGCCCCAAGCTCGCACCAGAGAGGGCAAGGAGTGTATGTGTGGGTCCAGTTGCACGAGTGGGCTGTCTCAGGGTATGATGTGTGGCGGGACACCGTCCACCTGCGTGGTGCCCCAAATGGAGACCCGGCCTGCATGGACTATGCATCACAGTCTTCGCCTTCCGGATCCGCCACCTGCGACACCCAGTGGCAGTGGCTGCCCTTGCGGCCAGGCCGCGTCCGTCTGTGACTGATGGCCCACACATTCACTCTTTGGCCTCTCTGGGGAGGGCTCGGGGGTGGTGGCGCACGCGCTTGCACTTAGTCGCAATGGCATGTGGCGTGGTTGGTATAATGGGCAATGGATGGGATGGTGCGAGCCACCTCCCGTGACGTCAGTGCTGCTCGTGCTGAGGTGCGTCCCCTACAATTCCATTTGACTTGTGCCATGCTACACGTTGAGGTTCTATTGCCTGCGTGATATGACCAGGAGGAGCGCGAGGAGACCTCTCACACACCATGCTCCACTGCCATCCCGTGCCCTGTATCGCCTGTGCGGATTGACTATGTTGGGGTTACACCTGGTCGACTGGGGCTGTGTGTGCCTTGTCAAGGGGCATGGCGGGCGCACAACAGGATCCAGCTAGTCCACGGAGGGTGGGCTGACGTGTGCGCCTGGTTCCGCATTGTTCGTGTGCCCGGCTGCTGTGCACACACGTGTTCACTTCCCCCCCCGACAGGTGTCCTCTCACAATGCCCAGGAAAGCGGTGGTGTACTGTTCATGACCTCTCCCAACACGGCGTGCTCCAACTTGGCATGTGCGCATCTACCCGTCGCACCCACCCACCTGAGCACTGCGTCCATACGACTTCACACGACACATGTGTGTCTTCCACAGTAGTGCTACTCATTTGCGTTGACATCCAATACCAGTGGACTACATGGTCATGTCACGACTGCCGTGTACTTCACATACTCTCATCCTCTCTCATTCGTACTTGTGAAATGAGTCAGCGGAGACAGTTTTGGTTTCAAACATTATATTGAGTCTTCTGTCCTCTGTGATGCAGTATAGTGGACACTACTGGCAGCGGAATACATGTTGAGGATATACTGAGCATGATTACAAATGGGATAGGGTGTGGGGTTACATGTGATTGGCTGTTGCATGTGGGATGTGGGCTTCAGAGTTACATCTGCTTGGCCAAGGCTGTGCTAATGTACATTTACGTATAGCTGCGGACTTTGACACAGACGGTATACAAGTAAGCCTACCAGACCGCTTGGCATCATGGGCACAGTCCATCTCAGTTCCATGTGACAGGTTTGCTGCGGTTGTTCCTCATGCACGCGTGCATGTGAGATGACATCAGGGCATGTGCTTGCGTGCATGCAACGGCGTGCCACTTGTTGCAATGTGGTGGTTACTGGACATGTCACAGTCACTGGGGTCGTGTTGTTGTTGTTTGCACTTGTCGTCCGTGCAAAGGTCCTGGTATGGGATTTCCGGGGCGGGGGTGGGAGGGGTGCAGCACCCACAGACTCCAGGCGACCTATTCATGTCCACTGAGCGGTGTGTGTGTCCATGGGCGCTGGATCCATGTCGTGTCCTGGTTGTTCGTGCAGTTCCGTCCATGTGGGTGCGATACACAGACCCCATGCCACTGCCTCCCACGATGCATGCGGTGTTCCTGGATGTGATGGGGAACAGTGTGCATGTCCCGGTCATATCCGATGTCATGGCGATGTCGTTGATGGTGTGGTAATTGTTGCCGGTCGTTTGGTATGGCTGTTGTGGTGGTGACTGGCCAGTCCGTGCGGAAGCTAAGCATGGGTGCGGGGTTGGACATCATAGGTCAATCGGGGAACCTGCGTTGGGGTCCGACGAATTTACAGGTTGTCAGGTATGCGATGCCGTCCAGCAGGGCTTCCATGTCATTGGTGGTGTTTATGTTTGCCAGCCAATGTAGCGGATGGTGGCTGTCAAGGTGTTGTTCGTAAGTTGTCCCTTGGAGGACCATGATGGGGCATGCTGGGTGACATTCGATGTAGCTGTGCTCGATGATCCGTCGTGTGGAGGCACAGTGGTCCCATTTCAGTGCGGGTGCGATGTTGGCCACATACGCCATGCCCCCATAGGCAGAGCAGGCCCTGTCGTGTGCGTCCAGAGGGAGGAATAGTGCTAGCAGGTCCGCCTTTAGACATGCCGGGTTGGAGAGACACATCTCCACGGGATGCTGGTAGGGACACCTCCGACAGTAGAAGACGGGTATGACGCAGCTGAACAATGTGATGCGGTAAGTCAGTCGGTAACTGACGTCCAGCAGGGACAGGAGTTCGCATCCCAATATATGTATCAGGTTGGTTTTGTACAGCTTGACCTGTCCGGCGTAGTTGGGTAGGTGTGTTGCGGTTGCCATTTTGCAGCGGTGCGTTGTGGTGGCGTGCTCCGGCTGTGTGTGCAGTCTGCAATGTGCACGCTCCGAGGTTGCTGTGAGCTCTGTGTAGTCGTAGGGAGACAGGACTTGTGTTCTGTTGGCTTGTGCGGAGGACACGGGCCCTCATCCCACATGCTTCTCAGACAGTTCAAGGTCAGTGATGTGTGACTCCTTCCAATTAACTTGCATGGGGCCGACATGGGGGAGTGTTTTCTTTATTCTTTCCCGTCCGTTGTGTTCTTCTGTGATATGCGCTATCTGCCCTGTGGTCGGTCTCCTCTGCATGCCTGTGTTGGTCTTTTATTGGACAATGGCTGTATTCACCGGCTTCTTTCGTAGGGCTGTGGTTTCGGAGTTGGAATGGAAGGTCATTCAGTGCTGTCTGCTCTCCCTTGTGTGGGCGGCAGGCTGCCTTTCCGCTCTGCGTTGGGCCTTGTGTGTGGAGTGTTATTCTTGGGCCACCTGTTGTCGGTCCCCGGGCTCTTTGGTGTTCCGTTTGTATGTCTTGTTCATATGTGCAGGGTGGTATGGGTGTTTCAGTGTGGTACTGGCGTTCCTCTTCCCGAAGGGGCCCTGCTTCTCCTAGTTGGTGTTGCCGCCGCTGTGTGCTTCGCCATGTTTGTTGCACTGGGTGTGTCCTGCTGTTGCGTGACTTCACTGACATGTGTGCGTCGGTTGTGTGACGTTGGGTGTTGTCCGTGAATTGGGCGTTGGGGACATGTCTGTGGCAGGCCTGTCACGTGCGTTCGGGGTGGGGCTGGTGTGTGTGCTGCCTGGTTGTGTCCCTGTGTCTGTGTGCGACGCATGCATGGCGCTGTGGTTGGCCTCTGCGTTGTGCGCATGTGTGGCAGCGTCATCGCCGCTTTGGGGCCGTGACGGGGTGGTTGGTTCCTAGTCCCAGGTGGTGTGTACACATGTGTTACGAGATGTTACAATTTGGCCTGTGTGTCATATGTGGGTGCTATGGTAGATGTGTCGTGTACACGCGGGGGTGGGGGGTTGTCCGCTTTTTCCGCCCTTGCACTGTGTGCGCTGTTTGCGTGCACTTGTTGTATGTGTGTCTACCTGCGTCTTCGCGGTACGTTGCGTCCTGGTGGTGCATCAGATAGAGCATAGGGAGGGCCTGCAGTGCTGGATTCATGCTCGGGGGTGCCGCTTCTTCGGTGTCCGTGCTCGGCGTTCGTGTTACCGCTTCGGTTTGACGTACGGTGTCTCTTAGCCGTGGGTTCAGTTTGTGTGCGGCATCGTAATTTGTACGCCGGGCGGTACGTGTTTCGTCGGACGGTGTGTGTCAATTGTGCTGCGCCGCTACGTGTACGGGCGCACTTTGATGGCGGACGGTGTCGCTGGCTTGCCGGCGGTGTTTGGCTCTCTTTTCGCATCGTAATCGGGCGGGCGTGTGGACTGCTGCGTGCAGGCGGTGACTGGTGGTTTTTGCATCCGCCAGCACGGCGGTAGTGCTTCCGCCCGACATCCTAATGGGCCCCTTTATTTTTTTATTTATGTTTATTTATTGTGAATGATTTTGTAATCAACATTTTTTTAATTTTATTAAGTGCTTATAATATAAATCAAGACATATAGAGAAAAAATAATATTATTTATTTGATAGACAAAATATTTTGTACATATGTATATTTTTACATGTAATAATTATAAAAATAAATGTTTTTAACATTGGTACATTTTTTAATAGTTATGTAAACTTTGCCAAATGAAATAATGTAGTTTTACATTGGTTTAGAAAATTTCAGTAAAAAATATTTATTAATAACAGTTTTTCACTTTAGTCTTGTATTCTGAACATTTATTTGGTTACACATACTGTTAATTTTTTCTGATATAACTGTTTTCACAATTTTTAAATATATTTTCATTTTTATATTTTGTAACATTTTTTAAACAAATAATAATACATTTAAATTAATATTATTAATATATAAAATATTAATATTATTAATTTTTACATGGTTTAATTCTTATACATTTTTTGTTATAAGGTTGAAATTTTTTACACATTTAATAAATTTAATACATGTTTGTAATCAACGTTGTATATAACTTGTACATATTTGGAATTATAATAATACTTATTATATGATTAATAATATTTATTATTATAATTTTGCAATGCTTGAAAAATTTTAAATAAATTTAAACATATAAGTTATAAATTGTAGTATTTTAATTAAACATTTTACAAATTTATTTACAATGTAATAAAATGTTTTTAAACAAAATACATTTATTTTTCATATTTAAAGCTGCCATATTTGTTTGCCGCTTGTATTTTGTAACCGCTCACGTTTGTTTTGGGATATTTCGGAGGGGACAAGCTCGCGGTTGAGAGCTGCGTCGCGTCGAGGAAGGTAAGATTAATTTTCTTTATTTTAACTATACTTTTAATTTAATTTGAAGGTAGTTAGGTTGTATTTAGTGTGTGTAGTGTTAGGTTTATGGAGTTGTGGTGTTTTTTATGTGTAAATTAGCTTTTAACGATTTATGTACGTTTTTTTAGGCCTAGTTTAGAAAACTTAAAATACGTTAGGATATGTGTGAATATCGTATGTATAATGTTTGTAATACTATTGTAATGTTTATTATGTGTATATTTGTGTGGGTGGGAATGTTTGTGTTTTTTTACAGGTTTTGGTCGTGAGAAGTGGCGGTTACGAGAAAATTGCGTTTTTTTTTAGTAAGGAAGTGTATATTAGTTTAAGTAACTAATAATTATTTAACACTTTGTTAATCTTTCGGGTTTTTATGGAGCGTCTCTTTTTTTAAAACACTTTTTCATGTTTTTTATGGTTTATCATTTTTGGATTTACGGACGGAGGATTACTTTTTGAACAGTTGGATTTTTGCATTTTTTTGGGGGTATTTTTCGTTCAATTGGGATTATGAGATACCTGGATTGTTTTACAGGAGTTGGGATTTTCTTTCTAATGATTCGGAAATGGTAAGTTATTTAAATTATTTATTGTGGGTGGGAAATGTTAAGAGAGTTAATGTTATTGTTGTTTATATTTTCATATATTTAATTAATATGTCTATATATATATTTATTTTTTTAATAAACATATATTAGACAAATTAATTATTTTTGTGAAAATATAACAATTATATGTATGCATTTGAATTATTTTTACAGTAAAGTATTACATATTTTAAACTGCATTTATAATTTATAGTAGGCTGTAAGTATTCTAGGCCTCTTGTTGTTGGATATAGTCTGACTTGATGTTGTAAGTATTCAAACATTTGTTTAGTTTGTTTGGATAGTTTAGGTCTGATTTGTGTTAGAGATTGCTCCATTCTTAGCTGTTGGTAGCTCTGTTCTTTTTGGAGGGAGAGTAGGAGTTTGTGTAGAGTAGGTGAACCTCGTCCTGTTGTTGCTTGGAAGGCATTATGCCAACCTTCAACAGCATTGTTTGTTTTTGCCTCTTGGTTTAGTGTGCTAAGTTATACATTTCACCATACTGGCGGGCGCATCCAGGGTTTTTAACATTGCGGGCGGGTGCTGCTGGCTGCAGCACCGTACGCAATGTTAAAAGTGCCTGCACTGCATTTCCCTGCACCATGAGGCAGGCACCACGCGGTGCCTGCCACTTGGTGCATGGAAATGCAGGGGGGTACCATGGGTACCCCCCAGTGCAGCGGCACCCCCAAACAAGGGGCCCGTAACGGGCCCCCAAACCCAATCCCCGCCAGCCTTTCCATGGCGGCATCGCCGCCATGGAAGAGCACTTACCTATACCCACATCCTAATTTGGTGGACGGTGCCTGCTAGGCACCGCTACCATTTTAGGGGTCCTGCACCATCCGCCAGGCAATTGGTGTGATTGCCTTTGGCTGTGAAGCGGCGGACGGACTTTGCGTCCGCCGCGATACCCACCGCCATCCTAATTTGACGGTGGACAATATGCTTGGTGATGGCGGAAGCACCGCCACCGCCGGCCCGGCGGTGGTGGTCCTTCCACCATCCTAATGAGCCCCTTAGTGTTGATTTCTGAAGGTGCCTCCATATACACTGATTGAAATGATAGTAGCAACCCTGAATTGATGTGTGTGGGTAGGATTTTAGAATTGAATTTATCATTGCCTGTTCAAAATCAATAATTATTTTCTGTGGAAAATAATTATTTGTTTCTTGTTTAATTTTAGTTAGTATTTCCATATATGTGGAGTTTTGTTTATTAGGTAGTAAGGCGTAGATAAAAGGGATGTTAGTGTTTTGATATAGGGCATGGATAGTATATAATTGATAGAATGGTTTGGGACAAATTTTAAAAGTCCCATCCATCATCCATGTTTCTGACTGTTGTAGTCTGATTAAATTATTTGCAGTTGCAAACAAAGGGGCCTATTACGATGGCGGTCTGAAAAAACCTCCCCGACCGCCATAGTAGCGGCA